>CM060948.1:166420420-166560420 GCA_030765055.1 Mantis religiosa | reverse complement strand
GATAATCTATTTAAAAAACATGCACACATGCATGGAGAAGAATGTAAAGCATGTAATACTACTTGTAATGGGGCATGCTGTTAATCTATTTAAAAAACATGCATGCACGCATGCATGCACGCACACACGTTCCAGCTGTCTTTCATTTTTTGATATCAGCCAGTGAAAGTAGCAGAAATCCTTCCCTAAGGACAAAAGGCTCGTAGTAGATTTCTTGCTATAATTATCTGATTCGCATACCTTTTTCTGATCAACATGTACCTTATTATCCTGTCTGAGCCTTCAAAAACCAATTACTAATGCAGTTTTCTAGAACATTCTTTTCTCAATACAACTGCTCAATGCTTTACACACGTTTCACAACATTTATCTTCCAATATAATTTTATATTGGCCATTAAGAGTTCCAAAGCAATTTAAGTTGCTATGTTATGATAGTAACCATACTGTGACTTTGTGAGTTCGTAGAATTAAATTAAATTAAATTAAAAGATGGTACAGTGGCTTGTGATACTTTTCTAACCATCCCCTCAGTGAGCGCCACACAGACATATGGGTAGGCGTGGCCTGAATGCTTCCCGTCCCCCACCCAGCTGTCAGTTGGTCGTGCCTTCCGATAATTGGGTGACTAAGCTACCTTCTCAAAGCTGGCCATCCCGAACCGAACCATCGTAGCAGGCCAGGCGATCCAGGTGTACCACCAACATCTTTCCTCGGGGAACCTTCTGGATGCGGCAGACCATGTCGTTAATCCTCTTCACCACCCGGTATGGTCCTTGCCATGGCTGCTGAAGCTTCAGGGAACCCTTGGCTGTTGGCTTGCCTGTCATATCGGGTCGTCATGCGGTCGCTCGCCTTCGGGATGTTCTGGCGAGCCATCTCGTGCATGCCGTGGAGGTGGTCCACCAGGTTCTCCACATGCTCGGTCGCTGGCTGTTGTGCTTCCGGAGGGCTTCCAAAGGCCAGGTCACAAGGGAGGCGTAACTCTCGGCCGAGCATTAAGCTGGCTGGCGTTATCCCAGTTGTGTCATGTGTAGACGAGCGATAGGCCAGCAAGAACAGTGGCACCTTGACGTCCCAGTCTCACTGATGGCTGGCCACGACCTTCCTCAGATGTTCTTCTAAGGTCTTCATGTACCTTTCGACCATGCCACCCGACTGGGGATGTAGAGGTCTTGTGCGGGTCTTGTTAACCCCAAGTCTTTCTAGTGCCTCCTTCATCAGGTTGGACTCAAAATTGGTGCCCTGGTCACTGTGCAGCTCTAACGGCACCCCAAATAGGCAGAACACTTGCTCCACGAGGCAGTCTGTGATTGTCTTCCCCTCAAGGTTCGGGATGGCATACACCTCTGGCCACTTGGTGAAGTAGTCCACGACCACCATCAGGTACTAGTTGCTTCGGTCAGACATTGGGAATGGTCCAGCTATGTCGACAGTGATCCATTTGAATGGCGCTCCGACGTTGTACTGCTGCATTCGACCCCGGCTCCTAGTCTGGGGGCCGCGACTCGCCGCGCACACATGACATTGACGGCACCATCTCTCTGCGTGTGCTCGGAGCCTCAGCCAGTAGTAGCGCTGCCGCAGTTTGTCAATCGTTCGGTTCATTCCCAAGTGTCCTCCTGAAGTACCGGCGTGCACTTCCTCCAAGACTTCCGGGACCTTACTCCGGGGAAGTACCAATTGTTCTCTCTGCAACTTCCCATCGGGTGATTCCCATACCTGGAACAGCACGCCCTCTTTGATCTTCAACGAGTCCCATTGGGCCCAGTATGACTTGTAGGTGGCACTCCTCGGTGCGATGTCCGCCCAGGTTGGTCTTGTCCCTGCCTCCACTTCCCTCAAGAGTCGCCCCAAGTCTGCATCCGCCAGCTGCTCACTCCTCAGGCCTGCGCTATCCCAGCCATCCGTAGGCACAGTCGTGACTACTCGGGCTGCTGCGGCACGCTCCTCCTCTTCCATTCTTGTGCACTGGCCGCACTCTTCTGGACAGGGTCTTCGGGACATAGCATCTGCGTTACCGTGGCTCTTCCCTCTGCGATGTTCCGAGGTGAAGTCGTACTCTTGCAGCCTCTGGACCCAACGTGCTATCTGGCCTTCCAGGTTCTTAAAGCTCAATAGCCAGATTAGGGCGGAATGGTCACTCCTCAGGTGGAATGGCTGACTGTACAGGTACTTGTGGAAGTGCTCCAAGGTCTTTACTACCGCCAATAATTCTCGCCGGGTGACGCAGTAGTTCTTCTCTGCCTTGGATAGTGTCTTGCTGTAGTAGGCTATCACCCATTCATGGCCGTCCTGGATCTGCGATAGGATGCCTCCAATGCAATGGTCGCTGGCATCGGTGTCCACAATGAAGGCGCCTCCTAGTTGTAGAAATCCCAGAATAGGAGCACTGCACAGGGTCTTCTTCAGGCGCTGGAAAGCGTCTTCGGCGTCCTCCATCCACACCTAAGGTCGGTGTTCTTCTGTGAGGCGGGTGAGGGGCTTGGCGATGTTGGAGAACCCCTTTATGAAGCGTCGGTAATAACTGCAAAGCCCCAGGAAACTGTGCAACTCTTTCTTATCCTTTGGGCGAGGCCAATCTCTCACAGCCTGTGTCTTCTCCGGGTCTGTGGCCACTCCGGTTGCTGAGACTATGTGGCCCAAGCAGTTCACTTCCTTGCGGAAGAGCTGACACTTCTTTGCGTTCAGCTTCAGGTTGGTCGCCTGCAGTCGCTGTAGCACCTTGCCCGTTCTCCAGATGGTCTTCGAAAGTCTTACCGACGATGATGTCCAGGTAAAGCAGGCAGGCGTCATAAGTCAGTCCTCTCATCACTGACTCCATAAGACGTTGGAAGGTAGCTGGTGCGTTGCAGAGGCCAAAGGGCATAACTGTGAACTGCCAGAGGCCTTGGCCTGTTGAGAACGCGGTCTTCTCCTTGTCTCTCGGGTCTAGAGCTCCTGCCAGTAGCCCAAATTCAGGTCCAGGGTCGAGAACCACTGTGCACCAGCTAGCGTGTCCAGGGTGTCGTCAATCCGGGGTAAGGGGAAACAGTCCATCCGGGTGACAGCGTTGAGCTTCCTGTAGTCCACGCAGAAGTGGAGCTCGCCGTTTTTCTTCGTCACCAAGACTACAGGGAAACACCAAGGGCTGTCAGACTCTTCAATCACTCCTCTGGATCTCATGTCCTCCAGCATGTATCGTACCGCCCCTTGTTTCGCTAGCAGAACGCGTCCAGGTGGTTGCCGAATAGGCCGGATATCTCCGGTGTCGATGCGGTGGAGCACTCGGTCCGTGCGGCCATAGTCGCCGTCGCCTTGGTTGAAGACGCGCTGGTATCACCTAAGCAGTTGTCGAACTTTCTCCAGCTGTTCTGCGGTCAGGTGGTCGGCAGCCCTCTCCAATAAGCCTTCCAGCCGGGGCCCCAGATGTTGCATCGGCATCGGCTCCTCTGTCTTGTCCATTGCAGTTACACTTACCACGGGCTCGCACATCCCCAGCTCCGTTCCGGCTTGGACGTCGTGATCGGTGTCTGCCAGGTTGAGCAGCCTCACTGGCACCTCCTCTCGGCACAGCAGCAGTGCCCTGGCTACACAGAGTCCGTGCAGAGGTGTCATCTGGTCCAGCATCACGTTCCTCGTCTGCTGGCCTTCCAGTGGCGCCGCCACCACCGCCTCGCTCCTCGCGGGGACCACCACGTCTTCCTTGAAGATGACCCTGCGGATTTCAAGGCGCTCATCGGGTTGCCAGAGTATCACCTCTTCTCCATGGAGCCGCAGGACCTTCCTGCCGACGTTGACCGTCGCCTCGTGGCTCCTGAGGGCATCCAATCCTAGTATTACCTCCTCAGCCACCTTCGCGACGAACACCCACAGACGTATGGCACTCCGTCCCAAGGTCAACTTCAATAGGGCCTCCTTCTCCACAGGCACGGTGTCACCCGATGCCGTCACAAGCTGGTATGGTCAGCTCGGCTTCCTTGTCGGCAAACCCTTCGCCACGTCAGCTCTGATGGTCACGGCTGCCCCGGTGTCCACCAGCACGCGGCATGGCTTCACACTCACCCAAACGTCCGCGATGAGGCTGTCATCCATACGCCGGCTGACGGCGCGCAGTGTCACTCGGGGGGGATGGTGGTGATGGCGCCGACGTGCCCCTCTCCACGACGGCCCTTACTCGTTTTCCGGCTGCTCTTCCTGGTGTGGGCAGTCTCTCTCCAGGCTGTCCACACCACCAACACAGGCCACTAGGTCTTCGCCGGCGTCCCTCGGCTGGTCTTCTGTCTCCGGTGTAGCGGACACTCCTCTTTCTCGACGTCGGGATAGCTGTTACCTTGGCCGCCTCCATCCTTAATGCTGCCGTCAGTGCCTCGTGGATGGTTGTGTAGTCACCGAGCTTTAGGCGCTGACATATCTCGGTGTCTCGTACCACGCCGACAAAGGCGTAGGCGTCTTCCCGGGATACGAACTCAGGCGGAAGGTCAACCAAGGCCGTGCTAGCCAGCTGCTCAATCGCCAGGGCGAACTCCTGCAGCGTCTACCCTGGCTGTTGCGACCTTGTCTTCAGCTGACTGCGGTAGGCTGCGGCTAGGCGGTGGTTCCCGAAACGGTTCTCCAGGGCCTCCCAGATATCCTTGGGAGCCGCCGCTGTCTGGACCGCGTTTCGGACTTCCACGGCTCGTCCCTGGAGGCTGGCTATTAGCTGTGCGGCATCTTCCTCCGGTGACCACTTGTTATGCCAGGCCACCGTGTCGAACTGGCGGCGGAAGACCTCGAACGTTGACGCGCCGTTGTATTTTGGAGGTTTGACGCGCGCCGGTGTTGTGTTGCATCCCGGCGCGTCGGCCTTCAAATCCTGCAACCTCCTGCTGACGACGTCCTCCACCATGGCGTTCAGGGACTTGACACTGCTGTCGGGCTTTCCTTCCAGCTCGTTAACGCGGTTTGCCAGGTCTTCGAGGGATTTGATGTTATTGTCGGCCTTTCCCTCTAGGTCGTTAATGCGCTCATCCACTTGACCCATCCGCTTGCCCAGCTCCGTGACGTCATCCCTCACGCCGGTCAATTGCTCTTCAAATTTTTCGGCGAGGGCCTCGTTCGCAGCCTTTATTTCCGTGGTCAGTTCGGTCATCTTTGCAGTCAGATTGTGATTTGTCGTCTCCAACTTTGCGGCCAGGTCGCTATTTGCCGCCTCCATCTTCGCTGTTAATTCGGCCTTCATTTCATCCATCTTCTCGGTGATGTCGTTAGCCGTCTTCATTTCTTCCATTTTCTGTAGAATCTTTTCTAATGCAGCCACCATGGTGGTAATATCCCGCTTCCTGACACCAGTTTAGACTTTGTGGGTTCCTAGAATTAAAAGTCCAATTTGCAGAGATACAAATAGTTCTTTATTTCTACTGAATTACAGTTAGTACACTCACAAATCGCGTACCACAGACAATTATGTAACATTCACAATTGCGTGACACTCACAATTACGTAACACTCATAAATTAAGTAGCTCTCACTATTGTGTAACACTCACAATTACGTAACTCTCACAATTAAAATCCACACTCGCTACTCAGCGCATTGGAGTACAAATCTCTCTCTCGATCTGACTAAGAACTCCTGAGCCGTCCAATGCGTCACTTATATAGGCAGATCGCTGCATCTCGAAGCTTCGCGGCTCAGAACAAACATCCTGATTGTTCCAGACATCAGGGGGAGGGGAAACAGACGGTACAGTGGCTCGTGATACTTTTCTAAGCATCCCCTCAGTGAGCGCCACACAGACATATGGGTAGGCGTGGCTTGAATGCTTCCCATCCCCCACCCAGCTGCCAGTTGGTTGTGCCTTCCGATAATTGGGTGACAATACTTAGGAAGCAGCATGTGTTTTCACCAAGATAATGATCTGCTTTATTTGCATATTTCCTTTTTTCGAATTTAAGAGGTAACAGAGTACAGACTCAGTAGATTACAGATCAAGTTCTATTTATACTAAAATGAAACAATCACTGTACTTTTATGAATTTTGTAACTGTGCAGTTCCCAGAGCCTCCAAAACTTTGCAGTTTATTTGGTCTTTCATTTTGTTTATTTAGGAATTATTCTTTTAACCGTGCAAGAGAATACATCTGCAGCTGAAGCAGTTGTTTTGATTATACACAAATATTGCTGTGCATTTTCTCTTCTGTATTTTACCCACACATTCACTGTGGGTAAAATCTATGGACATAAACTCTCAATTCCCTACCATCTGATTTTATATTAACATTGTATTACACATATGATAAATATAACATTCTCTACTTTTAAAAACTTTTTCCTAAATTTATTAAAATAAAACTTAGAAATCTTTAGTTTGCTTGATACCTTTAAGGAAACCAGAATTCTCTTACACTAAGGATCTTTCACAGTTTCAGCACATACCTGATTTTGGGAGCTGTAAAGAGAGGGTGAGCTTTATATAGGCCAGAAAAAGGAGCAAGAGCAAGGGGTGACCCAGAAAAATTCACAATGTGTGACCAATACAGTGCTGTTAGTTTAAGATTTGACACCCGCAACAGTTGCCATGCCGTGGTGGTCACCTGCTTGCTTGCCAATACTCGGTAGTTTTAACTTGTGGAACTAGAAACAATGTAACTTACTTACTGTGCTATATTAATTACAAAAGTCAGTGCTCACCCTAATCACAACAGCTGTTGTAATTGCTGTCCATTTTGTGCTATATACAAGTAACACTGTCGTAAAAAACATTCTTTCATAAATATTAAAAGTAGAAGCATTATTAACAGTGAAGTATTCTTCATATTTAAGTTTGAATTTATGAGTCACTATGTTTACACTCAGTCTTCACTTACTTGTTGTTGTATAATTGAAACGTTTTCAAGATCATTCGATCTCATCATCAGCTGTTTGGTGACTAAATGAACCTCCCTCTTCTTCCACTGCTACGGAGCTCCGATCACTCTGCCATCTGGTGTCAGTGGCACTAAGTTTTAATACTTCATTTAATGCTTTCATCTGGTGTCAGTGGCACTAAGTTTTAATACTTCATTTAATGCTTTCATCTGGTGTCAGTGGCACTAAGTTTTAATACTTCATTTAATTTGAAATCAGGAATTTATCAGATTAATTGTGAAACCTGTGAAAAAAGCTACATAGGAAAAACTAAGAGAAACATGTTAACCAGGCAAAAAGAACACCAGAGGAACATTAAGTTGAAACAAACAGAAAAATCTGCAGTTTCACACCATTTTTGGACAGAAAACCACAACATTGGCCACAACATTAAACTGTTAAAATCTTTAAGTACACCCATAGAATTGAATATTTGGGAAAAAATTTTCATAAACAAAAACCGTGATAAAGTTATAAATTTTGAAATCCCGGCATTAAATGAAGTATTAAAACTTAGTGCCACTGACACCAGATGGCAGAGTGATCGGAGCTCCGTAGCAGTGGAAGAAGAGGGAGGTTCATTTAGTCACCAAACAGCTGATGATGAGATCGAATGATCTTGAAAACGTTTCAATTATACAACAACAAGTAAGTGAAGACTGAGTGTAAACATAGTGACTCATAAATTCAAACTTAAACATTCTTTCAGTTTTATCAGTTCCTCTGCACCAATCTTACCTATTTCCCTATGAATGTTTTCTTTAAGTTCATTTAAGGTATGTGGATTATTTGCATACACTTTACCTTTTACTGCCCCCAAGAAATAAAAATCTAATCAGGTCAGATCAGGGGAACGGGCTGGCCATAGTCCGCTGCTTATAATTTTATTGGCAATGATACAGCGAAACTGTCATGAATGCCCCAACAGTATGCGCAGTAGCATTATCCTGCTGAAAATACGCATTTAATCTTTCAAAATATGTCAGTTGTCACACAATGTACCTTATATAAACTTAACGGAAACATTCGTAGGGAAACTGGTAAGATTTGTGCAGTGGAACTGATGAAAGGAATGCAAGATTTTTACAAAGGTGTGACTTGTGTAAGGTACACAATGGACAGCACTTACAGCTATTGTAATGGACAGCTATTGTAATTAGGGTGAGTACAGACTTCTGCAACTAATATAGCACAGTAAGTAAGTCATGTTGTTTTTAGTTCTGCAAGTTAAAACTTCCGAGTATTGGCGAGCCAGCGGGTGACCGCTGCAGCATGGCAATTCTCACGGGCATCGATTCTTAAACTAACAGCACTGTATAATAACTGGAGTATAATTTTTAAAATGTGAGGAAACTAGATTTCCTATGACAAATTGCAAAAGAAGTGGTCAGATCTACTGAGAAAAACTGTAGGTAACAAGATGTTAACTGTAAAACCAAGAGATAACCAAACAAATATACAGTTAAACCGGATAACCCAAGCTACACCCAAAATACACAAACCATCCACAACAATGAGACCTATATTTAGCAGTATAAATTCAACAACACACAAAATTACAAAGTGGCTAATAAATAAATTCAACTCATTTCCAAAATTCAAACTTATAAAACACATTAAGGATACTAAACTAAAACAAGAGTACACAAGTCTCGTTTGATGTTAAATCACTATTTCCGAGTACACCAGTACAATAACTCCCATCGTTGATAGAAAATGGCTCAAATCACTTAGAATGTCATCATCTGAAATTTCAGATTATATCAAACTAACCAAATTATGTATAGAACAAAATTTCTTCCAGTTTCAAAAAAAATATTACCACCAAACTTCAGGATTAGCAAAGGGCAACCCCCTATCACCCTTCCTGGCCGATGTGTACATTTGTGAATTAGAAATAAGAATTACCAAAGGTTTCCCTTGGATGTTTAAACTCTGGCAGCAATATGTAGATGACATCCTTGCAATAGTACCCCACCCCCCAAAAAAAAAACACATCAGTGATGCACTAAAACTTTTAAACATCCAAGGAAATAGCATCAAGTTCACTGTAGAAATAGAAAAAGACGAGTATTTACCACTTTTGAATCTAAAAATAATCAGAAATAAAATCAGAATAAACTTTGACATTTACAGAAAACCAACACAGACAGACAACTACATAAAGCCTAATGGCTACAACCCAAGATCCCACAAACAGGCAATCTTCAATAGTTTAACACAGAGCTGGTCAACATCCCTCTCACAGCAGAAGAATACAAAACAGAATACAACAAAATTATTGAAATAGCACCCAAAAAATGAATTTCCCAATTTATTAGCAGACAAAAAAAGTGAATTTAGCAAAACAGAAGCTACTAAAGGAAACCGCAACCCTCTCAGATACAGAAACTAAAATGACCTTCAAAAAATACACTCACCAGCCATGGGCCTGCCTGCCTCGGTAGCGTAGATGGTAGCATGTCTGCCTCACATTCAAGAGGTCCCAAGTTTGAATTTCGGTCAGGGTGAGTTACCTGGGTAAGGTTTTTACGGGGTTTTCCCTTATCCTTACAGACGAATGTCAAGTAGCTCCAAGCTCCATGAACCCTGGACACATTTGAGCATCATTTCAGCCATTTCATTCACCGTCTGATATGACTTAACGTTGGAGGACGTACAATTACAAACAAAACAACAAACCCATGGGCCTTTGGTAAATTCAAAAAAGTCTTCAAAAAACAAAATATTCAACTAGCACCAGTCAACCATTATTCCTTAAAAAAACCTAATATGCTCAAACATCAAAGATGCCATTCCATCTATCAAAAATCTGGTATATATCAAATTGAATGCTGTGACTGTAGTCAAATTTATATTGCAAAAAGCAAAAGAAATTTAGAAACAAGAGCAAAGGAACACTTTAGCAACATAAAATACAAACAATTAGAAAAATCAGCAGTTGCCACGCATTTTTGGGAAAGAAACCACAACATAAATCCAGAACCAAAACTACTTAAACACACAACAGGAAAACAAGGACTGTCCACATAGGAACAAATCTTCATTTCAAAAAATAGAAATGAAGTATTCAATTTCGACACAGTTTTTCGAACCGCCACCAGAGAAGACCTATGACAAAATATCACCAGCTACACCACTGAGAACCAGTTGATGTCTGGATGACAATGGAGGAAAATAGCCTCTGAAACATGTTCCAGGAAATTTAAGAGGAAAATAGCCTCTGAAACATGTTCCAGGAAATTTAAAAGTAAGTGCTGTTTAGTGTCATTAATTGATTCCCTTAAAATTTAAGAGATAACTTATTGAAAATAGGACACTATTTAAGCTTAGTGAGAAATAAATAGCTAAGGAAAAACAGTGAGGAGAAGGAAGAAATTTAAGACATTAGTAAGTGATAGAAATAAGCAGCAAATAGGGCTCAACAGCTGGGCAACTACATGGTTTGGGCCTATGGACTCCAGGTAATTCAGCAATTTAATGTAGTATTTTATAAACAGATTAATAGAAGAACTATTATAGAATTTCAAATGTAAGGAACAAGGTTTATAGTGCAATTATTGACTTAATATGTACTCTTATTGAAGCGGAAATACATATTCTATTCGCTAAACAGTAATTTTACCTTTATCTGCGCATGTTTTGATCTTTTTCCTCTTGTTATCTTGAAAGCGGTTGGCTTTGATGTAATTGTGCTTGTATTATGTATTTCCAGAAGGTACTGTGTGGTGGTGTGAGAATTTCTTGAATTTGGCTTTGTCTGCTGTTTACTTAGTTTTGTTCTATCCAGAACTATATCACAAGTTCCTAATATTTAAAAAAGCTTCAAAAAATAATTTCAGACTACAAAAAATAGTATGCACCAACCTAAGATAATATCAGTACAGAATAACAAAAATCTTATGTCTACAAAATAAACTTTGGTCACTGCGAAAAGCTCTACATAAGAAAGACCAAAGATATCTAGAAACAAGATTGAAAGAAAACCCAAGAGCAAATAGACAAACAAGTCATAACTCACCACTTCTGGACAACCAAATAAATAAAAGAATTAGATAATACAAATAATAATGCAGAGGTTGGAGACAGTGAAGCAAATCTAGTTTCAGTAGCTCTTGCTACCAATCTAAATTTTTTGGTTCAACTAATGTGTCAACGGTGCTCATTGGAGTTGCAAGATGATGAAAATATTTAAAGATGGGATGTCATAGTTCATGGCTGTTTCACTGTATTTAATAAAGTATATCTTCTCCCAACTGAAAAGTGCCAAAGGTTGATTGATATTCTTAAGAAGTTTGGCTTGTGGATTTATATCATGATTTAATGACAAAAATGATTGCATCTGCAGATTTTTCTGTTTGTTTTTGTGCTCTCTGATGGAAATGTTCTTTGTGTTTGGTTTTGGTGTTTCTCTTGGTCTTTTCTATGTAAACTTTGTCGCAGTCTGTGCAATTGATCAAATAAATACCATATTTTTTTTCATCTGGTATCTTATCCTATAATTGTGAACTAAGTACATATCATCCCAGAGCTACACACCTTTCCCAAAAAGTCTTCAAAGAGCACAATATTACTTTGGCCCCACAGAACAAATTTAGTGTACAACACCTTTTGAAATCACATAATACAAAGGAGATACCCACAGAGAAAATTAGTGTACAACACCTTTTGAAATCACATAATACAAAGGAGATACCCACAGAGAAAAAAATCAGGTGTGTACCGCGGATAAACTGCAAAGGCTGTGACAACTTTTACATTGGAAAAACTAAAAGGAACTTTAACATTAGGCTTAAAGAGCATTTTAGGAACATCAGAAACAAAGAAATAGATAAATCGGCGGTAGCGTACCATTTTTGGTAGGAGAATCATGATATAGAACAAGAAATCCACTTATTAAAAAGTGTCCAACGTCCAGCTGCACATGGGGAAAAATCTTCATAAAGAAATATGAAAGAAAATTGTTTAATTTCGACACTACCTTTGAAGAAAACCCAAACTTCCAAGTTCATCAAGATACCGACAGAGATGCACCTATCACCTCCAAAGAGTTCACCAAACCAACATCTGATGATGTTAGGAAGATCCTAACGAAACGCGTTCTAGGTAAATACTAGCAATAAATGAAGCACTGAGTACTAGTTCGACTCAAAATTATATTAATTTTGTGCTTCACTGTATTGTGACTTTGCGTGTTCGTAGAATTAAAAGTCCGAGTTGCAGATATTCCAAATATTCTTTATTTCCATAGAAATACACTGTTCAACTCTCATGTAACAACATTATGTCACATACACACCACAATCTTCCAAGGTCGATGAAAATAACAAACAGAATTCTGATTACACCTGTTTACATCAGCTCTCGTTACAACAGCACTCTACAGCTGTTTTCTGCTTACAACTGACTCTTGGCGAATCGTTGTCTTCTTAAATACCTTATTGATAAATTTGAGACTGTTCCAGAACAATAAAGAAACCGAATATTCTATGACCTTCCAGAAGCGTAACTTAATCTATGCCGGCAAGTGCTTTATCTCAGCTATCTTTATTTACTGGCTCTTTGTATACACAAGCTGCGCTGTCATAGATAACAGCTTTGCAACAGTATCATAGTCCTTACACATTGGAAGAAGTTTTTTATGTTGTATATATTCTGTGAAGCTAAGATTATGCTATATTCTTTAAAAAGTTTCTTGAATTTTCTGTCTAAACTTGGATGCCAGGTGAATTTTCTGTATTTTTATTCAAATTGACCAAGAGAAAACCTGAAACCAGACGCAAAGAAGATTTCCGTCAGATAGCACAAAACAAACAGAAAAATCTGCAGCTGCCAATCATTTTTGATAAAAAAAAAAAACATGATATAAATTCACAAGCCAAACTTCTTATCAATCAACCTTTGGCACTTTCCACTATCTACATTATGAAATAGTGAAACATCCATTAACTTCAATACCCCATCTTTAGATATTTTCAAAAAATTTATGATCAATTCATCTGGCAACTCCGTCCACATTGCAACTTCAATGAGCACCCATGACACCACATCAGTTGGACCAAGAACTTGAGAATGGTAACAAGAGCTATTGAAACTAGTCATTCAGTAACAAATAAGTGAAATCCAGTGTTCCTATTGACTCATACAATTTATTAAAAGAATTATATGTTTGGAAAAAAATTCAAATCCTCAAACACCAAAAAAGCATACTAATTATGATTTGCTGCAGAATAATACCCTCTGAAGATACCTAAGATCACCAATCACATCAAAACCAAATCCTTCCAAAACCAATGCAATAAATGCTGCTTCAGCTGAAAATGTTGACAATAGCCTCAAAGTATGTCCAGGTAAAATTACATTTCAGTGATGTTTTAAATGTTACAAATTCTAATTTAGAAATAATACCCTGAAAAAAGCTTACTTTGTCATTATGTCAGTGAAATATATTGTTGCCAATTTCTGTTCATCTGCTGTTTTCAGATTATCTTTAAATACTGCTGAATTCAAAGCACTCCTAAAGAAATAATTTTGTCCAGCACTTCTTCTAGCAACATAAACAGTAGTCACACAACATTTAAATCATTAACTGTATCCTGAAATGGTAATAATCGGAACTTGTAAACTGCTCTATAAATCTCAAAGTATAAACTTGAAAGAAGCGTAGGGACAGTGAAGCACAAATTAATACAAAATTGAATCGAGAATATATTGACACATTGCTTCACTCACACTGTTTATTCACAGGACATGTTTCAAGAGCTCTTGCTCCTATCCTCAGCTGATACTCGACTAGTGCAAGTTGTAGTGGTTTCTTCTTTCTCCGTATTGTCAATAGATGGCGTGATGTACTTGTCAAAGATGTCCGGTGGTGGAGTTTCAAAATTCATGACTCTATGACGATCGTATTTGATAATTTTGTATTTGCTCTATAAATCTTCGTTTCTCCTTTTTCTGCATATTTACCACCCTCTCTATAAACATTCCCCATTAAAAACACACAATGTCTAATTGTAAACACTTCCAATTGATCCTTTTATGGAAGTGTTGAAAACAGTGTTGTTGTATAAATTAAGTTAATTAGGAGTCGATTAATAACACAGTCGATGTCCGGCTGAAGATAGAGGGAAGACCTCAGAAACCGGTTCCGGGAAAATTTAAAAGTGAGTGTTGTTTTGTGTTATTAATCGACTCCTAATTAACTTAACTTCCAATTGAGTTAATTGAGGGAAATTATTTCTTCACACTAGCCATTTATAGGCTAAGGTTTTAATAGATAGAGTCAACATGAAAAATGCCATGGCCGGGATTTGAACCACGGATCTCCTGGTTTCTGTCCAGTCGCTCTTACCCATTGAGCTACCATGGCCAACTTGCCGTCACGACATTAAATTCTCCATTTGACTCGTATATTTCCCCGGTAAACCACTAGGGGCTCTCGCATTTGAGATACACCATTTGTGGCAACTTACTATTGTAAGAGCGACTGGACGGAAACCAGGAGATCCGTGGTTCAAATCCCGGCCACAGCATTGAATTTTTCATGTTGACTCTATCTATCAAAAACCTTAGCCTATATATGGCTAGTGTGAAGAAATGATTAATTTCCATCAATTAACTAACATAATAAGAGTTAAACGATGAAGCCTGGGACACAAGTACTTACGATAGTAAGTTGCCACAAACCGTGTATCTCAAATGTGAGAGCCCCTAGTGGTTTACTGGGAAAATATACGAGTCAAGTGGAGAATTTAATGTCATGATGGCAAGTTGGCCATGATAGCTCAATGGGTAAGAGCGACTGGACAAAAACTAGGAGATCTGTCATAAATATTAAAAGCAGAAGCATTATTAACAGTGAAGTATTCTTCATTTTTGAGTTTGATTTATGAGTCACTATGTTTACCCTCAAACTTCACTTACTTGTTGTATAATTGAAACGTTTTCAAGATCATTCGATCTCATCCTCAGCTGTTTGGTGACTAAATGAACATTCCTCTTCTTCCACTACTACGGAGCTCCAATTACTCTGCCATCTGGTGTTAGGGGCACTAAGTTTTAATACTTCATTTAATGCCGGGATTTCAAAATTTATAACTTTATCACGGTTTTTGGTTATGAATATTTTTTCCCAAATATCCAATTCTATGGGTGTACTTAAAGATTTTAACAGTTTAATGTTGTGGCCAATGTTGTGGTTTTGTCCAAAAATGTTGTGAAACTGCAGATTTTTCTGTTTGTTTCAACTTAATGTTCCTCTGGTGTTCTTTTTGCCTGGTTAACAAGTTTCTCATAGTTTTTCCTATGTAGCTTTTTTCACAGGTTTCACAATTTATCTGATAAATTCCTGATTTCGAATTGTTGGGGATTGGATTTTTTAGTGGTTTATTTAGCAGGTTCCTCATAACCAAAAACCGTGATAAAGTTATAAATTTTGAAATCCCGCATTAAATGAAGTATTAAAACTTAGTGCCCCTAACACCAGATGGCAGAGTGATCAGAGCTCCATAGTAGTGGAAGAAGAGGAATGTTCATTTAGTCACCAAACAGCTGAGGATGAGATCGAATGATCTTGAAAACGTTTCAATTATACAACAAGTAAGTGAAGTTTGAGTGTAAACATAGTGACTCATAAATCAAACTCAAAAATAGGAGATCTGTGGTTCAAATCCTGGCCAGGGCATTGAATTTTTCATGTTGATTCTATCTATCGGGTTGTCTCATAAATTCGTTTGATTCTTGTTACGAGTTTATGACTAAGAACTCCTGAGAACACTGCATGCCCCCATTACTTTTACGGCAAAGAAGTTGCCTAACAATATGGGGTTTATTTACAAATACAATAATTGAAAAGAATGCTATGAACACAGACCACAGCGACCTCACGGCCAAAGGTAAATAGGTCAAATTATGTAAGAATTGGTTACCAAACTTAAGTATGAGTTTGTGGATGCAACAGTGTGGAGTTGTAACTTGTGAATGTTAATATGGAAGGCAAGAAGGAACATTTTCAACATTTAATGCTGTTTTATTACCGTAAAGGTAAAACCGCCTCACAAACTCAACGGAAAATTTGTGCTGTTTACGGAGAAGATGCAGTGACGAATCGGGCATGTCAAAAATGGTTTACTCGATTTCGAGCTGGGAACTTATCTGTGAAAGACAAACCTTGTTCTGGACGACCTGTGGTTACGGATGAGGAAAGGATAAAGGACATGATTATGAACAACCCCAGAATAACAACTCGGGAGGTAGGACAGGAGCTATAAACTTATCTCATGCAACTGTAGCCAGGCACCTAAAGAAACTTGGTTACGTAAATCTTCGGGATGTATGGGTTCCGCACGAACTGAGTGAACAAAATTTAGTTCAGCGCGTTTCCATCTGTGACGCACTGATAAGATGCAATGAAACTGCCCCTTTTCTGAAACAGCTGGTTACAGGAGACGAAAAGTGGATTGTGTACAACAACATCCGAAAGAGAAAGTCATGGCATAAGAAAGGGGAACCACCACTCTCAATCCCTAAACCAGGGCTTCATCCTGAGAAGATTATGCTGTGCATTTGGTGGGATTGGAAAGGAATTATTTATTACGAGTTTCTTCCTACTGGGGAAACCATCAATTCAGAGAAATACTGTTCTCAGTTGGATCGTCTGAAGGTTGCCCTACGAGAGAAAAGGCCAGAATTAGCATCTAATGGTGGAGTCGTCTTTCATCAAGACAATGCCAAACCACACACTTCTTTGGCAACTCGTCAGAAATTACGGGATTTCAACTGGGATGTGTTACCTCACCCGCCTTATTCTCCAGACATTGCCCCATCCGACTATCATTTATTCCGATCCCTGCAAAACTTCCTTAATGGCAAACGCCTTACTTCCTTGGAGGATTGCAGACTCGCCGTAGAAGAGTCCGTCAACCAGAAAACTGCAAGATTTTGGAAAAATGGAATTGATAACCTTCCTGAGAAATGGAGATATGTTATTGATAATAATAGTGAATACTGCACAAAATAAAGTTTGTTTTGAAAAGTTCATTGCCTTGTTTACTTTCGATGACCTTGCTTGCATATGTAAACAGATTACCCCTAGATAGTTAGGCAACTTCGTTGCCGTAGTTGTGATGCGGGCATACAGTGAAGGCGTTCTTTGTCGTAAACATGTAACAAGAATCGAACAAATTTATGAGACAAACCAATACTTCCAATTGAGCTTGAACGAAAACATACTTGCACAGTGACTTAGACAGTCTGACTCTAATCGCCATTCACCAGCGTTGTCACAATAGGGGTTTAGCTTTGGACATGGAATGTGACCACCATGTCCTTCAGAGGCACTAAACAAATAGCAAGCTAACAACCGTTTTGAAAATGTACTGATGGTTTTGATCTTTGGTATTGTGGAGAGACTAAAAGATCACATCTATACATATACATATATAATTATTATGCTTCAAATGAGACTATTGGCCTTCATACAGATGACATTACTTCAAATATCTTATTTAAGGCACATCAACATGTTTCAATCTTCAACGCTTCCATTTCTTTATGTTCCATCAGTTAGCTTTCTGTGTATCTGTGCCTGGTTCAGTAACATTTTCAGTCAGCAGAAAACTTTAATGTTGCATCATTATCACTGCTGTTGCTTTTGTTGATGCTGCTGCTTTCACTATTAAATAACTATGCTCATCGTCTTACTAACTTACTTTCAAGCAGAGAATGCAAGATAACACTAAATGGAAATTGCTGTCTTAGTAAAATTACCACACTAAGTTTTGTACCCCTTCTGAAAAAAATAAATGTTTGCAATGTGTTTGATGCATTCTTGAAAGAGTTAATTTTAGGTAAAAGCGTAAGGAACTAAATTTTTTCATTCCTTTGAAAATGAGCATATTTATAAAATATGGTGCTCGTTTTTGGCTATATGCCACATTTTGAAGTAATGTGTAGTAGGTTCATAGAATTGATTACCTTCATTTTTCCAGAATCTTCAGCTGCCTTAAGCACCTGTAAACAATAAACAAGTAAACTAAACATACTTGTTATGCAATTATTTACATTGAAAGACTGCAGAAAACAGTACATAACAGCATAAAACAATTAAGTTACATAGAAACTGAAAGGAAGTAAAACATTTGAGTTCAGATAAAAAAAATGTACAGATATTTCAAATGCAGCCTATGCAAAATTTTATATACATATATATATGAAACCATACAAGGTCCATTCTAAAAGTAGTGATGTGAACAAAAACATGTGTGAGTGTGATGCCACTGGCTGTTTCAAGTATGTAATTCTTGTGAAAGGAAAATATAATTTATGCTTTTATTTCACATATTGCTTATGTTAGTGCAAATAATATAAAAATACTGCTCTGTTACAAAGCCAAGAGTCAAAATGAATTATTTCACACTGTTTCACTAACATTAAACTATTTGTATGCACATTAATATTCTAAGAGATGCAACATTTAGTTTGATCAAAATGACTACTTCCATGTATATGGAAACATCCCAAGGGGAAACCTTTAACAAGTGGTGAAAAACAGATTATATTGAATGTTAATTGATGGAAATTAATCATTTCTCCACACTAGCCGTATATAGGCTAAGATATTTGATGGATAGAGTCAACATGAAAAATTCAATGCCATGACCGGGATTTGAACCACGGATCTCCTGGAAATTAATCATTTCTCCACACTAGCTGCCTATATAAAATAATAAGAGTTAAATGATGAAGCCTGGGACTTAAGTACTTACAATAGTAAGTCGCCACAAACGGTGTATCTTGGATGCGAGAGCCTCTAGTGGTCTACCGGGGAAATATATGAGTCAACTGGAGAATTTAGTGTCAGGACGGTGCATTGGCCATGGTAGCTCAAAGGTTAAGAGCGACTGGACGGAAACCAGGAGATCTGTGGTTCAAATCCCGGTCATGGCATTGAATTTTTCATGATGACTCTATCCATCATATAGTGAATGTGTTTTGCAGGTTAGCAATTGTGGACACATTTAATTTATCAGTGGAGTTAAAGTGAAATAGAGTAACAGGCAGTTTTTCACATCTGGAAAAACACCCGAAAGAAAGAAGCCTGTAGTGGAAGGCGAGTGTAGCGAATTTATTAGAAGTGCTTTTTATAATAAGGTGTTCAATTTCTTTGAATTGGATGAGTCACCAACAATAAAAAAGTACACAAGCTGTAAACAGCCAATATTTATGAGTAGGAAAAGAAGAATCAACAATACTCTTTATGACATAGCTTTTGAATCCTGTGAGCAAAAACAGGAAGAAAATCATTGCTAATTGTAAAGACATAATGCTGTGGCACAGGAATAATCATATGAAAATTCACTAGTACATTAATGTCATGCAGCTATAATGCCTGCCAGAGAGGGATTAAGCCTTTCACCCCATTTCAATGCCTTCATTATTTGCCAAACATGAAATGCAATAATGAGTCCTTCAAGGACAATTGCTGCCTAACATCACAACCCAAGGAAATACATTGCCTTTTTTCCCCACTGTTAAGTTTTGAGACATCTCCATTTTGGCAAACCTGGAAAACAATCTATTTCAAGATTCTTCTGGAATCTTTGTATCATGACCTGGGGAATATATAAAAGTCCACTGGCCAGCAGAATGAGTGAGAAGTCAGTCACCTGAGCAAATTGGCCTGTAAGATTTCAGAAGTTAGATGCAGCATGAGCTGGTGTGTGCAAAAGGCATAAGTAAACATTAGTGCTACAGAAAACTTTATGGAGCAGTCTCAGCAGTAATAAAATTAAAAATAAATGTAAGTTAGCATTGTGCGAATAGTTTTAGTGACAAAGTGCCTTTAGCACAACTTAGTGGTGCTGTCATTTTGTCACCCTTACATAACACCATCAAATTACAATGAAACCACATCCTTTAGCTACTTTTCTACTAGTCTCTCAGCACATTTCTGCTACTTTGGCACAGTTTCATTATACTCTGTTCATAAAACTTCATTTTCCTGGAGTATAGCCATCTTCGCACAGCAAGTTTCACTTCTACATTTGAATCAAATTGACAGTCGCCCAAGAATTTTTTCATGGTGTCAATCAGATCCAAATCTGAGAGTGCTAGGTCTTAAATTAAGGCAGGTGCTGGAGCACTTCTCAACCAAATTTTGCAAATTGTCTCACAAGCAAATGCTGCAATATGAGCATCTTCATGAAGCAGTTTGACATTTTAGCATTAATCTCATGGTGCTTTTAATGAAGGGAACAACACAATTTCACCAATATTTTATGGTACAAGCAGCATTCACAGTGATCCCTCTTTCAGCAAAGTCTACCAACAAAATACCATTTTCCAGAACACTGTAACAAGCACTTTCTCCTCAGACTATGTGACTAAATTTTTTATTCGAGTGGTCAGGACGACCAGCCCTGAAGAGGCAGCAGTGTCATAGCAGCAATGGCTGCCTACCTTAAAGGGATTAAGTGCAAGTCAACTCATTAAAAAGGGGGAGGGGCATTCAAGGGCAGCCATTAGTAATGTCACAAAGCTGGAAGTGAGAGCCTTTATTGTGCATGTTGTATTTTTTCCAGAACATTTGATTTAGTTAGAGCTAGAACATTATACTTCGACAATGTTCTATTCCTTCGACTCAAGAAATTTTAGTTTTCGGAAACATGTATTCCACAACCGGCAGACAATAAAAGGAAGTGAAACAAACAATCTCAGTCATGAGAGAAGAGTAGTTGTTAGTCTGCAAGGAGCGCAGTTAGTTGAATTGAGTTGTTAGTTGACTGATGAGTATACTCACTCCAACATGCATTGGAGTTTTTGTGTCAGAGTCTTCAAGTAGAGCAGTGAAAAAGGGAAATATTCTATGAGCATTGGAAAGTGTGTGCAACAGGGATAAAAAGGAACATTAGACTGACATGCTTACTCTGCAAATTTGTAAAAAGTGAAAGTGATTGTAAGTTCTAATGATACTAATGACAATCTAATTCAAGTTTGTCTAGTATTTGAGTCACAGTATAATTAATTCCATAATTCTACTCTGTATTTTGTTGTTTGCCTCTGTTTACTGTTCATATTCATTTATTCCTTCATTTAAAAATTGTCTTCCTTTATATTATCCTTATAAAACATTTCAGTTATATATAGACTTCCTTTGCTGTTTGGAGACTTTAGTTGCAATCCTCAACTCATCAATGCATTATTTTAAGTCAAAAAGTGATTTTTGTTTAATTCACTAATTCATTTTTATGTAATGTTTATATTTTAAAGTATTCCCTATATAAATTAGTGCCGCAACTAAACTTTGGTGTTGGAAGGAAGAGAGAAATAATGGAAATGGCAATGGAGAAACAAGTGACAACAATTAAAGAATTATTAGAATCGGAAGGATTATTGGAACAAAGTATAGTAACAGGAAGGTGAAGAAGAAGAGATTAATACAAATTTGGAGGGATGATGATGATGATGATGATGATGATGATGATGATGATGATGATGATGATGATGATGATGATATAAGCGCGCTCAACTGCTTGGTCATCAGCGCCCTTACAAAAACTAATTCATGGCAATAGCCAGATATAAAATATTCAAAATTTCAAAAACAGATCAAAACAAAATGACTAAAATAAATAAGCCCAAATGGGCAAAAGTCATTAAAAATTACTACTTTTAATATCAATTTGCCATGACTAAAGCTACCTGCCCAGTGGTGGTCGAACCAATTTGTTCCTTTTCTTTGGGGCTGGGCTAGCGCTTTCAGCAGGTTTTTCCTGCCTTTTCCTCACTGTCGTTTGGGCAGTGAGGACAGTATCTACCTGCTCCACATCCTCAATGGAGGAGGATGGCTTCCATACTGGTAGCTTCGAATCGAGTCTCTTGAGACGATCGGAAACTGCGACCGGCAAAGATGAAAGTCGCCGATCGGCATCCTCTCCAGATGATTCCTCAGATGTTGTTGACGGAGGAGATGTTCGCAGACTTTTGTGCTGGCTAGCTTTCCTTTCATTGGTCTTACGATTTTCCTTAAGGAAGTCATAAAAGGTCTTAAATTTCCTTGGCGATACATTGTATATTACCGGTTCACATGTTTTGGAAGTAGATGCCTTCGGCGGTGACTTGGCTGAATCCTTCTTCTTAGGACTGGACTGGACTGTTGTTCGTGCTGGTGTTTGTTGCTTTGGCTGTGATCTTGGTGTAATTGATCTTTCGGATATTACTTCCCCGTTTATTTCGCTGGTTTGTGTTGTGATTTCACGTCTACGTACCGGCTTAGCTGCAACTGCACTATAAGCAACGGTCCTAGGTACAGAAGGCTGGCGAATATGCAAGAGTTCCCGGGCTTCCACGAAGGACACCCTCTCTCTTACCCGGATCTCTTGAATCGCCTTCTCCTCCACAAAACGGGGACATTCTCTGGAGTTCGATGAATGATTACCACTGCAGTTAACACACGTTGCGGGTGAAGTGCATGCATTGTCATGCTTGACTTCCCCGCAGGCAACGTAAGTGGCAACTCCAGTACATGACTCAATCGTGTGGCCAAAGAGCTGGCATTTATAACACCTCAATGGATTGGGTATATACTGCCTCACTTCAATAGCTTCATATCCTGCCTTAATCCTTTTCGGGAGATCTACCCGATCAAAGGTAAGAAACAGGGTACGAGTGGGCACTAGTTCACCTCCTTCTTTGCGGTGAACTCGATATACACTTGTAACACCTTGTTCCGCCAAGTTTTCTTGAATCTCCTCATTGGACATACCGTCCAATGCGCTGGTATTTACAACACCACGCGAGGAGTTGAGGGTCCTATGCAATTCAACACGCACCAGATAGCTCGCAAGCATATTGGCTTTCAAAATGTTTGCAGCCTGCATCGGAGAAACTGCTTCGACCAGGAGCATACCATTGCGAGATCGAGTACATCACTTTACAGGACCGACAATATTATCTAAACCCTTCTGAATAATGAACGGGTTCACGGTAGTAAACTTTCGACCTTCCTCAGTTCTACAGAAAACCAAATAGCGAGGAACACAAGACTCAGCTATTTGTTTTCCACGTTTAATTTTAGGGTTTGCCATAAAAATTGAATGTGTTTCATCCCCTAGTGCTCCCCACCCACCACAGAGCCCAACAAGGGGTCATCCCACTGGGATGACAGGGCTACACAGGGGATATAGCGGGTTCGCCATCCCACTCACCCTGGAGTTCGGTACAATATCTAGTCCTGGCCGATTGATTAGGGGTGGGTTAGTCCCTAACCTCCTGTTTAGGCGAAGGAGAAACCAAAGTAGTGTATTGGAAATGCGCACCCTCCCCAAATTCAGAAGAAAACTGGAACGAGCTCAGATGCGCATCCTTCAACCACCAGGACAAACCTTTCCACCGACACGGGTCTCCACGCATGGCCTACACATGGGTGGGTGTTTGGTCTGACCCCTCACCACTAAGAGGAACCCACATCGAGGGTGTCATGCTGGCTCGGGACCCCAGGATTGCCAATTCCCATACCTACCGCAATTTGCCCCTGGGGGGACAAATTTGGAGGAAATTAGAATTTTGAACATTAGAAGAAGCCTGGAGAACGTGGAAGATAAAAGAAGATGTATAATGTGGTAATTATGGGAACTGAGGAAAGAATGGATGGGATGCAGCTAAAAAGTTACGTGAGCTTTTAGGTAGAAGATTTGGGATGGAACAAAGATGTTTTGAAATTTGTGAGACCTTCAGTTTCAGTAAGAGAAGAGGGAGAAGAAATATTAGCAAAATGTATAAGCAGAGCGAGCAGGATGGCTAGGTGGTTTCATCTGTGGCCAACATTCGGGAGGCCCGGTTTCAATTCCTGTGACCCACCTACCTGACCCATGGGCTTTTCGGGGGTTTTCCTGGGTTGGCAAGAGAATGCTGTGTAGGTTAATTATATCTCCCGAATTTTCTGAACCTCCACTTCATCTCCATTATCATTTCACATCATCTCTCACCTGTGGTCGCTTTCAAGGTAGAAGTGTCCAGTGTCAGTGGGTGTCTCAGGGCTGTCGTGACTCCTTGGTCGGCTGCCCTCTGTCTCCCTGCAACCCTTCCTTCCTCCTGGGGGATTTTGTTTTTTTGTTTTTGTAATGTTACATCCTCCAACGTGAAGTCATATCGGACGGTGAATGGAATGGGTGAAATGATGCTCAAATGTATCCAGGGTCCATAGAGCTTAGAGTTACCTGACATTTGTCTTTAAGGATAAGGGAAAACCCTGGAAAACCTTATCCAGGTAACTCACCCTGACCGAGATTCGAACTTGGGACCTCTTGAAGGTGAGGCAGACACGCTGCCATCTACACTACCGACTTGGGGCTTAGGTAAAATAAACCACAGGTTTTGGTGCCAAATCCCCTCCATAGGAATCGTAATCCTAATATATACGCACACAGTTGCTTGCAGATGTAATAAGTCCAGCTAAAACTGAGAGGAATGGACATCGACATCAACAGGGATTTAAATTATAAGCAAAGAGACCTACAGAAAAGTTTAATAGAAGAAAGATGCGAGTACAAGTGAGTGGGTTATAGGACGGATTACCAAGGAACAAAAGGTAAAAAGGAGAAGAATAAAGCAGGAACAGAAACACTTTGCCAAGACTGAGCAAACTGTTTTGAAATCTGAACTTAAGTCTTCCACATTATGAAGCAGACACCTTATTCTTGACACCATGAAGATGTGCATAGGAAACTACTTGAATAAAAATATTAAAAAAACTACAAGTAATTTAACTATGTGAAACTGAAATATGAAACTTACCTGAAAAGGGCAACGGAGGTGTTTTTTGAGTAGACATCAAAATAATGAAAAAACTAATGAAATAAATTCTTCTTTTAAATAAGGTTTTACACCCATTTTTAAGTATGGTACAACAGGAGATACCGATGATCAGAGCTGCACTTATATTGAAGCAATAATTCACAACATGCAAATAATATTGTTAATCATAAAAGATAGGAAAATGCATAAACTTTTGTAAAAGCAGTTAAATAAACAACATTTACAATGCACCGAGGTTTTGCAAGAACTAGGCACGAATTAAAATTGTAGGAACATGGGGTCGCCATTGTAACAAAGCCAGGAGTTCTTTGTGTGTGAATTAAAAAGCCAACGAACATTTAGTGACAGTTGAATTTCAACGGTTTAGAAGAAACAAATACAAAGAAAGATATGACTGAAGAGAAGACAGCCAATTTGGGAGACAGATGAAACTCACTCAGGTAGAGCAAAGAAGCAGCCAAGAATAGTTATGAGGGTAAAAAGACACTTGCAGTGATGCAGCCATGACGACTACACCTTGTTCTGCTGATGAAAAGTGAAGCCAACAGTCTAAGATTTGCAATGAACAACTTTAACACGGTGAGGTGAAAGATCCTGGGTTCAGCATTGTGCAAGTGTGAAGTACAAGAAAAACAGAATATAAAATTTATGATCTTGCAGGAAACTTGGTGCATTTAACAGTGAGACAAAGCGAAAGTGCTAAACAGTATTTAAGTGTACCTACAACGTTCTTTCCTGCCTCATACACTTTTTAATCCGACCACACCAACCATTTCAGCTAGCAATTAACAATTTTCTGGATCAACCCTAGATGTGCAATCAGATCCACATCAAACCAAGGTCAAGTGGTCTTCAACAATGGGTGGAGCATTGCAACGTCCTTGATTGCAACATCACACACGAAGAGGTAAGAAAACCACTTCAATATGCAATATAAAGTATAAATATATGCATGCACATGTGCACTCAAATTCTGGAATACACTCTAAAAACTTTTAATATGCATTTAAAATAAGACACATTATTTCAACTATCTAATATTTATTAATCAGTCTTAATGAAGTAATCATATTGCAAATTTATTCTTAAACTCAGGCATCAACAAAATTAACATTTATTAGGCTCTCTTTTACTCCATCTTAGCATTAGACATCTTTATTGCAGCAAACAAATATTTTTTCACAGTTTTCTGGAAAAAACGATTTCATTTTGTTGCTTAAAATATTTTTATATGAACAGAAAAATCGCTGTACTTTACACGAAGCTACAGAGCAGTATCGAAAAGAGGCAATGCCACAGAATAAGCCTCAAGTTATTTTTAAGATTATCCTTGTAGCATCTTATTCAAATCCACGCCCCCCCCCCCCCCCCCAAAAGACCCTGGACTCCTGGCTTCAATTTTCTCAATTATGTTCTGAAGACACTTTCCTATTTCTCCTGATGTCTCTGGTAACAGCTGTTTGGTGTGCCTACAGGACAAAAGGCATCCCTTTTTCTTCCAAATTTTGATTGTGGCTGAGATTTTACTAAAGTAGATCTTAATAAACACTAATTTACTCTGGAGATTCTTCTCATTGCCAGCACTAACTGCAGCAGGGGTACTTGCTGCTTCATTTTTGTCCATCACATTTTTGTTGAGCACTCGTTTCATATCTTTCAAATGATCACTGCAATATAGAGGTGCTTCAATTTATGTTCCCCATCTGGTGAGGATTGGATTTTGGAGTAAACGAGTATCTTGCATTATATCAGTAAATAATTTTGCTATGGATGACGCCTTTACAAACACTTGTTTTCTCAGAGAAAATTAAGGCATTTGCTTCTGGAAAATTTGCTCGAATTTGCTTTACCAACCGAAGGAGAGCATGGGCTAAACAAACTTATGTGAATAGATGAAATATCTGAAAAGCTTTAACACACTTAAACATGCATGTTTTTGTATCAGTAAGTATCATCAAGAATTTTTCTCATTTTCTTTAGATCTCAAAACATATAGTGCATCAAAACCCTAGCAATCGCCAAATGTTTTGTTACTTCCAGTAAATACCTGAAGACAATGAGATAGGGTGTTCCTTTTTAGATTCAGTCATTTTTTCCCACACTGGTATAGGCAATAAATCTACACAAGTTAGCTCTTTCATCTACTCATAACCACAAGTTTGATTTGCCGATATGGTCTCTTATTTCTTGTATTACCTGAAAAACTTATTTTACTGAAAACTGGTAAAGATCAGAAGTATTATTTGGGGTCTCACTTTTGGAGGAAACAAGTTTAAAAATATATAGAAAATACATTTCTTGATCGTACACTAAAGAGATCAAACTCCTTGTACTAGAGGTCATTTATAATTTTGCTTCCATTTAAAAATATTTGTGTATAATATATTTAAAAGCTCTATATTACTGACAAATTCTTATAAAATTCAAAACATTGGGGAGGGAGTTAAGGAAGTTGATTCACAAACCAATGTTATTAAATGAATGATAAATTTACGTCTTCATAAACTTTGCCAAAATAGTTTTTCCTTATTGTTTATTTATCAGGGACTTTTCATACAGAATATTTTTCCAGGAAAGTTAAAAATTTTATATTAAACTTATATAATGGGATGTTGGCTGAAAACTAATACTTTGCAGATATCTTTGGAAAAATTATCATTGCCATCATTTTCACTTCTGCTTGCAGAAAATGCTGCTGGTACGGTTGTTTGGATCTTGGATACATTTTTATTAATAGCATCTCTATGAGCAGCTGTTTGTTGATGTTGCACAATCTGGAATATTTATTGCAGGACACATATAAAATAGTATAAG
This sequence comes from Mantis religiosa, assembly GCA_030765055.1. Taxonomy (NCBI): domain Eukaryota; kingdom Metazoa; phylum Arthropoda; class Insecta; order Mantodea; family Mantidae; genus Mantis; species Mantis religiosa. Next base: position 166,532,926 of record CM060948.1, on the reverse strand, counting down.
AATAATATGAGTTCCTTTTACTTAAATAAAATCAACAATCACTAACTTCAAAATCGTGTTGATTTTTTGAAATATTCTGAAAGAACAATTAAAAAATTTGTAAGTGTTTTTCACACAGTTGGCACTGTACTGTACTTCCATTTGTTAGAGTAGGATTTCCATCAGTCCACTGTTAAAGCAAATAAGCTCTATTGCTCTTTTCCATTGGCACTGTAATATTCCATTTCCTCTTGCTAAAACTTCAAAAATTACGAGTAATAGTCACAACTTTAAAAGTTAACTGAAAATGGTACCTTTTAATTCTGGAAATATTACTGTTGTGGCAGATGGCTTTATTTGAAATTAATACAAACCGTATCAAATATTATGATGCCATGCCTGCATTGAACTTAAAGGATTTGCTGCATGATTGTTGAATGCTATTTAGTTTATGTTAAGCTGTTGAGCGGAATATTTTGATATCAGGAGTGCTCGTTGTTGATAGCTTTTTTCTCATTTTTCAGTGTCCATTTACAGATTTAGGAACTTTATAGCTGCCAATCTTACACAAACAGAGCAATAAAAGGGAAATTTGCACAAATCCTCTTGTTTTTCTAAAGTATTATATATTTCTAGAATCATTGCTCAAAAAGAAAAATATTTGCACAAATAAGCACAAATTACTTAAATATGCACTTATAAGCACTATGAAATTTCTGTAATATACCCCTTACAACGAGGAATAAGCTTATACCTTACATGCATACATTTAAATATCAAGGAGTGAAACATGCAAATATGCAAAAATCCAAGTCTACTGATGATAAACTAAATGAACTCATAATTGGCAAAGGAAGTTTCAGAAGGAATCATTACAAGTTTAGGTTTAGGGTATCTCCCTGGTATTTGCAATGTATAAGGAAGAAACACCCCTCCCAAAAAAGTTAAGTAAATAATAAATAAGATTTCAAGTAAGAAGGGATAGTTCTGTTATGGCTTAACCATGAACCGAAACTGACAAAATTACTGGTGAAAAAAACTTTTACACAAATGATTTCTTTGTTAACAAACATTTACTTTTTGCATTTTCTCACCGTTTCTGCTGCTGCAGTATCATTATAACAAGAGATACACTAAAATTGATGATTAATTGCAAAACATTTGTCTTTCGTCGTCTTTGTATACAAATTTAAGATAAGCTACATTTATAATTAAGAAACCTTGTGTTATATTCAAATATATATGAGTTTTCATATGACATAGATATGGAGTGGAACAAATACGCTTGCAATTCTTTGAAGCAATAAATATTGTCGCGGCAATGCACATAAAAGGTTTGCATGTAGGGTAACGCGGCTTGTTTACATAAAGATAACAGGCGGACAGTGCCTGCATAAGAAGATAAACATAGCGCAGATAAAGGTCTGCCGAAACAAACAAACTGAGATAAATGGAAATTACTGGACTGATAGAGATTGTTCCGATTCTGGTTTATTATTGAATCGTCTAGAACTTATCAGCCAGATATTTAAGAGATTGTGACACACCAGTGGCAAGTTGTGAAACAAGAGTTGTTGTAAAGACATGTAACAAGAGAGAGTCGTGAGAGGTAAGCAAAGAACAGCTGAGAGTGTTGTTGTAAACTGAACGCTGTTTGTTATTGTCATCGACCTTGGAAGACTGTGTTGTGATATGTGATGTAATCCACTGCTACAGAGTGTATTTCTACACAAATAAAGAACATTTGGAATATCTGCAACTCGGCCTTTTAATTCTACAAACCCACGAAGTCACAATATGCTCTCAAAATAGTATTACTCACTTTTACCATTGCAGTGGATATGGCTGTATTCCTTATTTCTTCAGATGTTACCCATTGCTGGCCTTGGAGGTTTTTGGGAGTTAAAATTTCAATTCTTGGCTTCATTTGTACAACATACACAGCATATTCTTGACGAATGTGAGAAAACAAGTGAACTATATCTTTAAGATAATATGATTTCATTATGTTCTTCATATTGATGCCATATGCAGATTTTAACTCCTCTTGCATTACTGCCCATTCATCCTGTGATATGGATTTTAACAGCAAGTTTGGAAATTCCCACATGTTTGCAAGAAGACCTGTAAAAATGTTCCCCAAAATAAAAAATAAAAAATAAAATATAAACATTAAATTCATTACCTTCACATCATCACAATTTAATGAAATATATTAATAGTGCCTGTCTTTTCATAAAATGCATAAGTCTGTTTGTTAAATGATAAAGCAGCAGTTCACATCAGGATTGAAATTGAAGTATTAAGTTTATTGTATCAGCTTTTTAACATTTGTTTGAAATGATTCTAGATAACAGTTCACATTGCTTGCATACCTCTTTACAGACAACAGGACATTACTGGAGATTTGCAAAAATTGAAGTGAAAATAAATTGAAGGCAACTTTTATTCCATTTGTATAATTAACATTTAGGTAATTGCTGAAAATATGGAATATATCTAAAATTATCAGTTTTGGACATAAGAATTATTATTTTGAATATGAGCAAAGCTAATACAAAAGTAGATTAAAACAACATTGTTGGTTTTTTTTTTTTTTTTTTTTTTTTTTTTGTAATTTACGTCCTCCAACGTTAAGTCATATTGGACGATGAATGGAATGGATGAAATGATGCCCAAATGACCCCGGGGTCCATGGAGCTTAGAGTTACCCGACATTCGTCTTTCAGGATAAGGGAAAACCCCGGAAAAATACCTTATCCAGGTAACCCACCCTGACCGAGATTCGAACTCGGAACCTCTTGAACGTGAGGCAGACATGCTACCACCACGCTACCGAGGCGGGCCAACATTGTTGTTTCTCTCAATCAAGATAGAATTATCATAATCTTAACTGAAAAGCTCAATAACTTTATTTTTAACAATATATAGGAGAGAGAAAGTATGATTCAAAGATAAACTCTTTGTTAAAGGTTTGAACTATGTAAATGGCTGATTCACTAGTGATTATATTTGCAATCGGCCAGTGCATTCCAATGTTTTGCTTAAGTATTTGCAAATACAAGGATATCTAAATGCAACAAACTGGAAAGTATAAAGCTTTTGTGGCAAGAGGTTAAAAGATTTGAAATATAGATGCAATTAGTGAATTACTTTTTTTATGATTCCAGGGAGAAACCTCAATGTTGATAGATGCTAAGTCTGAATAATGACCACTGCTGGAATAACAGTTTTTCACATTTTGGTAATTTATAGGTATGTTTCTTAAACATCTCAGTTTCATCAATATGTGCAGAAAAATATCTACCAATATGTGTGATATAGATCAGACATTCACCCAAATCCAAAATTAATAAAGAGGTAATAGACCAAAACAAACGGACAACATGGGAGAACATTTTAATATGGAAAAATAAGGACCAAGTAATGAACTATGAAATGCCACAAGGCAATAATTTGATAAAGAAGTTCATAGTTCCACCACCGGAGAGAAGAGAGCACATGACAAAAACAAACGATAATTGGACCTTTAAGGTTGAAAACGGATGCAATAGCTTTCAAAACTAGTCCCTCAATAATATAATAAGGTAAGTGATGAAGTGTTAGAAACAGACTACAAATACTTTTTTCAATCTATCACTTTCTTTTGCAATTAGAGAATTGAAACATTTACAACATACCCATTTGTGAAAAAAATTATTACTAGGAATATAAGTATCTGTGCAGCAATATTAGATATATTGAGTGCACAGCAGATTGTCTCTGATTCATAGTACATATTTTTCTTTCTTCATGACTTTACTGAATATTAAAATACATCTTTAACTGATTATTATAGTTATTGCAACACTATATACATTTTTGCTAACGCATATTTAATTATTAAATAAACTTTAAATACCTGTAGGTGGTCTCTTCACAAGGAAATATTCTTTAGTTCTAGTTTTTGTGTTTCTATAAATAACACAAACCACTGCTTTCTGCCTTCGTACTTGGGTTTTTCGACTTTTTCTTGGAAAATTCGTAACTCCTAGCCTGTTGGTAGCACAAAATAATTCAAAACTGTTAAACAATTACAGTTGTATTACTGGACTATAAAGCAAAATGATTCTATATGACACTTACTCTTGATCCCAGTTTTCATGGCATGGAAGGCACAAATGACAGTTGGGTACTGGAACACATGAAACAAAATAAAATTAAAAATGCAGTAATCAAAATCTTCATGACTTACCTTTCCATTTTTAACTGACAAATAACAGTTTATACATGTTTGGTTTCTGGATTTAAGAATAAATTACCATTTTTTTCTGTTATTGTTGTAGCATTTTACATCCACTGTTAAACAGAGTATGACATTCAGTAATGATGGCAGAAAGGAAATTATTATATCCGATTATCCTAATTAGGTGGATGAAATGTAGAAAGAGAAATTAATTGACTCTTCTTGCTCTCTCTAAGCATCAGTGGCAACATAAGACTCTGTTACTCTATCTGTGGATGGTAATGGACAAACTAATGAATGTCATAGTACTATAGTACTTATTTTCATTCTGTATTTAAAAAGATCTTGCTACCATATGTTGGTCACTCATTGCAATGTATCAAACAGGATAGCAGAAAAGCACATCTTACCACATCAATCTCTGTCTAGAGAGTGCCTTTGCACCCCCTTGAAAGCTTTGGACAGATACCCTGCTATGCCCAGGGAAGACCCAACCTAGTGACATGGTTCCTGTAAGATACAGTTTTAGAACAAGATATGCACAAATGTTATTTTCTGAGAGTACATTCCGCCTGTTTTAATTAGAACAAAACTGTCTCTTTTTTTTTTTTAAATCATTTATGATATGTAAGGTGCAGTCATTAAACTCTGAGACTATGTGTGCCATAACCAAAGAATCATGTGAGTGACATGTGCATACTGCACAGATGAGTAACAACTTTGAAAACAGGCTACACAAAGTTCAAAGTCGTCATTGACACTTGTGTTACACAAGTTTGTACTGGCATGTGCATGCTCACAATGGCAAAATCACAATAGACTCAAAACTCGAACAAAGAGCAAAGACTAAATTCTGTGTGAAACTTGAGAAATTGGCAACTATAACACATGGGATGTTGAAACAAGATTACAACAATAAATTAGATGTAATGAGTGGCATTCATGTCTCAATTTCAACATCAATTTTGAATGTGCACTGCATCGCTATCAAATTTGTATACAGGTTTTTGTCATACAAATAAATAGACCACTGCCTCCAAATCTGTCAAGATCTCTGTTAATGGTCTCTGGATGACCCAGAACTCTTGTCAAGGATGATTACCAGTGACGAGAGTTGGCTCCACAGGTATGATCCTGAGACCAAGCAGCAATCGTTGCAGCAGAAGAGCCCTCTCTCAAGACAGAAGATGAGGCAGGTGAAAAGCAGAACTAAGAGCATGATCATTGTTGTTTTTGACATTTGCAGTACTGTGCACCATTAATTTCTTCCTGTGTGTCAAGCAGTGATTCTGTTTCTTTATTGTGATGTTTTTGAGATGTTTTGAGGATATTCACTCAAAATAACAACTGCAGTAGAAGCTTAAAATGGCACAGTCCAAAATACCATGGATTTGGATTTAATGGGGTAAAAGTATGTCCCTGTTAAAAAATATGTAGTTAATTATTTTATTTGTGAGGTTTTTTTTTCTTTTTCTTTTGGGAATGCTGCAATAACAGTATTCCATAAACACAGGTTCTACATATATCGAGATTCAACTGTATTGGAACACCACAGTGAAGCGAAAAATTATTAAATTTTAGATGAGTCGCATTTTTTACACATCTGCTTCACTTTCGTACCTATTTTGAGGACATGTTTCGCAAATCTTCGTTTGCAAAACATGTCCTCAAAATAGGTACGAAAGTGAAGCAGATGTGTAAAAAATGCGACTCATCTAAAATTTAATACAGGTTCTACAGTTTAATTTTCACCACCACCCGTGTTCGCTGACACTGACACTGCATTCCAGGAAAGTAACAATACCACCATTCTTGGTCCCTAGCCTTGACTGTAAGTCCTATAGGAGAAACCACCTTTGTTGTCTCTTTCACCAGCTCATATGTATAATACTGCTCAATGAAATCATGCCCTGTAGATAGGGAAGGTAGTGATGTCATCTGCATCTGAGGCACAGTCCTTGCAAACTCGCAGTTTCCCTATTTTTTTTTTTTTTCTTTTTTTCTTTTTGCAGATTGATCATTGCTAGTTATGCTATCAGTGGACTTTGTAAATCAGAATCCAAAACATCACACAGAGTCAAGAAATTATTTCTACCACTGGCATCAACTTTTTGTCAGGGCAATTCAGATTTTTTTGATTTTCAAAAATGGACCTTATGTGACATATTTTCTCATAGCAATTTAGAAGATAATTTTTCTGTAGTGTTGACTCATCAAGAGGACTTATATTTACTTGTATTTATTAAGAAATCTTCTGAACTTAGGATTTTTACCTTAAAGAAAAGAATGTCAGGTGAAATAAATGCTTTACACAAATCTGAATATAATACTGAAAGTTTTGGTATGAGAAGAAGAGGATGGTGTTGATTCTCCTATTAAGAAATTTCCTTGACAAAGCATGTGATGCAGCTGCTACATGCTTAATTCCTGACTAATATTGCATTGCCTGGGAATGTTAATGTGCATTAACAGATTTCACATAAGGCTGGCAAAATAGTATTTTCCCCATCAGTGGTAAAAGTGTTTTTAAACTCTAGTACATACTGATGCAAATTTTCACATACAATCAATTTCACTTTTGGTATTTTTAATTCACAATGCTAATTAAAAAACCCAATTGCTTTTGTGTGATCTGGTTGTAACTAATAGGGTACAAATAATACTGAGCTCAGTATATTACCTCATTGTTTAGTCGGGTTTAACAAACATGTAAGATGTAATCTTTGTTTGACCACTTTGTTTTGCAGCATATATAGTAAATCCCTTCATTCCTTAATTCTAGCCATGTGCCAGTCCACCGTCTATTCACTTGTTTTTTTTTCTTCTGATTATAATATACTCTTGTAATGCAAACATACATCAAGCTCGTGACAATGAATACAAATATTTCTGCATCAGCTGCTTATATGCATGTGCAAAAAATAAGAATCAAAACATGCTCTCATGAGAACGGAATGAAGAAACTGCAAGCAATTATAAATTGGATTAAAAGTTTTAGTGTGCTATTCTCTTTACTTTTTTTACTTCATGACCATTAAGTTTTCTTCAACCTACAATTTCTGATCAGTACCTGTATGAGTCCATAGTAGCCTAATACACACAGTGTTTTGGTATCAATCTAAGTTGGAATCGGTACACACCATTTGCTATGTACTGATTCTGACATAATTCAAGACTTTTGAGAGTGTCTGAATGTAGTACATGGGTACAATCAGAGCTTCTAGAATGCATTGCTGGTCATGTCTTTGGAACAATTCTATTTAATTGTGTGCTACAAGCTTGTTTGTAATTTTAATGTTTTGTCAGAAATAATTGTATGCTTTTAAAAGCAAAATCAATTTGTATTTGCAGGTGTTGTGATTAATATGCTTTTGGCTTTGAAGATTAGTTTGTAATTTAATCAAATCAAATCTTATTCTTATGCTTAAGTATATGCAGCCTTGAATAGAAACAAAAAACACATTTTGTAAAGAAAGCAAAAAAATTAAAAGAAAAGTACTTATATATTTATATTAAATAAGTCATTGTTACCTGTTTCAATGTCAGGTTGGTCCTTCAAGGAATAAGCTTTACAAACACCTTTAACTGGACAGGAAGTACACTGTGGATTCTTTGGTGTACAGATTACAGCTCCTAATTCCATCATAGCTTGATTAAAGTCACCTGATTCACTGCCATGAACAATAGCTTCAGCGATATCCCAAATGTCCTTCATAACAACCTTATAAAGAGGGATGAGAAAATTTTGTTTAAAAAGAGTTTTTGAAAAGAATTAAAGTCATTATTTGAGCAATTTTGTAGTGAACAAGCATCATTGGCCATCTGGAGCTTAAAGGACAAAATACTTCACTATGAAACACTTAACAATGAGATATATATTTTCTTCTACTTTGGCCCTGCTCCCAGAATTGCTGAAATCTTGTTGTACTATCTTGTTGGATCTTGTATCTGTCACAGTTTTTAGTCTTATGTAACTTTTTATATTTATCTTTGTATCTTGAACTGACATGTCCTGTAATGTATGTATTATGTTCCAAAGGATGAATTAAATACAAATACTATTGAAAAAAAGTAGTAAATACAAGTTGGACAAGTATTTAGTCACTATTAAGCATTTGAAAACTATCTTTGTATATTTGCATGTCTTCATTACATTATTTGCCTCAAGTCTGGTAAATTATTGTGTAGGCTTGTTGTGAAAAAGTAAAACCAAGTAATAGTTAATGCTTTAATCACTTCTCAGGTTGCAACCAATTTCTTGAGTAAAGGTGAAAACTCATTTACACATACAAAATTGGCCCTCGGTAGCGTAGATAGTAGCATGCCTGCCTCACGTTCAAGAGGTCCCGAGTTCGAATCTCGGTCAGGGTGAGTTACCTGGATAAGTTTTTCTCCGGGGTTTTCCCTTATCCTCCAAGACAAATGTCAGGTAACTGTAAGCTCCAAGGACCCTGGACTCATTTGAGCATCATTTTACCCAATTCATTCACCGTCCGATATGACTTAACGTTGGAGGATGCAAATTACATAGTACACCATAATGCTTACATAAACAAGCTAAGAATGAAAACGAATTTTATCAATATTTCTATTTATGCCTAAAGTATTGTTAGACCCTTTAAAACTTGTTTTCCTTCTTAAACAAATGCTTAAAATCTTCAGAATTTCCAAGTAAATTAGTAATAGTCATTATAAACAATGAGGAACAAATATGAGTAAAAGCCTCAATCAAAATTAATACCTGTGACTTTGGCACAAGAGAAAAAATCTGATGTTATATTCACATTAACTGAGGCACTTAGAATATCAGCATATTCCAACCAAAGTTCATTTTGAGATAAATGCAATTTTCTGTTTTTTTTTTTTTTTTTTTTTTTCAAAGCATGGAAAGCAGTTAACTTTACAATTCAATATTTTCTGGGTGTTTAAATTAAAGGATTTCTTGAACCACTGTGATAAATTGTTTTCCTGACTGTGTTGTTTACTACAACAAAAAGTATACAAAACAGATAAAATGAAGTAAATCAGACTTTTCCTTTATTTAACATCTTGAAATACCTCATTAAGTTCTATTTCCAAATCTTCACATTTTTAGTCAACACCATCATGATAAAGAGCGTTATAAACACCATGATAGATTTATTTATGGATTTCAGTAATTTCATCAGGTTATTGTATATAACCTTTTTATCCTTCTGTGTTCACTGTACTTCTGCTGTAAATTAAACCATGAAACTTGTGAACTTTTACCCCTTTTTCTAACAGAGTTAGAGTAACATAAACCAAATTACACAATCTCAGGATTATCATGATCCACAATAATAGATGTAACCTCACGCAAAAGCAAAGGAGCACCATCAACATCTTTTTTTCTAATTACAAAGTTTGAACTGATAACATTCTGTATGTCAAAAAAGTCTTCCCTGTTCAAATGATTAAAGAACAATTATTTCTGCACAACGTTCGTCTGTTTACTAACCATTCATTGGCTCTTTTCACATTTCTTTTCTTTTTTTTGGAGATTTAGGAATAACCTCTGCAGACAGCGCCACATTCACTACTGTTCACTACAACGACATAAAGGTGTAGCGGTCATAAAGTAAAGCACTCATAGTTGGGATATGCTACTTTAAGACCGAGAATGTCTTCGTTTTCATTAAGGACACATTTTAAAGGTGGAAAATGAGAGCTTTTGCATATTCCAATTTGTTTGATACTTTATCACATGAAAGGCAGATAGCAGTTGTGCATGGTAATCCTTCTATCTTAAAATTCAACATCGGTTGGGATATGCCATTATTATTCTAGTGCCTCAATTCCTACATCTACTACTAATGTTTATTTTTAAAGAGTTTCTGCAAACTATTCTTAAAAAAGCTTACTTTCTATTCATTTCATCTTAACTGAGAAAAACATTTACAGAAATAGTTTTATTACATTTTGCTACAGGTACTAAGGGTTACAGGATATGAAACTAACTCAAATGTTTAAAAGCAGGTCACTATATCTGACCTTGAAATTCCACAGTGTTTTTTTTTTTTTTTTTTTTTTTTTTTTTTTTACCTGGTAAGATTTGTCTAACTCTTATGGTTTACCAGTTACGCAAAATTACTTTAAAATGAAAAGGATCTAATAGCCTATATCTAGAAAATTCAAGAAATACTTTATTTGTAATGTAAATTGTTAAAAGACATTTTTGAGAAAAGAAAAGATATATAAAATATTTTTCATGTAGAGGCTATTTTGAAAAGGGGGATTTTCTTGAAAGATCTGGGTAACATATTTTGAGCACATTAAAATTAAATGTCAGGTTTGGTATTTTGCATATGTTTTGTTACTGAGTTGAAGTTGCTTACAATGTTTTTATGAAATGTTTGTTATTCAAGAGTCCTCAAAACATGCATTTCTGGTGATATCAAATTACTCAATGGAATACTATAATTCCTTTACCCATTAGATACACCATATAGAAAGTAAAACCACCTACAGAACCATGATGATTATAAATATTGTTGCTGTTTATCGAATGAAACATTTCAGGCCTACAGAGATGCTAAATATTTACTCAAGTAGGTCAGTCTGGGTACAAAATAGTTGACAGTTATCTCAGATTTGTCACTCTTCTTCCTCTTCCTCCTGTTCTTCCTCCTCCTCTTCTTCTTCTTCTTCTTCTTCTTCTTCTTCTGCTCCTCGTCCTCTTCTTCTTCTTCTTCTTCTTCTTCTTCTTCTTCTTCTTCTTCTTCTTCTTCTTCTTCTTCTTTGTTGTTTACTTTTAGCATTAAGGTAAAACTCAGTAAAGTCCTTAAATGTAACCATAAAACCAAAAATTATCATCCCTAAGAAAATTAAAACAAATTTCTGCCTTTAACCAATTTAACAGAGAATATGCGCAACAAATGCTATAAAAGATAAGAACCAGCAAGGAAAAAATGAAGCAAAATCCTGATGGAAATTTAAAACAGACAATAGGCATGTGCCAATATTTACAATAGTCATATAATATTGATGCAAGAGTAAAAGAAAACTTCAACAGTTCTAAAACAAGTTAGTGAAACATTGTGCACAACTAAGTTAATTGATAAACATAGCCTGTATTAGAGCTTAACCCTTTCACCAATATGGACATGAATAGACGTCCTGTGCATAATGCATTTAATGCTTGTTTAATACCAATTACTTTAATCTTTCTCTTCTAAAATAAATGTAAATAAAATCAATAAGAGATGCAAGCTTAGCTTTAAAGGTTTCTTTCTGATTAGCACACCTCAAAACATGGATAAACACACAAGGGCACATCAACACATTCTAAGCAAATCATACTGGTTTCCTTGAGAACTCCTTTTTTGTGGCAAACAAGACATTTTTTAAATGGGTGCAACTTTTTTTGCTATAAGTGGTATCCTTTTAGGGAAGTATTTTCCTTCTAGTATGAGGGGTTTTGGGGTGGTAGATATCTTACCCCTGGTATGAAGAGGCTGCTGAAAGTTACTATGCTCTTTCTGCTCAATTAGGCTGCAAACTATAAATATGCGGAAGTCCAGGTAGGGCATTGTCTTGCTTAAGTTTACCAAATTGTATATGGTTACATCCAGCTTGTGTAAAAGTAATTTTTTATACCATTTAACTGTTCATCGTAAAGAGGGATATGCTTGTAATAACTAATCTACTAGATCCACATTACCCATATTTGACCTGTTATTTCCAAAAAAGGGAGTAGCTAGCATGCCATCTGTAGACCAGTACATGTCCAATGTAGGTTTACGAATAACATGCACACTGTCCACTTCTGAGTTCTCCTCTTAGGCCCTAAACTGGCCTAATTACTTTTTTGTAATTTACGTCCTCCAACGTTAAATCATATCGGACGATGAATGGAATGGGTGAAATGAAGCTCAAATAAGCCCGAGGTCCATAGAGCTTAGAGTTATCTGACATTCGTCTTTCAGGATAAGGGAAAACCCCGGAAAAAACCTTATCCAGGTAACTCACCCTGACCGAGATTCGAACTTGGGACCTCTTGAGCTGAGGCAGACATGCTACCACCATGCTACCGAGGCGGGCAAAAAAAAAAAAAAAAAAGTGCTGTCCTTAGCTTTACTGTCGCAACAGCTACAGAGAAGAGCAACAGCATTAAAGCTACCCAATGATCTGAAAGAGCTTCTAAAGAAATATAAAGCTGAACAACCAACAGCAGGTGAGTTGGGAAAATGCATCAGAAACATTAAAAAAGAAACGATAGGAACCCTGCAGTAGAGACAAAAAGAACAACAAAACTAAATATGCAAGTGAGAAATGCAACGCTCCTCTCTGTTTGAGAAAACATGCCAAAATTATTTGCTATAATTACTTAGTTGGGGAAAACAGAAGAAATAGCTGATGACTGAGTAATTGAACATTTCCAATGACAAGATGTAATAAAACTATAATAGAAGTTATTAAATTTTAGATGAGTCGCATTTTTTACACATCTGCTTCACTTTCGTACCTATTTTGAGGACATGTTTCGCAAATCTTCGTTTGCATCTACGGCTCTTGTGCGACACGCTAGATCCAGCGGTGTGGGTAATTCTGGGGTTGTTGCTGCCATCTGTTGATTTCGTGATGAACTGAAATGTGGGATTCTCTTCTAGCGGGATTTCAAAGTTCATTAGTTGGTTTTTATGTTTTTCTATGTATATCCTCTCCCATATGACGAGTTCACTATGTTTTTGTACGTATTTTAGTAATTCTGTGCTATCTTCAATTTCATGATTTTCAGACCAGAAATGAGCTGCTATTGCGGACTTATCAATATTTTTGTATCTTAAGTGCCTGAAGTGTTCTTTCTTTCTAGTGCCTATGTTCCTTTTTGTCCTTCCTATGTAAATTTTTTCACAGTCTTTACACTTAATTTTGTAAATGCCTGACTTTTCCTCTGGTTTTATCTTATCACTATTATTACTGTGAAGTAGGTTTTTAATGTTGTAATTGTTTTTTGGTGCCAATGTTATATTGTATTTCTTGAATATTTTTTGGAACTTTTTTGTGGCCCAAGGGTGGTAAGTAAATTTAGCAAATCTAGTTTCTTGTTTTATTGGTGTGAGAGCTGTGATCTGTTTTAATTTCTTTTGAAGTTTGAATAATTTTAGTTTTTTATCTACAAGGTTTTTTCCATATCCATTTTTAATTGCAGTTTTTAAGATTTGATGGTATTCGTTTTGATATTCTTGCTGGCTGAGAGGTAGATTTACTAATCTGTGTGTCAGACTGTTGATGGTTGCATGTTTGTGTGGAATTGGGTTGAAACTATTTGCTTTGATGTAATTATCTGTGTGTGTTGCTTTTCTATGAATGCCAAATTCTAGTTTTTCATTGCCTTTTTTGATTTTAAGGTCTAAAAAAGGTAGAGTACAGTCCTCTTCAGTTTCTACTGTGAATTGTATGCTGGGTTCTTGCAGGTTGAGTAGTTTCAAAGCATCATCTATTAGTTTGTAGGGCACTATTGCAAAGATGTCGTCTACGTATCTGTACCATGTTTTAAACATATGAGGGAAGGCTTTAGTAATATGTGTTTCGAAAAAGCTCATGTATAGATTGGCCAAAAATGGTGATAGCGGGCTTCCCATAGCTAGTCCTGAAATTTGTTTGTAATATTTTCCATCGAAGACAAAATAATTTTGATGTAAAAAATGCGACTCATCTAAAATTTAATAATTTTTCGCTTCACTGTGGTGTTCCAATACAGTTGAATCTCGATATATAATAGAAGTATTTATAAACAGTGGAGCTTCATCAATCAAAAAACCTTTTTAAACTAATTCTCGAACTGTAAAAACACTTAAGCTCCACTTTTGAAATTAGGACATGTTTCAAGAACTCCGTGTCCCCATCCGCTTTCAGATCAAGGTTTTACTGAAACCCAAATTGAATATAACAAACTCTTTAATTTATGCATCAACCAAAACAACTTCATGTTCAACCAAAAGTATTACAAACAAACTTCAGGTTTAGCCATGGGCAACCCCATCTCACTGTTATTAGCGGATTTGTATATGAGTTATTTGGAAACACGGGTGACAGAAGCATTTCCACATATTTTTAAAGTATGGTTTCATTATGTGGATGACATATTTGCCATAATACCAAAGAAGTTAGCACAGGATGCATTAAAATTATTGAACCTACAAGACCAATCTATAAAGTTCACCATTGAAACAGAACAAGATGGATGGCTACCGTTTTTGGATTTAAAAATTATAAGAAAAGGAGACAAATTAGAATTTGGCATATATAGAAAATCAACACATGTGGATAATTACATTAAAAACAGTAACTCCAACACAAAAGAACATCAATATGCAGTATTTCACAGTCTAATCCATAGGTTAGTGAACATTCCATTGACTATAGAAGAATAAAACAAAGAAGTAGATCACATTAATCACATTAGTTTCTGAGATTAATTTTGACGTCACTGTTACTAAATTCCTCCAAACACATATAGATCACATTAATTATGTTGCAATTGTGAATGGCTTTGATCCAAAATTTATTAAAAAAAATGATAAACAAGCACAAAAGATGGAAAACCATCAAGGACGTTAGCACTTTAAAAGCTGACGACCCAAAGAAAGTATATTGCAAATTCACTTATCACCCTAAACCATTTAATAAATTTAAAAACATTTTCCGGCAATTTCAGATACAACTAGTACCACATAACAAATATAACATGAGAAATATACTAAATCACCCGTCAAAAAACATAAGTCCAACCAACAAACTATCCGGAATTTATAGTGTAAGATGTGAGGATTGCCACGAAATTTATATCGGAAAAAAAAAAAAGAAACCTAGAAACAAGGATGAAGGAACACATGCAATGTATTAAATACAAACAGACAGATAATCAGCCATAGCCCATCACTTCAGGTCAAAAAATCATATTTCCAAAGACAAAACTTTTGGTCCCGGCAAAAAAGTATTGGGAATTAACAGTTTGGGAAAATACACACATTTTGAAGAACAAAAAGAGAGCAATGAACTTTGAAATTCCAATAGTAGATGACGTCATTCAACTCATTGAACAGCCAGGAGAGGGAGGCGGTCACCTGATGAACCAGTAGATCATCAGCTGACGATTGGGACGCGGAGTCCTTGAAACATCCTAATTTCAAAAGTAAGTGGAGCTTAAGTGTTTTTACAGTTCGAGAATTGGTTTAAAAAAGTTTTTTGACAAGATGTATTTTAAAAGAATAGGTTATTCTCTTTAAGTATACTTCATATAAACTATAAAGTACACTCTATTTGTATTATAATTTAGCTGATGTATTTAATATGACTATCTAATAAAAGTCATGTATATTTAACCTAAATAAAGCCAAAAATTGGGGGAAAAATGCAAAAATGAAAACAAAAATAAATACAGGTATATATATATAATCACATAAATATAGCGCAGGCCTCCCAGGCCCCACACAATCAATGGCGTTCTGCCAAGGCACGCACCTAACGGAGGGTTAACACTGGAATTTGACAATTTCAAATGTGTTATTCAATTAATTCCCAATAGTTAAAAGAAATCACTCTGATCCCCCAGAGAGTCTAAATAACTAAATTACTGAGTGAAAACAACAGTTGCATGAACTTTGGTTGTGAAATACTCTTAAGAGGTACAGAAGCTGACAAGAGAGATTTCATTCTTTACAGCGTGTGTGCAACACAACATATACAATGATTATCACACGGTAGTATGAACTGTAGCATAAAACCTTGAATTGAAGAACACTTTGCTTATGTAGCTAATATATACATATCGTTCGTATGCACACAAAACAAAATGACTAACAAATTACATGCATTTGATGCAAAGAATGCCTTTTGCTACAGGGAAACAAAATAGTGAAATTTCAACAATTTGTGAATATAGGCTCTATTTTAATAATACCATATTTGTATACCGCCTTTAATGGACTTTAAACCAATGTAAGTTTTGTTAAAATAGCTTAATAAATACGGAAGATAGAAATGTGTATTTATAAAGCATTTTTACAGCATTTAACAGTTTAAATGTCTTGTGCTCTTTACTGGGTGTCTGTTCCTGGCCCATGCAAGGTTTAAATGGCCATTACTGAAGCGGTTAAGACTCTAGGAAGAATGACTGTGTAGTAATTACTTGTGGCTTGACTGGCATGGATAATGCTAATGCTGAACATAATAAGTATAAACTATTTCCAGAATTATTGAATACTAATGTAATTGTTGTAAACCTTCCTGTCAGATTAGTCCTGCAAAAACTTTTGCAATTCACAGAGAGCTTTGCATAAAGTATAATCAAATTAATTAAGGCTTCAAATAGAGGGTTTGGGATGTGCTATTCTTCACTGATGGGTCTAAAACAGACAGCCTCATAGGTGCTGGAACGATTGCAGAGTAGGGAACCAGTGAGATTTTCACCAGCGTCAAAAGGTTACGGCAAGATTGCTATGTTTCAAGCTGAACTGTGCAGAATCCTCATGACAACAAACTGAATCAAACTCAAACCAAAGGACTCCACATCCTACGCCATTCATGTAGATTCCAAAGCTGCTCTTTACACAATTGCTAACAAAGATACTACTCACCTCCTGGCTCTGAAAATAAATATTAATCTTTTTTAATTAATTAACAGGAAAGGTGCGCTAAAGTGGAGCATTGACAAACAAGGATAAAATAACAGTTTAGTCTGCTGTAGTCTGTAACAGATTTTGTCCTTTTTGTACAAGTTAGGTGATATTTCTCACTGCTCCGTCTGCACAATACAGGCTGGCACTCTTCACTTGGATAGTGGTATCTCTTGTTGTTACATACTTTATGGTGGAACCCAAGGATTGCTGTTCTTGTTGTGACATGTCTCAGGGGGTTGCACTTTTTTTTCCATATTGTTGTTCATCATGGCTGAGGTGGTGTAGAAATCCAATTCTATCTCTCTTGTCATCGTTTGCCATATGTTAACCAGTTCCTGGTAAGGTTTATGGATGGCAACCAGTGCTATAGTCTTATATCCTCCATGAAGTACGTCTCCCTCATGAGCTCATATACCAGTCATGATGGCGCTGTTTTTCCGACTCCTAAGATTCGTTCATGAATATCGTCTTGCCCTTTTCAATTCTTTCAAGTCCCCTATTTTGAGTTTTTCATAGATTATTTCTACGCCATATGTTACGACTGGTACCACTACTGTCTAAAATAGCTTCATTGTGGTGTTCGTTAACAGACTGGCTGTGTTCGGAATATTGTATGAGTCTCTGATGGCTGCTGCTCTCTCCCGGATGTGCATATTGAAGGAAGTTGTGGTCTGTATCGTAACTCCCAGATATTTATAGTGTCCTAAAACTCATAGAGTCTCTTTGTATAGTGTTAGAGCATCTTTAGTTGCTATTTTTCCATCATTCCAAAATGTAATATGTACTGCCTTCTCTTTGTTTATCTCCATGTCATTTGCTCTTGCCCAAATCTTTAATTTGTATAGTGCATCTTGAACATCCTCTATTTTCTTTGATCCTATCACCATATCGTCTGCATATTGAACTATTTCTGCTGTTGAGTTTTCTCAACAGCACGTTAAGATGGTTGTTACATTGGCTGTATAGATATTAAACAGCGTTGGGCTTATAGGGTCACCTTGTAGGACTCCATTCGTTTGTATGATTTTATCTGAGATTTCAACATTTTTGATTATCTGGATGAGGTTTTTTGTAGACAGGATTCAATTATTCTCACTAGAGGATCTTGCTCCTTGGTCATTTGTTTCAGTTTTCCAATTAGCTTTTCTCTTTCTCTGTTCACGGGCCCAAATGACCTTGTTGTCGACAGGCCCTAAAACACCACACACTCACTCACTTCTCTGTTCACTGAGTCAAACGCTTTCTTGAAGTTGATGAATACTTGAAAATATTTCCCCTCCTGGGTGTCTCAGAGCGTTTTTTGTTTGGTCCAGCAAATATTTCACCACTTGAAGGGTGCTCCTTTCCTTCTTGAAGCCAAACTGGTAATCTGGAATCCTTTCTTCAACCGTTGTCAATAACCTATTGTTGAGTATCGCTGTGATGACTTTAAAGGTGGTGATTGCCAGTGCTACTCCTCTAAATGAGTCAGGGGATGTCTTGTCTCCTTTCCCTTTATAATAATCTTCAGTGTTGCTGTTATCCAACTTTCAGGAATTATACGTGTCTGAAAACACTTGTTCATGAGATCTGTTCATAAATCTCCCATGTTATTGAGGGAATCTTTGAGATATTCCATGTATATATTATATGGGCCTGCTGCTTTTTTTTTTTCCATTGATTGCTTGTCTGAGTTCTGTGGTAGTTATTAATTCTATGTCTTCTATGGGCTCTATCTCTTCCATTGAAATATGCATGGTCCTTGTTCTGTTTATTCAGTAACCCTGAGAAGTGTGTTTCCCAGTCCTTCATACTTACTTCCCCTGCTGTGTTGCGAATCTCTTCCTCATCGCTATAAAATGGTCTTTTTTTGGATCCTCCGCTAGTTTCCTTGCTTCTCTCTCAATGTGCTCTCCTTATTTTCTTTATAGTATAGATGTGTACTCCTTTCTTTTTCTTGTGTAATTTTCTAAGTCTTCTTGCTTTCTGTACTTTTTTGCTGTGAAAAGTGCTCTCAGTGGTTTTCTATCTTTGTAGCAGTTTTGGTCAAACCATATTTGAGCTCGTCTTATGATTCTGATTTGTGTGGCTTTTAGGATTACATCCATAGCTAATTCTGGTACTTCCTCAATTTTTCCCTCTACTATTAGGTTCCTCACTTCCTCGATGTTGTCTTTGCTCTGTTCGATTTTTTCAGTTCAATTTTTATAGTATATATAATAGGTTCATTTGCTGGTTTTCTCATTTGTGGTATTTCAATATCAAAGCTTGTATTCATGGGGATATGTTTCCTTATTAGGGCTATTGATGATGACCATAATCCTTCTTGTTTCTGTCATTTTATGTCTCCTCCCTTATTGAACACTAGATCGATGACGCTGGATCCATTATATGTGATATAGCTTGGTATGCCGGTTTGCTTACTAGTCTGAATCAGTCTTTTTCTAGAGTTTCTAGAAGTATGTGTGTTCCGGTGTTATGCTTGTCAAGTCTGAAGTTTACACCTCTGGCTAGAATTATATTTTTATTGGTCCTTGTTTGTTCTATGGCTTTGTATACTATGGCAATTATGTTTTCTACGGGTATGCGAGGCTGAATATATACACCTATAAGTGTTACTGCAGTGGTTTGGACTATTATTATATTTTCTTCCTTGGTGATTTTTGCGATGTTCCCTGTTGTCCCCTTCAAAAAACAGCTGACTCCTCCTGATGGTCTTCCCTCCCTTGCCGTCACTAGCGTGTGTACTGCATAGTACCCCTGAAGGTCTATAAGTTCAGTGAGAAAGGTTTCTGTAAATATTATTGTATCAGTACCCTCCATTATCTCCTCCGATATGTAAGGCAATACACCTTTCAATCCCTTGATATTCCATAACAGGACGTTTATTCCCTTTGTTACTGTGGTGTGTTTATTCCCTTAGTTACTTAGTGTTCAAAGTATAAACTTGAAAGAAGCGTAGGGACAGTGAAGCACAAATTAGCACAAAAGTAAAAGTGAATCGAGTACCAGCTGATAAGAGCAAAAGCTCTTGAAACATGTCCTGTGAATAAACAGTGTGAGTGAAGCAATGTGTCAATATCTTCTCGATTAACTTTTGTGCTACTGTAGTGTTGTTGAGCTTAGTGCAATTCTGTTCTGATTTCTTCACTCATTACTTCTTTGGAAGTTGAATCGTCTTACAGCAATTCGCTGGGGCCAAAATTCTGGTCGTTGAGTCATCTCTAGATAAGTCATAGGCAAAGCCAACCTTGAAGGCTTTTCCGTGGGTGTTCAGTTCTTTGCATTTTATATTTCCATGTATGCCTTTCCTCTCAAGAAAATGCTTATATTGCGTACAAGAGTGTTTTGTTTGGGCCTTCCAATGTATAGCCAGGCCATCTTATCACTTGCTGTTAGCTCACAGTCTTCCTCCTGGGATCCAGTTTTTTGTCCTCACTGATTATTCTGTGTTCTGTTTCTTCTTGTTCCTATCGTTAGCCATTCTGATGCCTTGCTGCTACTTTGTCAGTTTTCCTCTGACATCACAAAAGTATCATTTGCTTGTCCGGTGTTGGTCACAATGTCAGTATGTCTTTTTTCTCTGTGTATTTTTTTGGTATTATATAGTTGATTTTCTTCTCAATCTTTTGGTGCAGTTTATTTTCAAGAAAATCCATTATGTATTCCAGCTTTTTGTTTATTTTGTTGACATTTATTGCTGACTGGTTGTTAATTCTGTCATCTCCGCTAGGCTTCGTGTAGTGTATGTCTGTCACGTGTTTTTCATCTCACTAGATGACAGATCGTCCAATATGACTAAATGTTGGAGGATGTAAATTAAAAAAAAACAAAAACAAAACTAGATGACAGAGTATGTAGTTTGCTATTGTAGTGCTATTATCATTAATTTCCCCTAGTTGTTGATTATTCCTTGGAGCTTCTCGAGTGTGCCTGACAGATGTCATTACTTGTCCTGCCTGGGAGTCTTTACTCCTGTTGTCCCCACTAGATGTCAGAGTATGCATGGTTTGTGCTGGAGATGTTGCTGTGTGATGGACCTAGGAACTTGTTTCTTAAATGATGTAGCTAGACGTCATTAGTTGTCTTATTCCACTGCTGTCTTCTCCATCTCTCGCAACTATTCTTGGCGTACTGCTAACCTCAATTTCTGAGATCTCTGTATCCTTAGTATCGGCATTTTCAATGTTTAGAATAAGTTTAGTAACATAATATTCTTCTAATGACCTCACCGCATTCATAATGTCTTCCTTTGTTTCTTTCATGTATCCTTCCTATGTTCACTAATCTTTTCAATTTCCATACAGCACTTTCTATGCAATTAGCTAGTGCATCTGCCATATTATAACTCATCATAATTCTGGAAGTAAAAAGAGCGATAATAAACTCTATGAAAACAACATTGGTCACTCTTCACTGGATCAAGGCACTGCGGGACTTAGGTGCAGAGCACTCTACTTAGCCAGGACTGCTGCCAGCCACAAATCCTAGATCGAATATAATGCAATTCCACTGTCCATGTACAAGCAATTACTCAAAGACTATTACATCAAACTTTGGAATCCACTCTACATAAACTCCAAAACTGCTACCAATATCAAACCACTTATCCTAAACATATATCACAGGCTATTTATATCCCTTTGGTAAAACCACATTCTCATTCAATTTCTAACAAACCACAGCTGTTGAAGGACTTAAAATTGAGCCATACCTTTTAAAACTTGAAACTTCACTCAAAACCATTTAAAAAATCAGGAATGTTTTTGGGACTGTTGCAGTTCCAACCTCAGTTGATCAGCGACTGGCCAACGTGAGTCTTTCAACATAAAATTAGCTTCACTTTTAACAACACTTTTACTTATAACTGTTTAAACCACAGCTGTTTTAGATCCTACCTGTTTAAAATTAACAAAACAACATCCCCAAAATGCAACTGTCGAGAGGAAGAAGTTAATGCCCTGCATCTAATAACAAAATGCTCTAGGTTCACAAGAGAAAGACCAGCTGTACTTAAGTCAACTCCTCTGCCACTGGTTCTGAAACTCCCCATCAACACAAAAGAGATGATCTGCTTCCTGAAGAATGTCCTCAGCTCCATCAAAGAAAATGAACACTGTCTTAATGTCACTCATTTCTATAAATCATCCATAATAAATCTAAAGGGTATATTAATATGGGTTGTAACACAAATTTGAGAAAAAAAGGGGGAGGGCCTTCAAATGCATCAAGAAACACGTAGGCACTTCAACAAACATGGCAAAATAATTTTGGGAGAAACCATTTGTAAAGCTAAACAAGAATACTAATTCTGATTTAAAAAAACTGACAATAGACAATGTACTACAAGCTTTAATGACAATTTTTGACTCCCACAGCAGAAAACTTTTTGCTACAGCCAGATAAAGATTAATGATACTATTTATTACGATTCAACCCTTTGGAGGTAAAGTTAACATGCTCACAATATTTATTTAACAGCTGAACTGATGTACTCAGTCTAAATGATCATTAACTCGACAGTAGTAAGTTAGAAATGTATACCCACAGAATATGTTTTAGCTAGTTCCCTCAGTTGAAGAAACAAAAACAGCAAATTGCCTAATGGTGGAGTGGCCATTCTACCCAAAACTTACAATATAAAATAGTAGATATCACTTATCAACTCAAAGAAATTACTTTCAAGCTGCTGCTATCCAATTATGATTCTTGCATATTTCATATCAGTGTTTGCGTGGCCTGTCAAGAGGTTAAATTGTCATTGCTGTCTTCTGTGGGAGGTTCAACTGTGGATGCCCCACAGGGCTCTGTCGTCTGTTAGCTGGAGAGGATATGCCTTCAAGGGCAGCCAACAGCTGCATTCATGAAGCTAGAAGCAAGTCGTATTATTACTATGCAAAAGACCATTCGAGGCTGTAACTCAAAGAGTTTTCATTACTAGAAAGATGTATCACCAGAAGCTTCTCGTAATGTCCAACAGGTAGATTAGATTAGATTAGATTGATTTCCGTTCAGTAGGTTCACTTGTAGCCAGAAAAGGCTGTGAACATTGAACATGTCTAGAGGTATAAAGTTTAATAGCATATATATGTACAAAAGTCAACATAAGACACATATGAACAACCATATGGAAAACAAAGCAGGGATAATTATATATATTGTGACTTTGTGGGTTCGTGAAATGAAAAGTCCAATTGCACCACTCAAAAATGCTCTTTATTTCCACCGACTTACAGTTAAACACTTGCCAATTACACAGAATTACGTAATGCACACAATTACGACTCACCAGTTCGTCCATTACAATTTCACTTGCACTCGTAATTACGGACAATACTCCAATGCACGTACACAGTCTTCTCGTCGTACACTAGCACTGCAACCTTACACTGCTCGCCAAGAACTCTGACTCACTCCTCTTGCCCGACGTGTTGCTTATATAGGGCCAGCGGGTCGATCTGGAAGGTTCTAGATTAGATGAAATATCCCACAAGTTCGAGAACACAGGTGGAACAGAAAGAGATGGCGCAGTGATGTTTTTTGTCCCAGCCACACCTTGTCACCACTATAAGACAAACGAGGAGGGGCGTGGCGAACGCCGACCGTCCCCTGCTTGCCCGCTCTCAGCTGGTTCTATAGGGTGTTCCAACGTTCGGGTGACACTGCTCCCTCCTCAAAGCTGGTTGTCGCAAACAGCACCATCGTAGCATGCCAGGCGATCCAGGTGTACCACCAACATCTTCCCTCGGGGAACCTTCTGGATGCGGTAGACCAAGTCGTTAATCCTCTTAACCACCCGGTACGGTCCTTGCCATGGCTGCTGGAGCTTCGGGCAGCGTCCCTTGGTCCGGGTAGGACAGTACAACCAGACCCCAGGTCACCCTGCTGGAACCCTTGGCTGTTGGCTTGCCTGTCATATCTGGCCTTCATGAGGTCGCTCGCCTTCTGAATGTTCTGGCGAGCCATCTCGTGCATGTCGTGGAGGTGGTCCACCAGGTTCTCCACATACTCGGTCACCGGCTGTTTTGCCTCCGGAGGGCTTCCAAAAGCCAGGTCACAAGGGAGGCGTAACTCTCGGCCGAACATTAAGCTGGCTGGCGTCATCCCAGTTGTGTCGTGTGTAGACGAGCGGTAGGCCAGCAAGAACAGTGGCACCTTGACGTCCTAGTCTCGCTGATGGCTGGCCACAACCTTCCTCAGGTGTTCTTCTAAGGTCTTGATGTATCTTTCGACCATGCCATCCGACTGGGGATGTAGAGGCGACGTGCGGGTCTTTTTCACCCCCAGCCTTTGTAGTGCCTCCTTCATTAGGTTGGACTCAAAGTTGGTACCCTGGTCACTGTGTAGCTCTAACGGCACCCCAAATCGACAGAACACTTGCTCCACGAGGCAGTCTGTGATTGTCTTTGCCTCTTGGTTTGGGATGGCATACACCTCTGGCCACTTGGTGAAGTAGTCCACGACCACCATTAGGTACTTGTTGCCTCGGTCGGAAACTGGGAACGGTCCAGCAATGTCAACGGCGATCCGTTCGAATGGCGCTCCAACGTTGTACTGCTGCACGCGACCCCGGCTCCTAGTCTGGGGGCCGCGACTCGCCGCGCACACGTGACACCGACGGCACCACCCCTCAGCATCTGCTCGGAGTCTCAGCCAGTAGTAGCGCTGCCGTAGTTTGTCAATCGTTCGGTTCGCTCCCAGGTGTCCTCCCGAAGTACCGGCGTGCACTTCCTCCAAGACTTCCGGGACCTTCCTCCGGGGAAGTACCAACTGTTCTCTCTGCGTCTTCCCATCGGGTGACTCCCATACCCGGAACAGCACGCCCTCTCTGGTCTTCAACGAGTCCCATTGGGCCCAGTACGACTTGTAGGTGGCGCGATGTCCTCCCAGGTCGGTCTCGTCCCTGCCTCCACTTCCCTTAAGAGTGGCCCCAATTCTGCGTCCGCCAGCTGCTCCCTCCTCAGGCCTGCGCTATAACAGCCATCCGCAGGCACTGCCGTGACTACTCGGACTGCTGCGACACGCTCCTTCTCCTCCACTGTCGTACACTGGCCGCACTCTTCTGGACAGGGTCTTCGGGACATGGCATCAGCGTTACCGTGGCTCTTCCCTCTACGATGTTCCGAGGTGAAGTCATACTCCTGCAGCCTCTGGACCCAACCTGCTGTCTGGCCTTCTGGTCGCGCCGTCACCATCACCTCGCTCCTCGCGGGGACAACCACGTCTTCGTTCAAGACGACCCTGCAGATTCCAAGGCGCTCTTCGGGTTGACGGAGTATAACCTCTTCTCCGTTGAGCCGCAGGACCTTCCTGCCGACGTCGACCGTCGCCTCGTGGCTCCTGAGGGCATCTAGTCCCAGAATCACCTCCTCAGCCACCTTCGCGACGAACACCCACAGACGCACGGCACTCCGTCCCAAGGTCAGCTCCAGCAGGGCCTCCTCCACAGGCAAGGTGTCGCCCGATGCCGTGACAAGCTCGTATGGTCGGCTCGGCTTCCTCGTCGGCAAACCCTTCGCCACGTCAGGTCCGATGATGGTCACGGCTGCCCCAGTGTCCACCAGCACGCGGCACGGCTTTCCTCTTACTCAACCGTCCGCGATGAGGCTGTCATCCATACGCCGGCTGACGGCGCGCAGTGTCACTCGAGGGGATGGTGGTGATGGCGCCGACGTGCCCCTCTCCACGACGGCCCTTACTCGTTTTCCGGCTGCTCTTCCTGGTGTGGGCAGTCTCTCTGCAGGTGTCCGGGCTGTCCACACCCCCAACACAAGCCACTAGGTGTTCGCCGGCGTCCCTCGGCTGGTCTTCTGTCTCCGGTGTAGCGGACACTCCTCGTTCTCGACGTCGGGATAGCTGTTACTTTGGCCGCCTCCATCCTTAATGCTGCCGTCAGCGCCTCGTGGATGGTTTTATAATCGCCGAGCATTAGGCGCTGACGAATCTCCGTGTCCCGTACCCCGTCGACATCCCGTAGGGGAGGGGATCCGTCCCCTTCAGCTGCCAAAGTGCGGGCGCTGCGGACCCTTAGCACTCGTGGTACCTCTGACGTTACTAGAGGAACCTCGGGCCGAACAGCCGAGCCCCTCCTTCGGGAGTTCTTCGGATTGGGATGGCTTCGAGGGGGCAGTGTGTTCCCGATACCTTCGGAGGGGGTTGGGGGAAGCCATTAAGTTTCCGGGTACTAGCCTGCTAAGCTAGTAGAAGGTGTGCTAGATCACCAGGCGGCCCCACCGAGGTCATATCGGTAGTCTTCACCTTGAGTGTTGATGCGCGTAAGTGGCGTATCCACTTCCATCCCGTCTTGTGTCCCTAGGACCAGATGGGGGGGCTTGTTAGGAAACTAGGTCTTGCCCTACGGAAAGCCCCACAGAGGATGCCGAGCGCCCTTTGGGACAGGTCGGATAACTCTCTGGTTGAAAGAGGCCCGGGTCTTGTTCCTACGGGTTCAAGGCTAATGGGAGTAGAACCTCTGGACTCAACTCAACCCCGTCGACAAAGTTGTATGCGGCTTCCCGGGATACGAACTCCAGTGGTAGGTCAACCAAGGCCTTGCTAGCCAGCTGCTCAATCGCTATGGCGAACTCCTGCAGCGTCTCCCCGACTGCTGTGACCTTGCCTTTAGCTGGTTGCGGTATGCTGCGGATAAGCGGTGGTTCCCGAAACGATTCTCCAGGGCCTCCCAGATGTCCTTGGGCGCCGCCGTCGTCTGCACCGCGTTTAGGACTTCCGCGGCCCGTCCCTGGAGGCTGGCTGTTAACTGTGTGGCCTCCTCCTCCGGTGACCATCTGTTGTGCTTGGCCACTGTGTCGAACTGGCGGCGGAAGACCTCAAATGTTGACGCGCCGTCATATTTCGGAGGTTTGACGAGCGCCGATGTTGTGTCGCGTCCCGGTGCGTCGGCCTTCAAATCCTTCAACCTCCTGCCGACGACGTCCTCCACCATGGCGTTCAGGGACTTGACGCTGCTGTCGGCCTTTCCCTCCAGGTTGTTTACACGGTTCGCGAGGTCTTCGACGTCTTCAACCATGGCGTTCAGGGACTTGGCATTATTGTCGGCCTTTTCCTCCAGGGCATTGAAGCGGTTCGTCAGGTCCTCGACGCGCTCCGCTTGTCCAGCTCCGTCACGTTATCCCTCACGCCGGCCAACTGTTCTTCAAACTCTGCGGCGAGAGCCTCGTTCGCCGCCTTCATTTCCGTGGCCAGACTGCCGTTCGCTGCTCTCATTTCTGTGGTTAACTCGGCCTTCATTTCTTCCATCTTCTCGTTGATGTTGTCGTTAGCCGTCTTCATTTGTTTCAACTCTGTGGCCAGGTTGTTATTTGCCGCTTCTGTTTTTGTTGTTAATTCGGCCTTCATTTCTTCCATTTTCTCCGTGATGTTGCCGTTGGCCGTCTTCATTTCTGCCAGTTCCGCCTTCATTTCCATCATCTTCTCCAAAATCTTTTCCAATGCCGCGTCCATGGCTGTAATGTTCGGTGCTGTTGTCGTCCCGCTTCCTGACACCAGTGTGACTTTGTGGGTTCGTGAAATGAAAAGTCCAATTGCACCACTCAAAAATGTTCTTTATTTCCACCGACTTACAGTTAAACACTTGCCAATTACACAGAATTACGTAATGCACACAATTACGATTCACCAGTTCGTCCGTTACAATTTCACTTGCACTCGTAATTACGGACAATACTCCGATGCACGTACACAGTCTTCTCGTCGTACACTAGCACTGCACTCTTACACTGCTCGCCAAGAACTCTGACTCACTCCTCTTGCCCGACGTGTTGCTTATATAGGGCCAGCGGGTCGATCTGGAAGGTTCTAGATTAGATGAAATATCCCGTAAGTTCGAGAACACAGGTGGAACAGAAAGAGACGGCGCAGTAATGTATTTTCTCCCAGCCACCCCTTGTCACCACTATAAGACAAATGAGGGGGGGCGTGGCGAATGCCGACCGTCCCCTGCTTGCCCGCTCTCAGCTGGTTCTATAGGGTGTTCCAACGTTCGGGTGACAATATGATACAAAATGAAACACTTTTTAAACCAGCTTTCACTTGGCTTATGCCAGTACGTCTCAACCTTTTTGCAATGGATACCATTCTTGTTATTTATTAAATACATATAGATTAAAAATAAACTTTCAGCTTGCATCAAACATTTATAAGTAATGATTTGTCATTGGAATAGTTAAATACTACTTATAGAGCTACAGACGCATTATCAGGATAATTTGTCATTCAGATAATCTTGTACAGAATAAAAAGATTTTGAGCAAAGTTACTCTCTAACAGCTTTTTTAAAAGCACCGAAATTATCAACTTTTTCTTTAAGAACATTAGGAAGTGCACCAAATATTTTGATAGTTTCATAATACACAGCTTTCTGAAAGCAAGAAAGTTTAGCACTGGGATAATGGATATTATACTTTTGTCTAGTGTTTATTTTGTGAATTACATTATCTGTTGCAAATAAGGCACGATTGCATACAAAGAATTTTAGGATCGAGAATATATACATGCAAGGAAGCGTTAATATCTTCAATCTTGTAAAAAGATATTTACAGGAGCATCTGGTGTGGGTGTTAGTAATGATTCTTATAACCCTCTTTTGCATAAGAAATATTTTTTTACTTTCTACTGAGTTGCCCCAAAATAATATTCCATATTCCTTAATAGAGTTAAAGTATGCATAATATACTAATTTAAGTGTGTCAATAGAACTCACATTAACCAGCTCTCGGATAGCATAACAGGCAGAGCTAAGTTTAGGTAAGATATAATTTATGTGAGCTTTCCAATCTAAACATCTGTCCACTTGAAGGCCCAGAAATTTTATGCTGTCAATTTCTTCTAATAACATATCATTAATCCCGATTTCTATTTCAGTATGTGATGTACGACAGG
Organism: Mantis religiosa; assembly: GCA_030765055.1. Lineage (NCBI taxonomy): Eukaryota > Metazoa > Arthropoda > Insecta > Mantodea > Mantidae > Mantis > Mantis religiosa. Next base: position 166,504,198 of record CM060948.1, on the reverse strand, counting down.
TTATAAATTTGACCACTTTTGTTTTGTCTAGATTCACAGATAATTTGTTTTCTTTAAACCAGCATGACATACAGTTCAAAACATAATTCATTTTAATTATACACTCGTTTAAATTTGTACTGGTCACCAAGACACTAGTGTCATCAGCAAAAAGAACTGTACTTGCAATGTCCTTTATATAAAGTGAGAAGTCATTTATATAGATAAGAAATAATAAAGGCCCTAACACGGAACCTTGGGGTACTCCATGAGTTACTATTTTCCAGTTCGAAGTTTGTTTTTCATAACCAATATCACTGACAGCTACTTCAACACTCTGTTTTCTTTCATTTAGATATGATACAAACCATCTTAAATGTTCATTTTTTAGCCCATAGAATTCCAGTTTTGCTATAAGAATGTCATGATTAACACAATCAAAAGCCTTTGCTAGATCACAAAAAATTCCACCTACATGTCTTTTATCATTTAAGGCAGTCAACACTTCGTGTGTAAGCTTGTAAGTTGCATTATTAGTCGATATTCCCTTTCTGAATCCAAACTGATCACTGACAAGTATGTTGTTACATTCAAGGTGTTGATACAGTCTGGTGAACATTACTTTTTCAAGAACTTTTGAAAATATTGGCAAGAGAGATTTTGGTCTATAATTTGAAACATTATTGTGTTCGCCTTTTTTGAAAAGAGGTTTAACAACTGAGTATTTCATTCTGTCAGGGAAAATACCTGTCTTTAGAGACTCATTACATAAATAACTAAGGGGAATGCTAATTTGTGAGGAGCAAGATTTTAGGATTTTTGTAGTTATTTCATCATAACCGGAAGAATTCTTCATTTTTAAAGAGTCAATAATTTTATTTATTTCGGAAGGTGTAGTTAAACTGATTTTAAATGTAGGTACAGAGTTTGTGAAACTTGATCTTAGAAATTCTAGTGCTGCATCTTTACTTCCATAATTAATATTTAATTTTTTTGTTACGTCCAAAAAGAATTTGTTAAACAATTCTGCAACTACAAGAGGTTTGGCAATTTCATGATTGTCAACATTGAGTGTTATTGGGCAATTTTCTGATGAGTGTTTATGTGTCACATTTTTTATTATATTCCAAGTGGTCTTTATTTTACTGTCTGAGTTTTGAATTAGTTTATTATAATGCAATACTTTAGCTGCTATTATTACCTTCTTTAGAAGTTCACAATATTTTTTGTAGTAGTTTTTTAAATACAAATTGTTACTGATTCTAACTTGCTGATATAGTTCTCTTTTGTGCCTGCATGAGGTTTTAATTCCTAAAGTGAGCCAGGAATTGTCTTTTTTAAAGTTAAATGTTTTTTTATACTTGGATGGGAAGAAAAATTCAATGTAAAGTCAATGTGAGTCCTGGAGGATGGGACAGTAGTGACAGTTTTGGACTTTATATGTGTTTTGAGCTTCAAATGATGAGTCCGGCTCTAGATGCAGTTCACAAGTCAGTAAATGGGATCTGTTGTAAGGAATGAATGGGCAGAGGAACAGGCAGTGAAGCATGTGCAAATATCGGAGTTGTTGAAAAAGCTATTTTTATTTGTTTTTTAGCACTTCATCACCTACATTTCTATATTATTGAGGGACTAGTTTCGGAAGCCGTTGTGTCCACCTCTTACTTATGTAGATCCAACCAAAAATTTGTTACTGAATTTCATTCACTGAAATCCACCAGAACTGCATATTTTGAGAAACCCTGAATCCCCACCAAAAAGCATTTATACAAAAGTGCGCGTGCGTGCGTGCGTGCGTGCGTGTGTGTGTGTGTGTGTGTGTGCATGCCTGCGTGTGAACTGCATAACTCAAAAATAATAGATTTGATCAGATTCAGAACTGTAAAATTCAATGCCATAGCCAGGATTTGAACCACAGATTCTACACTCTAAGCATGGCTGCCTACCACTGAGCTACCACGGCAAATCATCACTTATGGCAGATTGGCCATATAAATAAAAAAAAAACAAAGATTGGTATTAAGTTCAGCATCTTCCAGGGATGAGACATTAAAATTTTAAAGAAAATCCTCCTATCACACACTACCCTTAGAGCAATATTTTTAAAAAATGCTGATTCTTTTCAAAATGGTTCTAAACATTTTGTTTGAAATTTCATATGTTTAAGACATTTTTTATATTTCAAATTTTTAGGAAATAGCCTCTGAAGTCCTTTTCATTCTGAATTACTTTTGCATTACTGGTAAACTGTTAAGAGATAGAAAAAACTTTAATTTAAAAAAAAGTATATATCATTATATATGTGTTAAAGATGAACACAGTAAAAATTGACAAGCTGTTATTTCAAATGCAAAGAATTATAATATATCTGTCAAACTGCTAAGAATTTACACTGACAAAAAGTCTTAACTGAGAACATTACAAAATATAGTGGTAAATTAGCTCATGCAATATTCCTGTCATAATGTTGATGAAAATTTACTAATATTTGCATATTTTGCTTTTTTTTTTCCCCACCCTATCCCATGGTATACTTTTATGCGCTAATTCCATAGCAACACACAGTGTATTCAAGTGACACAAAATACAATTAGATGTAACACAAATATGGATCATAAACATCCTTTTTTTCCTTTGTAATTTAAGTCCTTTAACTTTTTAAATCATATCGGATGATGAATGGAATGGGTGAAATGATGCTCAAATGGGCCCAGGGTTCATGGAGCTTAGAGTTACCCGACATTCCTCTTATAGGATAAGGGAAAACCCCAGGTAACACCTTATCCAGGTAACTCTGACCGAGATTCGAACATGGGAAAATCATCCTTATAAACAATTTTTTCAAAAACTTAAAATTATGACTGTACCACAGTTATGTATTTATCACTCTCTGATCTTTGTAAAACAAAATTTCCAAAAATATATGCTTTGAAAGATAACATATGTAGTTAAACAACATGAAATAATTAAGTCATAGATTTACCTTGAACTTTATCAAAAATACATAATATTTGCAAACATCTACGACTACAGCAAGTGGTGAACAAGTGAGAGAGTAAGGCTTAAGGGCCCTTAACAACTAGCTCATAGGGGCCCAAAATCAAAATTTAAAACCAGAAAATCTGAAACATTTATACGGTTAAAAATCAAAAAGAGAAATTTAAGATTATATATGTATGCATAATAAACTTCTAGTTTGTGTTACCTCACAATCCATTCATAAATTCAGGTTACTATTATTGCATTTTTATCTTAGCTAAACTATGTCCTCAACCTTGAAAATAACCCATAATTCATAATTAAAAATGAAAGGTATTTGTATTTGTTTAATGAACAAGTTAATAAATAGCATTACTTTTTACAACTATTTTTGGTATCTCAAACATTGTTGTTACCAAAGATTATATTTTACACTTAAAATAAGATTAGTTTCTTGCAACATATTCCCAATCATCAATTTTGGGTTGACTGGTATTTATGTGGCACTGTTTGGTGTTGTGCTGTCTTCTATTCTTCTCATCAATTGTCCAATAGGGCCAAACCATCCATAGGAACTTCTGATGACCACAAAACTGATGATTATGAATATCAACTATTATCATAGTAAACAGACATTAAGTGGAAAAAAAAGTATTTAAACAGTTGTTTACTCATTTCGATATAAGTTATCATGAGGCTTCACTACAGTCACTGTAATGGAAATCTTTACATTTTAAATGAAAGGAAAATCTTTACTTAGACAATGTGCTCAGTTTGTACTTCTCTCACCAGTACACAAAAAGGCAGGTGGAGTTGCAAATCACGTGATTTTCGAATAATGCACAGCAGCAACTTCCTTTCATTAGCAGCCCATGTCTTAGTCAGCCTCTAGTATTTGCATACAGCAAGTTGTTTACTCTGTGTTGTTATCAGTCCTTGGAGAAGTCTTTCTTTTACCAACTTAGCCTGTCTTTCGAGTTGGTGTGGTGTCACACAGCAAAGGTGCTGCTGCTGAAACTTTTAGATCAGCAGCTTTACGAGAGTTTAAACATGAAGTGATGGCTAATCCTTAGATTTGAGGCAGCAGGGTTAAAAAGGAATCATCCAGAATTGCTCAAAAATGTTGCAATCTGGACCACTCAGCATCTGCTTCAAAAGGACTTATGTTAACGAATTTGGTGTGCTGCCAAGAAGCCCCTTCTAACTGAAGTTATGGTGAAGAAAAGACCACATTTCTGCAAAACATATCAGCACTGGACATCAGAGGACTAGCACAAAGTAATGTTTCCTGATGAAAGCACTTTCAAATTGGTCAGAGGAAAGTCTGAAAGGTGAGACGCCAAAAAATGTGTCATGGTATGATCCAAAGTTTACAGTCAAAACTGTTAAACATCCAGAAAGTGTGATGGTATGGGATGTCTTCAGTGGTAATTGTGGCAGAAGTGGCTTGTACTTTCTCCCTAAGAATGTAACAAGGAAGGGAAATAACTATTTAGAAGTGTTGCAACAGCATTTGGTCACATTTTGGCCATTCATCAGTGTCAATACTTTATGCATGATGGTGCTCCTGCTCATGGAACATAGATGGTTCAGAAGTTCCTAAAAGACAATAATATACTTGTAATTGAAGTTGTGTTGAGTCACACTTGTTTACACTCACCTTCACTTATTATTTTTAAAAAACGCTGGAACGTTTTCCAGGACATTCGCCCTCTTTCTCAGCAGTATAGTGACTGACTCTCCCCTTTCCTTTACTCTTCCTTCTCCTGTATCTGATCCTGTTGCCATCTGGTGTTAGGAGTGCAAAGTTTTAACACTTCATTAAGTGGTGGGATTTCAAAATTTATAACATGTTCACTGTTTTTAATTATGTGGATTTTTTCCCAGATGTCTAATTCTATTGGTAATTCTAATGGTTTCAACAGTTTTATATTTTGCCCAATGTTGTGGTTTTCTTTCCAAAAATGATGTGAAACAGCGGATTTGTCTATTTGTTTTAGTTTTATGTTTCTCTGGTGTTCCTTTAGCCTGATCTCCAAGTTTCTCTTCGTTTTGCCTATGTAGTACTTTTCACAATCCTCACAAGTGATCTGATAGATTCCGGATTTCAGTGTGTTTTGAATTGTATTCTTAAGAGGTTTGTTTAGAACGCTCTTCAGGTTGAATTTATTCTGTGGGGCCAGTTTTATATTGAATTCTTTTTAAGATTCTTTCAAATTTTTTAAAAGCCCAGGGGTGGTAAGTAAATTTTTTATATTTCCAATTTTGGTTTGAAAGGGGTGTTAGTGTTGTATTTGACGAGATTTCTTTTTGCCTTTTTTCCCCCCCTTTCCTTTTTTAATTTACTTACCACCCCTGCTTTTAAAAAATTTGAAAGAATCTTCGAAAAATTCAATATAAACCTGGCCCCACAGAATAAATTCAACCTGAAGAACGTTCTAAACAAACCTCTTAAGAATACAATTCAAAACACACTGAAATCCGGAATCTATCAGACCAATTGTGAGGTTTGTGAAAAGTACTACATAGGCAAAATGAACAGAAACTTGGAGATCAGGCTAAAGAAACACCAGAGAAACATAAAACTAAAACAAATAGACAAATCTGCCGTTTCACATCATTTTTGGAAAGAAAACCACAACATTGGGCAAAATATAAAACTGTTGAAACCATTGGAATCACCAATAGAATTAGACATCTGTGAAAAAATCCACATAATTAAAAACAGTGAACATGTTATAAATTTTGAAATCCCACCACTTAATGAAATGTTAAAACTTTGCACTTCTAACACCAGATGGCAACAGGATCAGTTACAGGAGAAGGAAGAGGAAAGGAAAGGGGAGAGTCAGTCACTATACTGCTGAGGAAGAGGGCAAATGTCCTGGAAAACGTTCCAGCATTTTTTAAAAATAATAAGTGAAGGTGAGTGTAAACAAGTGTGACTCAACAAAACTTCAACATGAAGAAAACTTCACTGTTATTAATGCTTCTATTTGTAATATTTAATACTTGTACTTGACTGGCCCGGTAACTCTCCAACAGAAAATACTTGGGATGAAATGAAAAATAAAATAGATCTGCAACCATCAAATATTAAGGAGCTGCAGGAGATGTTCAAGTTATGGGTGGAAATAGCTAAAAGTTATTTTGAAAATCTAGCAAACTCAATGCATAGGAGACTCATAACAAGTTAAGGGAAATATGACCAAGTACTAACTGTACGGAGAAGTTCAAAATGAAACCATGTAAAGTCAGTGTTGTGATTATTAACATGTAAAGATTTCCATTGTGGCCACTGATTTGTGGCTCAATTAAAATTTAATTAATCAAGCTATTATCATAACTTTGAGAAATTGGAGCTTCCACAGAACTGACAACAGAACTAAAAAAAGTATGCATTGGTAGGGAGGTTAACATTATGATTAAAAGAAAAACTGGTCAGAGATTTTCTTTTGGACTATTGTTTCGTGAAGAATCTCCAATTGTAATTTTGATTCCTCTTTTAAAAATCACAAAACATTGTAAGCAAATAAAATACTTCTTAGAGAACTGTAACTCTATCAAACTCTTGTTTCTTGTACTTTTCCCATTACTGCCTATTATCGATTTAAATTGCACTATAGAAACAATATGGAGAACATTAAGCATTATATTCAAAGTCTAGGGCCTATTTTGACTTCCCCCATTTCCCCCAACCTTTGGATATATTTTAATACTTGCTGAGAAAAGACCTATATTGTTTACCTGATTTGTAGTGTCTCCTCCGATTTGACGCAATCTTGTTAATACACGAATGACATTTCCATCTACAGCAGCCACTTTTTCTCCAAATGCTATTGAAGCTACAGCTCCTGCTGTATATCGGCCAACACCAGGAAGCAATTTCTGCAGCTGATTAGAAGTTCTTGGGACTTCTCCATTCAAATTTATTGCTATCTACAAAAAATTTCCATAAATGATTATTTTGATCATTATTTGTTGTAGAAATATGAAGGTGTAGAATTTTATGTAATTTTGAAGAGCTTCAATTTAAAAAGATAAAGAAAAATATGTTAAATCATAGCAAAAATCTTCTAAATATACATTTTCAAAGAGCAACTAAAGGTATCAATAATATTCTGCTGCACTCTTTAAGATGAAGTGAATTATTATAATTTGTTACTATTGTGGTCCTGCCATGTGTAGCACAAAGTGCATGGAAAAAAATATTGCGTGTATTCACTTAGGCAATTTGACAGAGAGAGACTCAACTTTATCAGTTATCTATTGACTAGGATCCCTAATGCATCACAGTATTAATATAAAGAATAACTTCTGCTAGCTCTGTAATACTAATATTGATAATGATAATGATGATAATGATAATGATAACAATGATGATGATAATAATAATACTACTACTAATAATAATACTAATAATACTAATAATACTAATAATACTAATAATACTAATAATACTAATAATAATAATAATAATAATAATAATAATAATAATAATAATAATAATAATAATAATAATAATAATAATAATAATAATAATAATAATAATAATAATAATAATAATAATAATAATAATAATAATAATAATAATAATAATAATAATAATAATAATAATAATAATAATAATAATAATAATAATAATAATAATAATAATAATAATAATAATAATAATAATAATAATAATAATAATAATAATAATAATAATAATAATAATAATAATAATAATAATAATAATAATAATAATAATAATAATAATAATAATAATAATAATAATAATAATAAGAATGAGATTTTTATTGTTGTTGAGCTTTTCAGCAATGAAATGAAATGTGTAGTGTTTAACGCCCGCTTTTACTACATACGGCACCGCAGGCGATGACACTGGTGATACATCAGATGAAGATGGAGCACCGGTGGAATGAGATGGCGGGGGAAACCGGAGATCCCGGAGAAAACCCACCCCAGCGCCATGTTGTCCACCACAAATCTCACTTTGCAGTCGCCTGGGATCGAACCAGGGCTGCCTTGGTGAGAGCCAAGCGGTCTAACCACTGAGCCATGGTGCGGCCCTTTACAGCAATGGATGTCAGAATATACAGTACAAATTACAACAATATGATACAGAGTATATACAAAGTCGAACTTAACAGCAATTGTTGTCAGAAGATAACATAAATATTACAATACAATACAAATCTTTCTATTCTATTTTATAGAATGTATACAAATGAGAAAATAATATTCGGTGAATAAGTGACACTATTTACAATTGAGATGCATTTTCAAAAAATTCCTGTAAGGAGTAGAACAGGTTGATTAATAATGCCATAAAGCCTATGTTCAAAGCTGTTATTTGGCAGTCGAGTTACATAATCTGGAAGTGCATTATACATTCTTATACCTAATATTTCAAAACTATTATGTGATTTTGCAAGCCTATGATAAGGTGTATCAATTTGGTTTGTATACCTAGTATTATATTTATGGATATCCTGTCTATAGTTGTAATCAGGTAAATTCCTTTTTATGTAAATTAGGACAGTATAGATGTATAAGTTTACTACAGTCATCATTCTTAATTTAATATATAATGGCTTACAATGTGCGAATTTCTCTGTATCAGACAAGTCTCTCTGTCTGTGTGCATTGGCTAGAAATGGCTCCAAAATAGGTAATATGGTCTTTGTGTATGTAGATGTAGAAATAGCGCTTGACTGCATACATTTAAAGTTGATTTCTGGAAATACTGCAACCCAATAGAATGATCCCAGAGCTGGGAAATATGAGTTAGCCATTAAATAATAGATGAGTCATATTTATTACACATCACCTTCATTTAAGTACCTAGATTAAGGACATGTTTTGCGAACTATCATTCGCATCGTCTGCTCTAATGCGACTAAAGCTTGATCCAGTGGTGTAGGTAGTTCTGGAGTTGCTGCTGCCATCTGTTGATTTTGTGATGAATTTAAATGTGGGGTTGTCTTTTGGCAGGATTTCAAAGTTCATTATTCGGTTTTTATGTTTTCCTATGTATATTCTCTCCCATATGACGAGTTCACTATGTTTTTGTACTTATTTTAGTAATTTGTTGCTATCTTCAATTTCATGATTTTCAGACCAGAAATGAGCTGCTATTGCGGACTTATCAATATTTTTGTATCTTAAGTGACTAAAATGTTCTTTCTTTTTAGTGCCTATGATTCTTTTTGTCCTCCCTATGTAAATTTTTTCACAGTCTTTACACTTAATCTTGTAAATGCCTGACTTTTCTTCTGGTTTTATCTTATCACTATTATTACTGTTAAGTAGGTTTTTAATGTTGTAATTGTTTTTTTGTGCCAAAGTTATACTGTATTTCTTGAATATTTTTTGGAACTTTTTTGTAGCCCAGGGGTGGTAAGTAAATCTAGCAAATCTAATTTCTTGTTTCATTGGTGAAAGAGCTGTCATCTGTTTTAATCTTTTTTGAAGTTTGAATGATTTTATTTTTTTTTATCTACGAGGCTTTTTCCATAGCCATTTTTAATTGCAGTTTTTAAGATTTGATGGTATTCTCTTTTATATTCTTGCTGGCTGAGGGATAGATTTACTAATCTGTGTGTGAGACTGTTGATAGTGGCATGTTTGTGTGGAATTGGGTTGAAACTATTTGCTTTGATGTAATTATCTGTGTGTGTTGCTTTTCTATTAATACCAAATTCCAGTTTTTCATTGTCTTTTTGTGATTTTAAGGTCCAAAAACGGTAGAGTACAGTCCTCTTCATTTCTACTGTGAATTGTATGCTGGGTTCTTGAAGATTGAGTAGTTTCAAAGCATCATCTATCTGTTTGTAGTGTACCATTGCAAAGATGTCGTCTACGTATCTGTACCATGTTTTAAAAATGAGGAAAGGCTTTAGTTATATGTTTTGAAAAAAAAATGGTAATAGCGGGCTTCCCATAGCCAGTCCTGAAATTTGTTTGTAATACTTTCCATCAAAAACAAAATAATTTTGATGTATAAATATTTCAGTCATTGCCAAATATTCTTCTATTGTATTGGCATCTAGGTTAATAGAAGTTAGCCATTTCTTAAGTTGAATCTAAAGTTTATCTATTGGGATGCTAGGGAAGAGGGAGCAGACACCAAAGGATACTGAAGTGTCTTGAGGGTTTAATTTAAGATTTTGAATTTTTTCTACCAGGTCTAAAGAGTTTTTTATGCTCAGAGTATTGAATTGTGGAAAGGACTGAAATTTTTTGGATAGCCATTTTGCCAGAAGGTAAGTAGGAGTGTTAACATTATTTACAATGGGTCTCATGGGTATGTTGGGTTTGTGTATTTTAGGCAATCATATAATCTTGCAAGGGTAGGGTTGTCCGGTTTGATAGTTTTTTGTTCTGCAATTGTTAAAATTTTAACATCAATAATAGTACAATTTTAACAACTACAACTGGAATTAACATGTGTTTATCACTTCCTTAAAATTAGGGTTCCTATTGGTTTTCAGAGACAAGGATCAGATTTTGCCCTTTTTGCTATTTTATTACTTTGTTCAAAAACGTAAGCTTTTAAGTTATAAGCACGTTTCCTACAATTATTAGCCTAATTTCTTAGTTTTATAGTGCCTATAAATGCCTATTTCATACGTTTGTGCCTATTCTGCTTATTAGCGCCTAAAACTGCTGTTTTAGCCAATTTCTTCTGCTTGTAATTTGTGATAACAGCTTTTGCATTTGTTGGTTTCAACATGAAGTTTTCGGGGAAGAGAAATTTCTTACTGCTGCACATAGGAATTACAAAAAGGGGTTTAGCCAATTAGGTATCTGCCTTACAGACGTGTCACAATAAGCTAATGATGTCATGGAAAAATCTTAGAATTTGCTCAAGTATGAGTAGCAAAGCCCAGCAAATGGCCACTTTTTATGTGGGGAATGGAAAGTCCATTCTGTAAGCAGTGTTTCAACTGCACATATAGATCAGTTTCCGCAAATATGCCAAAAGAGAGAAGCAACAGAAGTGTACTTCTTAAACAGTGGATAAATGGTGATCCATCATTCAGCATAGATGGGAAAGTAAGTTTTTGTCAGCCTTGTGTGAAACAGATGAGTTTAATCATTCACATTTGTATTAATACTATATTAACCTAGTTTCAAAAACCTTGTAAAAATCAGCCCCTGTAGTAACATTATGCCGAACACAAATTAGTATCGAGATTTAACTGTATTGGAACACCACAGTGAAGCGAACAATTATTAATTTTTAGATGAGTCGTATTTATTACACATCTGCTTCACTTTCGTACCTATTTTGAGGACATGTTTCGCAAATCATCGTTTGCATTTACGGCTCTTATGCGACTCTTTTACATTTTGTTGTTAAATTTTACTATTTTTCTTACAAATTTCAGAGAAATGTTTTGTTTTAGGCAATTGTTGATAAATTTTATGTCCGCTGATATTAACCTTCTTTTTGTCTTTAGTTTCAAATATTGTTTTATTTCTGTCTTGTTGCCGAAATGTTCGTTGAAATTTTCAAATGTGAACGTTCTTACCTCCATGTTGTCCGGTTTTTAAAATTGGCTGGATCTAACTTTCGCCTGTTCCTCTTGACTACACGTCACTTCAATATATCGAGATTTAACTGTATTGGAACACCACAGTGAAGCGAACAATTATTAATTTTTAGATGAGTCGTATTTATTACACATCTGCTTCACTTTCGTACCTATTTTGAGGACATGTTTCGCAAATCATCGTTTGCATCTACGGCTCTTATGCGACGATGATTTGCGAAACATGTCCTCAAAATAGGTACGAAAGTGAAGCAGATGTGTAATAAATACGACTCATCTAAAAATTAATAATTGTTCGCTTCACTGTGGTGTTCCAATACAGTTAAATCTCGATATATTGAAGTGACGTGTAGTCAAGAGGAACAGGCAAAAGTTAGATCCAGCCAATTTTAAAAACCGGACAACATGGAGGCAAGAACGTTCACATTTGAAAATTTCAACGAACATTTCAGCAACAAGAAAGAAATAAAACAATATTTGAAACTAAAGACAAAAAGAAGGTTAATATCAGCGGACATAAAATTTATCAACAATTGCCTAAAACAAAACATTTCTCTGAAATTTGTAAGAAAAATAGTAAAATTTAACAACAAAATGTAAAAGAGTCGCATAAGAGCCGTAGATGCAAACGATGATTTGCGAAACATGTCCTCAAAATAGGTACGAAAGTGAAGCAGATGTGTAATAAATACGACTCATCTAAAAATTAATACAAATTAGTATGTTGAGGAGAGCCGAAAGAAGAGAAACTGAATGTTTTCAGTTTTCCAAAGTAAAGCAGAAATTTGCCTAATATGAAAACTTTCTTCATCATATGATACGACTTTACATGAGATTTAGCTTAAAACATGTCTGAATCGTTAAACAAGCCCGTCTAGTGCATTTCATATTGATCAGAATATTATTTATTTGAAACTTATAGGTACAGCTTTGCAAACTCAAGTGTACTGGATTTCACAATTTTGTTACGAGTATTATTTTTTGGCAGTCTCAATACAGTAGCATGATATTTTTGTGCTGGTGTAAAGGCTTATTTCTTGAGCTAATAGTAATACTTGAGGGGAGGGCTTAATTAAATTACTGATTTTGTCAATTGTTAACAATCATATCAGATCACAATCAGTACCACTGGTAAGCAGGAATTTACTCCCATAAGATTTCTTTCACATGTGTGTAAATCTACTGACACAAAGTTGTTTTACCCAATCTTAAAATCACCACTCTGGTACTCTATTCAGGTTACAACTTAAACTTGTAAGGCCAGCGCTTAATTAGCTAGGCTACACAGACTAAGCTTATATATATATGACAAAATTGTGATTTTCTCATGCATACGTTTTTCTACATGTATCTCAAGGAATCATGGAATCGATTGCTTGGAGACTTCCAGTGTTGTTTCCAACATTGAAAATGAAACTGCAGACCAATAAACCTTAATGGTTTGTGTAAAATTTTACAGAAAGGCCTTTATAAAAGTAGGTACGAGAATTCTTTTCACGATGCCGTAATTGCTGTAATTCTGTTTGAATGAACGGGAAACGCTTACTAAAAAGCTGTGCTTTATTATTTGTACTTAGTTGACAATGGGGCATTTAGGGTTTTTATTACAAAAACTAGGATTCAGTAGCTTTAGCTTTTAATTAATTTTTGTTCTGTGCTTTGTATCTTTGACACATCGTGACATCATTTTAAGTGATATTAAGATTGCTGTTATGAACTTCTGAATTTATCTTTCCAACAATCGTTTCTATTAAGGAGATACATCTGAGAAAATTGGACCAAAACTTACATCATCCCAAATTTAGATTTTTTTTCTTAAAATTAATATAGACATATTTGAATAATATATTTTTTTTCTAGCGGCACTACAGAAAATGTAACATGACTATTTAAATAACCCTACACCTGTATCATAACTGCTGTTATGTAATATTAACCTCAGATTTCTCTGATTCCATATTTTCTACATTTTCCTAACTTCAAAATGTTCCACAGGATGCAATTTTCTATTAATCTGTATGACATTCTAAACATGGCTGTAAGGGCAACTGCAAATTAAGTGTACCCATTTACATTTGTTGTGTTTTTGTTTTTTATATTGAAAAGGCTTATAATGCTTACTTCTTACTGAAAACCTTAGGAAAAGAAACATTGTTAAATAGGTATGATTATTTTTTCCTTTCATTGATATGGCGAAGACAAATATTTCACATAGATAAGTCATTAATAGATTAAAATGGGTGCAGAAATTTACACCCCAAGCATTAATTTTTAAAATTAAAATATGTGGGACATTTTAAAAATTGCCTGTAATTTAGACATAAACTATTAATTCTGCAGAAACTATTGTAACTAGAAAGCTGAAACTTGGTATTATTCCATTCTTGATCGATCACAAAAATAAATGGTATAAATTTGAAACAAATCGAAAAAATGCTTCAGATATTTCAGTTTTCACCCTTAAGGACCCCCCCCCCCAAAAAAAAACATGTTTTTGTTTTTTAACATAGTTAATTACTTCACACCTTTCTGCACATTATGCTTCTTACTTAGTGAAGTGGATTTATATGCATTTTAATTATACAACAATATCTTTTAACTTGCTGTGGAGCCATTTATGAAATATGAAATTTGGAATAAATGTAGAACTATTTTGCCTAGGGAACCGCAAAATAGTATGTGTTTAACAAATTTGTTGCAGCGTATGTTACGATGATTGTCATTTTGTTATCTGTATAGTCGTTATTAATTTAAGTTCGTTGTTCAATGGTTTGATATTTGCACATCGGAAATATAAAGCTGTTTTTATCAGAAGCTATTTTTTTTTTTTTTACAAAACTTTAGCGCCATTTTCTCAGAATCTACTGGATATAAAAACATGAAACTTTCACAGATTGTCAGTAAAGTTGTGGATCTACGAAAACAAGTGTTTTGCTTTATGAGAAGAATGTTAAGGCTGATTTTCTATTAAAAATCAAGGGAAAAATAATGAATAAGATGAAAATTATAAATCACCTTAAATTGTAAATAACAGCATAATAATTTGTACTATTAGCTATAGTGCATTCTAAGAGCTATTTTACTAAAATTATGTATTTCTAAGTCTTAATTTAGCAAACTTTTAGTGCCTATTTAAATGCCTATTTTGCCCATTTTTAGTGCCTTTTTGCCTACCTATTTCACCCCCTTTTAGTGCCTAGAAATCTGCTCCCTAGTCATGATGAGGGGCAAGAGGGGTTTCTTTTGTGAAACAACTGAACTTGCTTCAGGTACCAAACATACCTAATATGGGCAATGGTGGAGCATTAAGCTAATTTAGCGTGAAGGGTTGCTTTCCACATTCCAGAAGAATGGTCATTTACTTTATAACTTTCTTGACATGCAAAGGCTCTACAGATTCTTTAGTTAAAGTATCCAGAAGAAAAAGCATTAGGAAAAAATAATTACTAGGGAAAATCTTCAATTTTGCATTTATATGGATTTTTGAGTCAATTTCGCACTTTACTGCACTACATTGCAATTGCGAAAAAACACCACCCCTAAACATATCTTATTACTAACTATAAACTGTAATATCCAAATATCGCCTGCCTCGGTAGTGTTGATGGTAGCATGTCTGCCTCATGTTCAAGAGGTCCCGAGTTCAAATCTCGGTTAGGGTGAGTTACCTGGATAAGGCTTTTTCCGGGGTTTTCCCTTATCATGAAAGATGAATGTCGGGTTACTATAATCTCCTTGGACCCTGGACTCATTTGAGCATCATTTCACCCATTTCATTCATTGTCCGATATGACTTAACGTTGGAGGACGTAAATTAAAAAAAAAAAAAAAAATCCAAATATCTCATCCATACATGCAGCATCTTCACCAGTCAATTCCAAATTCAGTAAATAAAACTTTGCAGTGTGAAGGACAATGAATAAGACAATATTACTTTCTTCACAGCTTCATGTAAGCGCCTTCCTCTTGCATAGTAACCTAATCCAGCCCACATCTCATTCACTTCTTCCAAGGTGGCTTTTGCCAAATCTTGTAGCACTGGCCAGCGTGTCATCCATTTTTTGTAGTACTTCTGAACAGTCACAATCTGGGTTTGCTGTAGCATTATTTCTGACACCAAAACTGAAAAAAAAAAAAAAAAAAAAAAAAAAATCTACTTAACTATAACTTACACTTAAAAATTATCTTCTATGTGGCATGTATAAAACTCATAAAATAAATAGAAAATTTAATGGCTGTATAAACTAATTGGTATAATGACAGTTTCTTCAGCAAAGGGATGTGGGTTCAAATCCTAAGAACTTATTCAGAATCATAAGGATTCCTGCCTTTCTGGGCACACTGAAGAAGAAACAAGCATTAAATAAATGAAAGTTATATTACAATGCCACATACATATACTACATTAATAATTAGACGATAATTTTATTTGACTATTCTCTTTAGCTCAGGTAGCAGAGGGAAAACTAGTCATTCATAGCATATGAGGTTTTGAATGTTGGTCTTTTGGTATAGCTCAGTGGTCTCCATTCAACTGCAATGTACATTCCTTGAAATATTCTTCACAAAATATTTCCGTATTATTGGAAATTAGTCATTCTTCCACACTAGCCGTATGTAGGTTAAGATTTGGATAGCTAGAGACAGACTGAAAAACTCAATGCCATAGTCAGGATCTCAACCTCGGATTGCTCCTAACCATTGAGCTACCATGTCCAACCAAGAACAGCCAGACAGAGACTGGGAGATCCGTGGTCCAAATCCTGACTATGGCATTGAATTTTTCAATCTGACTCTATCTATCCAAATCTTAGCCTACACAAGGCTAGTGGGGAAGAACAATTAATTTTCATCACTTAACCTAATAGTGGTAACAATGAAGGTTGGGACTAAAGTACTTACAGCATAGTAAGTCACCACAAATGGTATGTATCCCATTAAATAAGAGAACTGTTAGAGATTTACTGGGAAAATATGAGTCAGATAGAGAATTTAGTGTCATACTAGCATGTTGACCATAGTAGGTCAATGGTTAAGAGCAACCAGATGGAGACTGGGAGATCAGTGGTTCAAATCCTGGCTATGATATTGAATTTTTTAGTCTGACTATTTCTGTATTAACCTACTTTTAAATCAAGGCAGTATTGCTAGTTAAAGCTTTCTGCAGCTTCTCTGCAACTGTGAAAGCTTATTAGGTAGCACCTATTTAGCACAGGAACACCCATATGTAGAAGAGGTTTTTTTCTCTCTTCCTTTTGTTGTAAAAGTGGCAATGTTTTTATCCAGTGCCATGATCTGCATGTAGATTAGGCACAGTAACCTAAGAACAGATGATTCACAGTGTATATTTTATACCAGCAAAATCTGGAGAGAATGCTTTCAAGTTGTTATTACTGTATTTATAATTCTCTTCAACTCCCATTGCCATTTTCCTATGAGTAAGGACTATGATACAATGAAGCATTGTCATGTTTCAATACTAGGTCCAATGTTCTCTTACCTGCATATGCATGTTGATTGAGATCCACATTTTCCCCTACATCTCGCCATGGCAAGCATCTTTTGTTCTTCCTATACCAATTGAGGAGATTGATCTGCAGATTTTCTACTTCTTTGGAAGTGAAAAAGTGGGTATCACAAGCTGAAATAATCCAATTATAAAATAAACATGTGCCATTAATAAATATATGATAAACATATTACACTTTGTGAATAATATAACCTGCACTTTCAGCTTTTTGCCTGCATTGGTAACGTAGATGGTAGCATGTCCGCCTCACGTTCAAGAGGTCCCGAGTTTGAATCTCGGTCAGGGTGAGTCAGGGCAGGCCATTCCCGCCTTCCCGCGCAAAACACTGTCACTGCTGACTGAGGGGCGTGACGTCACTGAGAATACAACGCAAAAGCGCTTGCACGTGAATGTGCGTAATGCAATATTATGATTGCACATTATAAGATAAGGCGCTGATGCATGCAAATTCCACAATCCTTCTGATGAAATAAACGAGATGTAGTTGCTTATGAGCTATTGTAGTTATTTGCTGTGTTTTTTTGTCGTAACATTATGAAAACCATTGCGCTGTTGCTGAAAGCAAACATGCTTCGTATAAAACTACGAATGTGATTTTCCATTGTTTGCCTAAAGATCGAGAACTACAGCGCAAGTGGGTTTTACGCTGTAAAAGGGCTGATCCGGTTAATGTGAATAATGCAAGGATTTGTTCCGATCACTTCCTGCCCGAAAACTATGAACAGGATTTAAAAAACGGGCTGTTAGGTTTGCCGCTGAAAAGAAAATTAAAGGGCGACGCTGTACCTTCATAGAAAATTCCTAATTGCCATGGGGATGTATTTGAGGCAGTAGTAGCAAGTACCAGCAAAACCAATTTGCAGGTAATTATCAGATACACATTCCATTTATGTATTTTTTTCTATGTGTACACTGGGTTTATTCGCTCCTTTTTTATAAGAAAAGTTTGATGCGTGGAATAATAATAATAATAATAATAATAATAATAATAATAATAATAATAATAATAATAATAATAATAATAATAAAACTGTTTTTATTAATAGGCAATATCAGCAAGAGATCGCCGGTGCGAAGTTAGGACTGTGCGAAAGAGGGCGCTGTCTACTATATCATCTTTATCTCCCAAAAAAACAAAATTTGACCCGTCGACCAGCACGGAGGTAGCTCCTTACCACTCTGTTGTTGCTGAAGAGGAAATAATTAGACTAAAGACTCAGATGCAAGCCCTGAAGAAAGAAAACAGTGTTTTGAAACGGCAGAACAAGGTACAGAAGTAATATTTTGTAGCTTCCATGGACAAAGTGCTGCGAAGTGTAATGGAGTGATGCAAAACTTAATTTCTATAATGTTCCAAGTTTCCCGAAATTCATCACAAAGTGATCTCTCTTAATGTGAGGACAAGAACCTTCATTAGAATTAGGCACTTAAAAGAGCGAAGGCAGAAATGATCAGGAAACTTGCAGCAAAGAAAAATCTTCAATGGGTTGCTTCGTCATTTTCTTGAGCTACACTGATTAAGTACATATGAATAGTAACATGTTTTAAACTCTTAATACAACTGCTAGAAAGAACCTTCATTATAATACACAAGTGAATGTTTATTCCTTCCGATTTTACACGTAGCAGAGCTTAAATAACATATACTGAGGGGCTAGTGTTTAACTCTCGCGGTTGAACTGTATTCTCAGTGACGTCATACGCGTTAGCCAATGGCAGCGCGACTCTCTGGAATGGCCTACCTGAGTACTCTAGTTGCCTTGAGGGAGAGTTACCTGGATAAGGTTTTTTCCAGGGTTTTCCATTATCCTAAACGACGAATGTTGAGTAACTCTAAGCTCCATGGACCCCAGGCTCATTTGAGCATCATTTCACCCATTCCATTCATCATCCGATATTACTTAACGTTGAAGGACGTAAATTACAAAGAAAAAAAAAACTTTCAGCTTTGCACTGTTGAACAATAAAAATGGATGTCCATAGACATAATGAATGTGTCACATAGATCTACATTATATTTTTGTAAACACATGGCTTGGTTATACATTGTTAGGTCAATGTCGCTGACATTCTATTCAAGATGTACAATTTGTATTAACTGAATTGAGTTTATTATAGAATTTCAGCTTAAATTTACAATTTTCTGATATATTTATTCAACACTATTTTAATCACACAGAAAATAAGGCTAGTCACAGTGAAGCAACAAATATTACATAAATAAAAATATTTATAACAGAATCTCCACTTAACTTAAGAAGTTGATGTTAATACTTCCCTCTTCTTTATAAAATCAATTTCAAAAGCACATTGGTTTCATTTGACTGAAAGATGAAAGCAATATGCTTTTGAAATCGATTTTATAAAGAAGAAGGAAGTATTAACATCAACTTCTTAAGTTAAGTGGAGATTCTGTTACAAATATTTTTATTTGTGTAATACTATTTTAATATTGCACATGCCTGGTATTTTCTTTTGTGGTGCACAACCAGTATGGCTCCCTAGCCTTCATCACTGCTGTGCAGCATCCATATTCCCCTCTCCTTCTTAAGTTTCCTCCTCCATTTTTATTTTACTTTTATTTGAAAATCCTCTACCTTCTTATTTCTCTCTTTTTACTTGCTTACTTGTTAACATTTCCAATGCAACTAATATGCCACATATTATTTCACTTCTTTTCTCAGATTTCCTCTCTCCATTTTTTTTTTTAGTTTCACATTCAAATAATAATGTTCTACACTGTCCTCAGCTTCACAAAATTTGCATTTTCCTTTATCATTTCCAACCAAGCTAAACCTTCAATTTCTTTTTTATTACACTGTTCTATACACTTGTCTCTGTCCCATTTGTTTTTTATTTTTCTGTAAAATTTCAGAGAATTTTTTATTTTCAAACTTCCCCAAATCTCCTGTCTTATGATTTCTTCTATCCATTATCTTATCTTTTCCAAAATCCTGGACAATTTCTTTGCCCTTGTAACCATGTACCCTTCATCCTGATTTCTCATAACACACTTTTCAAACCTGCTCCACAAATATCCTCATTTCTCATACTCTCAAATTCTTAATATACCTCCTCCTTTCATTGTCAAGCATCTGTATAACAAAATGTTAACATTCTCTCTAACACTATAACCTTCCGTCTTGTGTTTCGTAATTCTAACAAAGAAAATTTCCTCAGGGATGATTGCAGCAGTCCTAGCAGTTCCTTGGAAAATAGCCTAAGATTCTGATCCCCCTTATTTGTTAAATCTGATCCTCTACATATGTTGCACTCTGTCAAATATTCTTACTTCAACCAGAGTCGTATATATTCTTCCAGCCATTTTGTGGACACTTCCAGTTTATACTTACAGGTTCTAATATTTATCATAGCTGCTCTGCTTCTTGTCACTACCTTTTTGCTGTGAACCTCTCAATTTCCATTGCTACTTAGTCTCACTCTTAAATAATAAAATACTCTAGCCACTTCCAATTTTTTCCACTGAAGATCCAATGCTTGTTTCATAACTTTTTTAAAAATCCTAATTTTGGATTTATTTATGTTTATATTATTTCCCCCTTCTTCAGAATGTTTCTATTTCATTTATTGCTTTCTGCAAATGTATCATAGTTACATCCCCTAACATTACATAATCTGCATATAACAGTCCTGTATATCTTTATTTGCTATGAATGGATAGTGGCAATTGGTCTCACCTATTCTTTACAATTTGTATCTGTACATACAAGCCTAGACTTAGGTCCCATGAAATGTTTATCCAGCCCACACTGAAGTATGATTTGGCAATGTATTTCTTATAATTTTAATTTATTTTCATAGCAGCAACAGGGCTACATAATAATGGGCAACTACTTATTTTTTGAGATGTTCAAACTTAGCTGCCATCAGTCACAGTTTTGTTGGAAAACTAAGAGAATTAACATTATCAGCTGATTTCACAATTTTCCTGGAAGGTGACAAATGATTGTGTTACATTTGGTTTTTATAAAAGTTAATATACAATGGATTACTCAATTTCTGCAAAAGGAGTATGGAATTGTAGATGCCATAATGAAGCATTGAAGACTTCTGATTCTGTAAGAGAACTTTTTGAGCTTTCAGGTAATGAATATGTTCCAGATAATGCTGACTATTTCAGCTAAAAATATTCTTTTCATGGATGTATTGCAAATATTACTCTCTACCTTCCTTGTGGATTAATTTTTGTGAAATTAGAAATATTTGGACCTACTCATAAGTAATATTTATTAGAGAGAGTTTTACTTAATGCACAACTCATCCTACCTTCTGGAATATGACTACCAAATTGCCATTGGTTGTTACAGTACGCCCGTTGGATCTCCGACCCTGATGTTTTGCGGTTGCAGGAGGCAGAGGAGGAAGGTTAATAGTACCAACATACAGTAATGAGCAAGTGAAAACATATCCTCAAAATTATCTTTAGAATGAAAATATAGAACTATATTAGCTTTAAAACATTGAAATCCAACTTGCAACTTCATTATCATGCAAGATATTCATTACAACACTACTCTATTCAAATATTTCTTTCACATTTTCTACGTGCACTAACTGCTTCTGTTGGTAGTACTGGGAGTCTGCCCATCTGGTGTCGTGGTCAGGAAGTTAAATCTGTCTGCTAGCGCTAGCATTGTCGCTGCTAGGCGTGGCTTCCAAATCCAACCGTGTTGCCAGTTTAATTTTACTTGGCCCGCATGGCTTCAGTTGCTTTTGCTGTTGTGCTGGTGAAGTTTCTTTGCTATTTTGTGCGTGAGTGAATTCCGATTTTTAGGTCTGTTAAGTCCTACTATTATCGCTATTATAATAATATGGTTAGTGGTTCATGAAATATGTAAATGTGTGAAATATTTAAAATATGCATGTTCCTCTGCTTGAAATTCCCGCTAAAGAACTGGCAACAGCCCACTTCCCCTTCTTGACAAATGTCAGAGCCGGAGAACGGTCAGCCAAACTGTAGTCTCATGATGTACAGGGGCAGATATCATTTCAGCTGAAAACAACTGTTACCTACAGAGCAGTATAGCAACGTGGAATTTGATAATTTCAATCACTGTTTCAAATGAGAACGGACATTGGTGTAGCTTGAATCTTGCTTCATAGTGGCTATGAATAGGCTAATGCTGTATCAGATTTGAAACATTTAAAGTCATAGATAGGGCATGAATCATATAAATCTTAAGTCCTAGGTTTGAGACCTGCTGTACTCTGAAAATTTTAAATCTGATTCAATCTTCTAACGTATATATTAACGTACATAGTACATTCAAATTCATTGTTAATGTTTCAACACCAAAGCTCACCACTATGGTTGTTAGGTGTTGGATTGCAACAGGCAAGGCCAGCACTTCCCTACAGGCACTCAGTTGAACTAGAAGAGTTGTTACATGGTTCCCATTGCCCTATTGTTACAGACTTGCATGCACTTACACTATCTCCTCACATTTTCCACTGCACCAAAAAATCAAACGGGAGGTAAGATTAGATGATTGGGCATGTCATGCAATATCTTCCCCTAGTTTAAGCCATCTGCCAGGAAGAATCATGTTGAGATATGTGGCAATGGTGATTTGGAAAAGAGCAGCAGTTTCACAATGCAACAGCTAAATAACCTGTGGCACCGCTAACATCAAACAGGAATTTTTCCTTTGGGTAATGTGTAATGTCACTTTGTTCAGGCAATTCTATATTTTCCAGTTTGCTTCTCATCTTTTATACTTTCTTCATTTGCTTTATTTTTTTCATCCAGTTCCAAATGTTCTATGACAGCATTTTGTGCATTTGAAGATATATACTTGTATTAACTGATTGTTCATAATGGTAAATATCCTTAGAGGATTACCTAATGCAAATTCCTTTTGTATATCAGTGGAGGTAGGGTTGGTAACAAGAGAAATCCAGCAAGAGAAAGGCCTCAGAGATGTATGTAAACTAAGTCCAGCAGATTTAACTTGATAAATTACCAGAAGTTGGAGGAAACAACAATTTTATGCCAATAATAATACTTGATACTTCATAATTTCCAACAAGGATCATCAAATTGTATGTACATAAAATTAACCAGTAATACATTCCAATGTGTAAGGACTATGATACAATGAAGCTCAAAATTAATATAGTAGGTAAATACTAGCAATAAGTGGAGCACTGAGTACTACTTTGACTCAAAATTACATTAACAGTGATACATATTTACAAAAATATGAGAAGTGCATAAATACCATATTCTACCTACTCTTCTTTATGCTCTTCCAAGGAGTAAAACGCCTTTTGTAATAAATAGATTTAACAGCTTTTAGTTTTGCTTTTTGGTTTATTATTTGTTTAATTTCAGGGAGTAAATGGTTACACAAATCTTTAGATACAATTTTCTACGCATCTGTTGTTTAGGATATCGGCAAGTCTGTTTCCAAAATAATTGACTTTTGTTCTAGTGTTATGTTTGTGAATGTTACTATTTTTGTTCTGATCATAACTCTTTAATGTGAGTTTTATACATTGATATATACATATACTAAAAATATCCTGATTCCTGGGTTACCTTTTGCACACAATTTAGTGACAGAGGCAATTACAGTTAATAGCTGAAATAATCCTTGAATAAGGATTCAACAATACTGTATAGTATTATTGTCATAATACTATACCTCTGTCATTCCTTAATACTGTTAACAAATGGTGCTTAAAGGTGAACCAAGATAAGATCCAGATTGTAGTGTCCAAGAAAAGAGGAAAACTTAGTAAATGTGAAAAATGGAAGAATGGAAGTAAAGTGTATAGGTTAATAAGAGAATGTAATTATTTAGGAGTTAAAATAGATGGTGATGGTACATAGGAAAAAAAAAATTTCCACTGACAAAATGAAGAGGAGTTTTATCAGTTATCAAAGCTGCAAATATAGAGCACCCAATATAAAGATGATAAATAGGAGAATGGGAAGTTATTAATGAGTGCAGAGTATTTTCTGTAGAGAAATGCTTGGGCTAACAAATGCAACTGTAAGGCAGGTAGTACAAATAGAATTGGGCAGAATAGCAAGTAAGGGAAAGATTATAGAAACAACATTGAAATTTTGGTATAGAATCTTAAGAATGGAAGAAAGACAATTGTTAAAACAGTGTCTAGAATATCTGCAGAGATATTTGAAGAACAATGGGCAGGTTAACTGCCTTAGGAAAAACTTGGAACGTAATGGGCTAGGAGAGATATGGAGAAGAGAAAATAATGTGAACTATTTCTGGAAAATGGCAAAACAGGATTTGGGGATACCGAAATACAAAAATGTTTAGTGAGGTAGCAGATAAACTGATGGGACCCTTGCAGAAGGTAGAAATAATAGATAGGACAGGTAAAGAGAGGCAAGAAGGCATTACACGGGTGAGAACAGGAGTATGAAGACCAAAAGGCCTAAGAAAGGGTATTTCACACATAGTGTCCCTTTTGTAGATAAACATCTTAAATATAATATATTTAAATGTGAAAGAACTGAAATTTGGAGAAAAGAGTACATCAATAACAAATTATTTAAGCTATATAGAAAAGTGGCTATAACTAAAATGTTTTATAGAGGTAGTAAAAAGGTACGAAAATTTCTAATAAACGGAGGTATGAATGGATATGGACAGTAAACAGAGACAAAACAAAATACAGATTAGAATTTAGGAATTTATATACGTCTATAGCTCAGAAACAGCCAAGGCTCAACACCAGTCATATTCACCTGTTCAGAGGTTAATATTAATAACAATAAATAAATAATGTTCATTTCACTGTCACTGTTCATTTCCCTACTATTCAGAATCATCCTGTATGATATTGAATGTTGTCTACTACATAAATTAATGTTTCCTCTATTACAACAGTTCAAACAGGATCACAGACAAATAATGGTATGAGAATTAATATACCACTGGCACATTTTGTATGAATGCTCATTTCTTACACCTTTTATCCATAACTTTAAATATTTCTTTTTGTTTTACCTTTGCAACTTCTCTCCCATTGTGGTAACTACCTAGTAATTTCATTAAGAATAATTTGTTATAAGCAATTGCAGTACTAATCAAGCAGCAGTAAGGAGAGGACATGTGTTTAGGTTATTAATGTGAGTGAGAGCAGAAATGTAACAAACAGCATGGCAAATAAAGGCATTACAGATAAAGCACTGAGAGAAAAAAAAGGAACTAGAAAATATGCTGGAATAAAGTACTGGGTTATAAAAAGGTAATAAAGAAGATAAAGTAAGCAACAAATACGAAGAAATAACAAGACAAATCTTGACAGTAAAGAGAAAAGTAGAGAATTTAAAAGACAAAAACACAAGATACAACTTGGTTATTTCAGAAATAATTGAAAATAATGCAGTAAGGGATCAAGAATTTACAAGATCTTTTAGAAGGAAGGTTAGGAGTGGAGGTGAGAAGGTACAGGAATATCTGAATTGTTGCTAAGCATATATTTGCATTACTTCCTGTTGTTTATTTCAAGAGAATCTAATTAAATGTGGCAGAATCTATTTTGGTAGTGTGATATATTGCATCTGCTTCATGCTTTACTTGCTTTGTTGTGTCAATCTACCCCAAGTTTGTGACCTTTCAGAAACAGAAAGCCATGGCTTTAATTTTGCTCAGAATTCAGAGACTCCTGCCTGGAAAATGTGCAAACATGGACTATTAAGTGATGATTAGGCAATGAGTACCATCTTTCATAAGGAAAGACAGTTTACTTTTGAATTAGCATATTGTGACTTTGTGGGTTCGTGAAATGAAAAGTCCAGTTACACCACTCAACAATGTTCTTTATTTCCACCGACTTACAGTTAAACTCTTGCCAATTACACAGTATTACGTGCTGCACACAATTACAATTCACCAGTTCGTCCGTTACAATTTCACTTGGCCTCGCGGTTACGTAAGCTCCGGTACACATTCACAGTTACGTACAGTCTTCCGTTGCACAATCTTCTCGTACATTAACACGTCACTGACTAACTCTTACACCAAGAACTGCGACTGTCTCCTCACTCACTAACTGACCAACCAACTCTGTCTGTCTGTAACCCCCTTTATATAGGAATATCGCCGACTTCTGGTGTTTACAGGATTGTTCCAGTAACAGAAAGATCGAGAACCAGGTGTAAGGAAACAGACGGCACGAGCATGTTTTTTCTTCCGACCGCCGCCTTGTCACCACAGACGAGGGGGAGGTGTGGCTCACACGGACCTCCCCCAACTCCCGCTCCCAGCTGCTTCACAGGGTGTTCCAGCGCTCGCGTTACACTGCTCCCTCCTCAAAGCTGTTCGCCCCGAACAGCCCCATCGTAGCGTGCGAGGCGGTCCAGGTGTACCACCAGCATCTGCTCGGAGTCTCAGCCAGAAGTAGCGCTGCCGTAGTTTGTGAATCATACGGTTCGCTCCCAGGTGTCCTCCTGAAGTACCGGCGTGCACTTCCTCCAAGACTTCCGGGACCTTACTCCGGGGAAGTACCAACTGTCCTCTCTACGCCTTCCCATCGGGTGACTCCCATACCCGGAACAGCACGCCCACTCTGGTCTTCAACGAGTCCCATTGGGCCCAGTACGACTTGTAGGTGGCGCTCCTCGGTGCGATGTCCTCCCAGGTTGGCCTCGTCCCTGCCTCCACTTCCCTCAAGAGTGGCCCCAAGTCTGCGTCCGCCAGCTGCTCCCTCCTCAGGCCTGCACTATCCCAGCCTTCAGCAGGCACTGCCACAACTACTCGGGCTGCTGCGGCACGCTCCTTCTCTTCCACTCTGGTGCACTGACCGCACTCTACTGAACAGGGTCTTCGGGACATGGCGTCTGCGTTATCGTGACTCTTCCCTCTACGATGTTCCGAGGTAAAGTCGTACTCCTGCAGCCTCTGGACCCAACGTGCTGTCTGGCCTTCCAGGTTCTGCGATAGGACACCTCCAATGCAATGGTCACTAGCGTCGGTGTCCACAATGAAGGCGCCACCCGGTTGCGGGAAACCCAAAATTGGAGCACTGCACAGGGTCTCCTTCGGGTGCTGGAAAGCGTCTTCGGCGTCCTCCGTCCACACATAAGGCCGGTTTTCCTCCGTCAGGCGGGTGAGGGGTTTTGCGATGTTGTCGGCCTTTTCCTCTAAATCATTAAGGTGGTCGTCTACTTGACCCTTCCGCTTGCCCAGGTTCGTGACGTCATCCCTCACGCCGGCCAACCGTTCCTCAAACTTGGCGGCGAGAGCCTCGTTCGCCACCTTCATTTCGGTAGCCAGACCGTCATTCGCTGCTCTCATTTCCGTGGTTAACTCGGCCTTCATTTGTTCCATCTTCTCGGCGATGTTGTCGGTAGCCGTCCTGATTAGTTTCAGTTCCGCGGCCAGGTTATTTCTAGTCTCCAGCTTCTCTGTTAATTCGGCCTGCATTTCCATCATCTTCTCCAAATATTTTTCCAATGCCGCGTCCATGGTTGTAATTTTCGGTGATGTTATCTTCCCGCTTCCTGACACCAGTTGTGACATTGTGGGTTCGTGAAATGAAAAGTCCAGTTACACCACTCAACAATGTTCTTTATTTCCACCGACTTACAGTTAAACTCTTGCCAATTACACAGTATTACGTGCTGCACACAATTACAATTCACCAGTTCGTCCGTTACAATTTCACTTGGCCTCGCGGTTACGTAAGCTCCGGTACACATTCACAGTTACGTACAGTCTTCTGTTGCACAATCTTCTCGTACATTAACACGTCACTGACTAACTCTTACACCAAGAACTGCGACTGTCTCCTCACTCACTAACTGACCAACCAACTCTGTCTGTCTGTAACCCCCTTTATATAGGAATATCGCCGACTTCTGGTGTTTACAGGATTGTTCCAGTAACAGAAAGATCGAGAACCAGGTGTAAGGAAACAGACGGCACGAGCATGTTTTTTCTCCCGACCGCCGCCTTGTCACCACAGATGAGGGGGAGGTGTGGCTCACACGGACCACCCCCAACTCCCGCTCCCAGCTGCTTCACAGGGTGTTCCAGCGCTCGCGTTACAATATTTAAAGTACCTCAAGGTACAACCAGCAAGGTGAAGTGTTAAAGGTATAGCACATTTATTTACCTGATTGACTTCTTTAACTTCTGGTATAAAAGCACTTGACACCCCAATAGTCTAAAAACACTGTATATTATTGGTGCATAGACATGATAAAAGTTGTGGAAGTGTAGGTATACATGAATTGTCACATTGTTATTGTCACATTAAAACTTATGGTTGTAAATATTACTTCAGATTAGTTGTGTGGTGTTTATATAAATCAGAGTTATCGTAGTAATGAGTATCACAGTAAAGTTTTGTAAATAAGTTAACAAATTGGAGTTTTCAGTATTTTATGTGCTTAATATAGGGGTGGTGACAGAGAAGTAAATATTGCTAGAGTTAATTATGCTTTTGGTGTTGGTGGTTTTAATGAGGTAACAGTGACTAATACTTCCATTCTTGTTCTTGTTGTTCTTGTAGCAGCAGCAGCAGCAGCAGCAGCAGCAGCAGCAGCAGCAGCAGCAGCAGTAGCAGTAGCAGCAGCAGTAGCAGTAGCAGCAGCAGCAGCAGCAGCAGCAGCAGCAGCAGCAGTGGGGCTTTAGGGCGCACAACTGCTAGGGTCATTAGTGCCCAATAAAAACAATAACGCCAAAAATGGTGGAACTGAGTTCGCAGCTCAGACTAAAACTTTAAAACAGTAAAAAGGTCACCAATACAGTGCCAGCAACCGTACCAGGAAATAAAAAACCCAATACGACAATAAGGCTGATAAAATAACCCGCATAAAAGGCTAAAAGTAGGAGACACGGTAAAATATGCGAGTCAGACACGGGTGCCCATTCCGCTACGATGAATCAAACGTAAAGCACGACCCACTGCACATGAATTGTCTGCCAGCACCTCAGGCAGTGTCGTCGGCAGGTCCAAGGACACACGCAGCTGAGTTAAAAACTGGCACTGAACTAAAACATGCCGCACCATCATGGGCTCATGACAATGAGCACAGAGCGGTGCAGCGTCAGAAGATAAAAGGTGACCATGGCTAAAACGGCAGTGCCCGATACACAATCGTGCTAAAATCACTTCCTCGCGATGAAGTGCTCCAGATGACTGGGAGAGGCTTCACCTACCTAAGTTTGTTCCCTGACGGGCAGTCCAATCACTGCTCCACCTCGACAGGATGACGCGACGTAAAAATGCACTAAAATCGTCTGAGGAAACGCAAGAGCTAAAACATCTGGGAGCTAAAACAGCTGCCTTCGCGGCAGCGTCGGCAGCCTCGTTTCCCAATATGCCTACGTGTCCAGGTACCCACACAAAGGAGACGCAAGTGCCTGCACTGGCGAGAGTGTGAAGGCAGTCCTGGATCCGCTGTACGAGTGGATGGTAAGTGTACAGCATCCGCAGGCTCTGGAAGGCACTCAGAGAATCTGTGCAGATAACCCAAGACTGTAAGGCATGCCGACGAACATATAAAAGGGCTTGGTAAATACCAAACAGCTCTGCCGTAAAAATCGAGCACTGCGGTAAAAGACGAAAGCAAAAACTCTGCCGACCGTGAATAAAAGCACATTCCAGTCCCGTGTTGTCCTTCGAGCTATCAGTGTATATAAAACTACAGGGTCCGAATTGCGCCCGAAAATCTAAAAAGCCCGAACGAAGAACTGAATATGGCGTCGACAATTTCGGCATGGACAGCAGGCCCAGATTTACCTGGATCTCGGAGAGGAGCCATGGGGGGGGGGGGGGTCGTGTTTCTCCTTTGCGAAATGTCGCAGGTAAATTGACGTCCAACAGCCGAAGCAGAGAGCGAAACCGAAAGCCAGGAGGAAGTAGGGCCAGGGAGCGCGCTGGGTATTGACGGTCCAGGGAATCATCAAAGAACGAGCTAAACGATGGATGTTCCGGTAAACTAAAAAGCCGGCAACCGTAATTACAAAGGACATCACGCCGATAGCGAAGCGGAGGTTCAGCTGCTTCCACACACAGGCTGATGACCGGACTTGTTGGAAAGGCGCCAATACTCAAATGGATACCACGGTGATGAACAGGGTCAAGTCTTTTTAAAATCGACGGTCGAGCCGACAAATACACAATACAGCCGTAGTCAAGTTTAGATCGGACAAAAGAGCGGTAGTCTTAAAAGAACCGCCCGATCTGCTCCCCAAGATGTGCCACATAAAACACGTAAAACACTAAGAGATCGTTCGCACCTGGCCTTTAAATGCGAGATATGAGAAGACCAAATAAGCTTCCTATCAAACACCAAACCCAAGAATTCTGTCTCGTCTGCGTAAGGAAGGGCAGCTGCTCCGAGATGCTGGGAAGCCGGCGGAAATGCTTTCGTCGCAAGAAGTTTACGCAGACGGTCTTCTCGGCGCAGAACTTAAAGCCGTTTTCCACACTCCAGGTAACAGTCGATCAACAGTAGGAGGGAAGTCCGCCGAGAACTACAGTAAATGGCGAAGTTGTCCACGAATAAAGAAGAAATTCCCGATGGGATGCACTCCGTAATAGGATCGATGGCAATAGCAAATAGTGTGACACTGAGTACCGAGCCCTGCGGTACTCCGTTCTCTTGACTAAAAACACGAGATAAAACCGAACCCACCCGTACCCGAAACACCCTATCTCGCATAAACTCTCGAATAAAAAGAGGTAGTCTTCCACGAATGCCCCATTTATGGATGGTACGGAGAATTCCATACCTCCAGCAAGTACAATAGGCCTTCTCCAAGTCAAAAAACACAGCTACCGTTTGCATCTTGCGTAGAAAGCCGTCCATGATGTGCGTGGACAAGGAGACTAAGTGGTCAATCTTTGAACGGAAGCGACGAAAACCGCACTGAACGTTAGACAGCAGATGTTGTGATTCTAGCCACCATGTCAATCGTCCGTTTATCATGCGCTCCATCACCTTGCAAAGGCAACTGGTGAGGGAGATCGGAAGATAACTGGAAGGGAGATGGGGTTTTAAGATGGGGACAACGGTGGCCTCGCGCCAAGCGAACGGAAATGTTGCTGTGCGCCAGATACGGTTATACACCTGTAGAGAAAGTGCTTACCAGCCGAAGACAGGTGCTGCTTTATTAGGATGTGGATTCCATCCGGCCCCAGCGCGGAGGGCCTGGAAGAGACCAGGGCCCGCTCCAGCTCTTGCATGGTGAAGAAAACCTTATAACACTCACGGTTCAATGAGTGGAAGGATAGTTCATGCGTCTCAGCCCAGTGTTTGATGGGTAGAAATTCCGGGTAATAATGGAAGGAACTAGACACATAAGCAAAAGCGCCTCTCAGGGCATCAGCAACAGCTCTAGGGGAAACTACGATGTCATTGTTAACCCGCAGACCGGGCATGGGAACACGAGAAACTTTGCCAGCCACGCGTCGCAGCTTGTTACAGATCACAGATGAGGTGTGAAGCGGTTAAAGGTCTCCACAAAGCGCTGCCAGGATGTCCTCTTGCTAGCTTGTATGACGCGACGGGCATTGGCACGTAAGCGCTTAAACTTGACCAAATTATCCAGAGTAGGATGGCGCTTAAATGTCCGCAGTGCAGCCAGGCGCGCACGCACCGCCACCCAGCATTCGTCGGTCCACCAGGGAACGGGTAAACCACGAGGTTGGGTTGACGATCGAGGTATAGGACGTTCAGTGGCAGATGTGATCACAGATGTAACGTTCTCTACAATCTCGTCGACGTCTTCGGACACACGGTCGTCGAAGATAGCCAGGCTGCAAAAAAGAAGCCAGTTCGCTTTGTTTAGCTGCCAGGTAGGTTTACGGGACGATGGTGTGTAGTTCGAGAGCAGGCTAATCAGGCAGGGAAGGTGATCGCTGGAGGTGTCCGAGACGACGTTCCACTCAAAACGATGAGCAAGCTGTGCCGAGCAAACAGATAAGTCCAGGTGAGAGAGAGAGAGAGAGTGCTAGTTGAATCAGAAATAAATGTAGGTTCGCCAGTGTTGAGAATAGAGAGTTGATTCTGAACAAACAATTCAGCAAGATGCTTCCCCTTTACGCAAGCCCTGGGTGAACACCAAAGAGGGTGATGGGCGTTGAAATCTCCCATCAACAAGAAGGGTGTCGGGAGCTGGGACACAAGACCTGAGAGGTCCGCAATGGCGAAGGGAGACGAGGGCGATAGATAAACGAAACATAAAGTAAAAGAAAGACCAGGGAAGTTGAGAGTAACGGCTACGGCCTGCAATGCACTAGTGAGCGGGAGAGGTTGGTATAAAACGTCGTCCCGGATTAAAAGCATAACACCTCCATGTGCAGGAGAACCGGCTCCGGTAGGAAATCAAATCGCACCAGAATAAAACTAGGAAAGCTGAAAGTATCCTGCGGGTGAAGTTTCGTCCCCTGCAGGCAGAAAATAATGGGGGACAGCGAATTACCCAACAGCTGGAGTTCAGATTTACGCCTGCGCACGCCACGTGCATTCCACTGTAGAATGGACATCCTGGGGCAAATGGAAAAAGCTGGTCACTTAGTTCACTTAGCCGGCGGCTGTCGCTTTAATTTGCCCTTCTGATTCCTCGTGGGACTCGGGCTTTTTGCAGCAGCACTTGCTTCGTGCTCCATAGGCTCCACAGGTGGAAGAGGGTCAGGATCACTGGATATCGCGGTCAAAGGTAGAAAACTATTGACAATACTCAAGGGTGGAGGGGAACGCCCCTTCACGCGACTGCGCCCCCTGGTATCTTAGTAGCGAAAGCGACCAGGAGATGAAGGGGAACTGGCCGGGCCGGGACACTTGC
The DNA here is from genome assembly GCA_030765055.1 of Mantis religiosa. Lineage (NCBI taxonomy): Eukaryota > Metazoa > Arthropoda > Insecta > Mantodea > Mantidae > Mantis > Mantis religiosa. Next base: position 166,471,352 of record CM060948.1, on the reverse strand, counting down.
CACTGGTAGATACCGGAGGGTCTTTAAGGAAGTCCGATCGCTTTGGTGTGACTAAATTTCCGGGTTTCGGTACTCACAGAAACGGTTTTGGAGCTGGCGGTATCGGAAGTTGGAACTGCGACGCGAGGAGCCACGGTGGAAGGCACAGGGCAAGTTTGAGTGCCCATTGCACGCTTTGGTACTGGTTTTGAAACGACAGAACTAAAAGTACCAAACTTCAGGAGAGAAGGCTGTCGAGCTTGATAGCGTTTGCGGGCTTCACAGGATAGACGCTCTTTAACCCGCAGCTCCCGGATGGTCTTCTCATCCTGGTATCGCGGACAATTGCGGGAGGTTGCCGAATGTTGACCTTGGCAGTTCACGCAACTTGGAGCAAATGGACAAGCTCCGTCATGACCGCCCTTACCACAGTACACACACAACGCGACAGTAGCCTTACAAGAGGTCTTAGTATGGCCATAGCGTTGACACTGATAACAACGCATAGGCCGCGGAATATACGGTCACACAGAGATAACTTCATAGCCTGCCTTGATCTTCTGAGGCAGGTCAAGACGATCAAGAGTAACGAAGAGCGTGCGGCTAGGAACCAGCACGCCATCACGCTTGACTCGCACACGGTAAACTTCCGTGACACTCTGGTCCAACAGATAACCTTGTATCTCCTCCTCCGGCATAACGTCCTACAGGGGACTGGTAATGACGCCCTTGGAAGAGTTGAGGCTGTGGTGTTTCTCTACACGGATAGGGTATCTGTGTAGGAGTTTTGCTTTCATCAACTTCTCAAACTGTGTGGTAGTGTAGCTCTCAACCAAGAGGGAACCAAAACGTAAACGCGAACAGGACTTAACGGGACCAGCGATTTTGTCAAGACCCGATTGAATGACGAAAGGATTTACCTTTAGGAAAGACTGACCCTCTTCCGTACGATGTATCATTAGAAGATACGAAGATATCACTGACGAAGACACGTGTACATCGTTTTCTTCTGTAACTTGTTTGCGGCGTTTTGGTGTGTTTGTAGCCATAAAACACTGTAATAAATTTCATCCCCCAGTGCTCCCCACCCACCACGGAGCCCAACAAGGGGTCATCCCACTGGGATGACAGGGCTACACAGGGGATATAGCGGGCACGCCGTCCTACTCACCCTGGAGCTCGGTACAATACCTAGTCCTGGCCAATTGATTAGGGATGGGTTAGTCCCTAACCTCCCGTTTAGGTGAAGCAGAAGCCAAAGTATGGTATTGGAAATGCGCACTCTCCCCGAATTCAGAAGAAGACTGGAACGAGCTCAGATGCGCACCCCTCAACCACCAGGCCAAACTTTCCACCAACATGGGTCTCCATGCACGGCCTACACGTGGGTGGGCGTGTTGACTGTCTCCCTAAACCACGAGGAGGGGACCACACAAAGGAGACTGTTGGCTCGGGACCCCGGGTGCACCAAACCCGTACCTACCGAAGTAGGCCCCTGGGGGGATGGGCACTCTCGTGCCATTCTTGACTCTGAGCAAAATGTGTACATTCGTAAACCTCTTTAATTGACAACTGTTTGAAAAGCATGTACTCATGGAAGATAATGTCACCGATCGCATTGTTGTGGAGCTGCAACAAGCCAGTGCCAGATGAGTGTGGGCAGAAAAGAGAGAGACATAGTGGCATGCAAAGCTGGAAGTTTGCTGAGAGAGAAAGACACAGAGAGGTTCTGAAATTGTTCCATCTTTTCTCTTGCCATCACGATAGTGATCGAGAAATCTACCGCATTCTAGAACAATGACTGGGATGTATAAAGAGTGGCAAAATGTCAAAAGAAATTGCAGTTGTGTTGTAACTGTGTGAGTTGTCCTGCAGTGGAATCTTTTGTTTGTTTACGTGTGGCGGGAGTAACGAGACAACCTTGAAGACTGTTGTTTGTCAATGTTACATCATTTTGCCGCTGCCAGCATTTTGCAGCTTTTTACTTAAAGAAAGAGTGTTTTACATTTCTGCAAACAAGACTTTTGATTCTAACAACCCACGATAATATTTCAAGCGTGCCTATGTAAAATCTTAGAAGTTGTTTCACAGTCACTATTAGGTGCACTAGTACTAGGCTTGCTAAGTGACACATTTACTAACTTTGAAAAGCAAGCTTGCACTCAAAAAATCACCATTTTACTGAATTCAAGTTACAAAATGCAACAGCACATGCCCATTTTTCTTCATAGATCATTACAGATTCTTTCCTTTCTGGTCAGGAGTCTTATGTTTCCATATCTCTGAAACCAGGTGAGCCCCAAACATGGGGTTTGGACGTGACCCTCAGAAAAAATAGCTCTGTGACATGAGAACAACAAAATAATTCTGTAATTAGCATCTTTAGAGCGGACATAGAAATTAACTGTAGAGTTCAGCAAAATGGGCCGGTCCATGTGTTGAGCTGCACAACGTCGCACTCACATCACTGGCTAGTCAGCAATAGACCAGCCATGCCTAGCCCCGCCTTATGTTCATTCTTATTTTGCAGTTACTCTTTCAAAAACACACACACACATACACACACATTATTATTATTATTAATTGCCATTTTACTTTCATTTCTAGTATTCCCTTATTCTTAAAATATGTACAGTGTCAGCTGCAGTTAGGGTCTAAAGACAGAGTACTTGCCATCGTTCATGAGTAATATTAATACATAATTTCTGTAGTGTTAACAATTTTTAGGGAGATATACCTTCACTGGTGTAACCCATAGGAGTTGTATATGCCAATGAAATGAATGAAACTAACATGGTTAAGCATCCTTTATGGAAGTGTTGAAAACAGTGTTGTTGTATAAATTAAATTTATTGGGAGTCGATTAATGACACTAAAGTAAGTGTTGTTTAGTGTCATTAATCGACTCCCAATAAATTTAATGGTTAAACATCCTTTAATCGTTCTGAGTTGGGTTTGAAACCCTCAATCTTCGTCACAGATAAAAAGTGCTCTACCCAAAATGTGAGCCATCCGTTACATGCAGTGATGCACAGCCACATAATAATTTTGAAAAGTAGATATTAACTACACATCATTTTATATATAATGCACTTCTTGTTTCATTTCAGTGAATAGATTACAAACTATGGACTGGTCAAAAGATACAATGCTTAGGTGTGTGAGCAATTAACTTAACCTACTAAATAATTTTCTATGAACTCAAACACACAGTTCCATCACTTTCAGTGTATAATTAAAATTCCAAATAGCAGAAATGGTTCAGAGTGTAACCTTTAGTTGAGCTACTTATATGACACACATTCAGTTGTATGTCATAGCCTGAGAAGTTTACACTATGCAGAGAGCACCAATAGCCAGTTAGTCAGCAAATACATTGCTTAAAATCTTACCAAGCCAATGTAAGCCATTTACCCAAACAGCTCCTGTGCACATTAAGCAAATCATACTTCACAGTCAGATAACTACATGCCATTGTCCTCTAAGAAGATAACAAACACTGTGCATTAAATTCTATTTTTAAATTTGCACACTGTCTTTGTCAGCATTCATTACTGTGCTTATGAGTGTCATATCTCATTAAAGCATTTACAAATTCAAGGCTGTAATGTTCCTGTGCTGCAAAGACAAATTTAAGCTTTGGACAATATTAAATGAATGATATAGTTTTTATGTATCTAATATTTCTTTTTAGAATCATTGAAATGTATGTTTTATTCTAATCACAATAATTTATTCTGCATTTGAGAATGATAATTCAACCAAAATGACCAAAATATATAAATTAGTCATTTATTAAATTTATGCCACCAGTTGCTCACTCTGCCTCGTGTACTAATTTGTACGGTTTTATTACATTATTATTATATGAATCAATCACAAATTTCAGGTCTTTCTCTGAATATCCTTTAGTAAACTTGTGTTGAACATTATGTATGTATTATTCAACTTTTCAAATTCTTATTAAATATAAGCATTAAGTGAACTTTTGTGTTCTCTTTTTAAAGAGAAGTGCTATTTATTTGTACATAGTTGTTGGTATCTACATTTAAAATTTATTATACATTTATATAGATTTAATTGTGTTCTTTTGTTTCTTTTTACAACACTTTCCTTCCAGAGAATTTTTAAATATTATTACTCAATTTCTGTGTACAAAGAAACTGCATTATGCATAACCTTGTGGTATCCTTTCCTGTTTTCCTCCACTGGCAGAATACACTAATCTAGTCTGAAGTTACCTTTACTGTAGTTACTACAGTAAAAAGCTTTGGAATTCCGACTTGAGGGAAAGGGAATACAAATGCATGCATAATCTCAACAACATTTTGAGTGATCTCACTCTCTCATCCATTTATTAAAGTTGTAATTATTTATTTAAGACATAATTATTCATATGTAACAGGAATATATGTTTAGTTGAAGACATGATTATTCATATATAACAGGAAAAGGTCAAGTTGAGAAGTGGCTTCTCGCGATCTTTTTACAGAAATTAGTTGGCCAACTTCTTTCGAAGTCACATCTCGTGCATTCATGAATAGTTAACTGCACATTTCCTCAGCATATTTAACAGCATATACGCAACTAATTGAAATGTACTGTAAGCTATTCATAAGAAAGTGAATTGTAACTTTGAAAGAAGTTGGGCATTTGATTCTGCAGTAAATATGGGAGGGGAGAGGGGGAAAGAAGTGAATGCACGATAGCTTTGTTGAAATAGAAGTTCACTGCATTATCGACGGAATCATTAGTTACAACAAGTTGCACTCGAAACATCAGGAAAAAGCACCTTATGTGGCATCAACTCCACCACAGAGTTGATGATCTGGTATTAATCTGTGTGGAGGGAGGGGGATTAGTGATAATGAAAAAGTAATAAAGTGGATAATAGTAAGCTGTGGATGGAAATGAAAGTGGGAAAGAAAGGCAATAAAGAAGAGGTACAGGTAAGTTAAGCAATTTAGAATAAAATATAAAGAAACCAATGAAGAAAATAAAACTTAAATAGAAATTAGTAACAGTTATATGGGTACATAACAATATAGCATTAGGTAATGACAATCAGAATATTGGAAAGTATTGGTTTGTTTCATAAATTCGTTCGTTTCTTGTTACGTATTTATGACAAAGAACGCCTGCACAGTATGCCCGTAACACAACTACGGCAGCGAAGTTGCCTAATTATCTAGGGGTAATCTGTTTATATACGCAAGGTCATCGAAAGTAAACAAGGCAATGAACTTTTCAAAACAAACTTTATTTTGTGCAGTATGCACCATTATTATCAATAACATATCTCTATTTCTCAGGAAGCTTATCAATTCCCTTTTTCCAAAATCTTGCAGTTTTCTGGTTGACGAACTCTTCTACTGCGAGTCTGCAATCCTCCAAGGAAGTAAGGCATTTGCCATTAAGGAAGTTTTGCAGGGATTGGAATAAATGATAGTCGGATGGAGAAACGTCTGGAGAATAAGGCGGGTGAGGTAACACATCCCAGTCGAAATCCCGTAATTTCTGACGAGTTACCATAGAAGTGTGTGGTTTGGCATTGTCTTGATGAAAGACGACTCCACCATTAGATGCTAATACTGGCCTTCTCTCTCCTTGGGCAACCTTCAGACGATCCAACTGAGAACAGTATTTCTCTGAATTGATGGTCTCCCCAGGAGGAAGGAATTCGTAATAAATAATTCCTTTCCAGTCCCACCAAACGCACAGCATAATCTTCTCAGGATGAAACCCTGGTTTAGGAATTGAGAGTGGTGGTTCCCCTTTCTTATGCCATGACTTTCTCTTTCGGATGTTGTTGTTCACAATCCACTTTTCATCTCCTGTAACCAGCTGTTTCAGAAAAGGGGCAGTTTCATTGCGTCTTATCAATGCGTCACAGATGGAAACGCGCCGAACTAAATTTTGTTCACTCAGTTCGTGCGGAAACCATACATCCCGAAGATATACGTAACCAACTTTCTTTAGGTGCCTGGCTACAGTTGCATGAGATAAGTTTAATTTCTGACCTACCTCCCGAGTTGTTATTCTGGGGTTGTTTGTAATCATGTCCTTTATCCTTTTCTCATCTGTAACCATAGGTCGTCCAGAACGAGGTTTGTCCTTCACAGAGAAGTTCCCAGCTCGAAATCGAGTAAACCATTTTTGACATGCCCGACTCGTCACTGCATCTTCTCCATAAACAGCACAAATTTTCCGTTGAGTTTGTGAGGTGGTTTTACCCTTACGGTAATAAAACAGCATTAAATGTCGAAAATGTTCCTTCTTGCCTTCCATATTAACATTCACAAGTTACAACTCCCCACTGTTGCATCCACAAAATCGTACTGAAGGTTGGTTACCAATTCTTACGTAAGTTGACCTATTTACCTTTGGCAGTGAGGTCACTGTGGTTTGTGTTCATAGCATTCTTTTCAATTATTGTATTTGTTAACAAACCCCATATTGTTAGGCAACTTCTTTGACGTAAAAGTAATGGGGGCATGCAGTGTTCTCAGGAGTTCTTAGTCGTAAACACGTAACAAGAATAGAACAAATTTATGAGACAACCCGATACTAGCATGGACATTTGTATAGAAGAAATCTACAAAAAAGGGAAACAATCTAAACACACTTTACTGCAAAAGGGATGTGCTGATGGAAATGTATCACAATTGTAATATGTATTAAAGGGCTGCCATAATGGCAGAAGAGCCAGCCCCATTCTTCGGTAGCTCAGGATGTATTCTCTTTAGTGCTCAATAAATCATAATACCAGACATATAAGCAATTAAAAATAAACAGTACTTTAACTGATGTTAAAAACTGCTGTTGATACAACAGCAAGCAGTATGTCTATACTGGCCAAATACAAATACCCTCAAATGAGGAAAACTTAAGTTGCCTGTGTCACAAAGTACAAAATGGTACTTGGCTTCATCTATTCTTTTTCTGATTTCTGAAACATACTTGCTGTTGTGCTCTGCAGCAGCTTCTCAGAACTAAATGGTGGCATGTGTAACATAAATCTTGTTAATAAAAAATGACATAATCTGTGCAAATTGGCCCATGTGAAACACTAAATGAACTTTATTATCTTTTACTAGAACCCAGTATTTAACCAACCATTTTATATGCATAGCTTTACCTTTCATTGTTGGCTTCCACTATGATTTTACAGTACAGCGTCCTGTATTACCATCTGTTCAGCAGTTGTACTATCCTGTAGGCAAGTTTTAAATACATGTTAGTTAAAATTAAAATATTTCTTTGATATTGTCATTTCTCAACTGCAATTCATTTTGACAAGGGCATATTGTTTCCCCTATCAGAACACCTCAAGAAATTTTACAAGAAAACTATATTAACACTTTTATTCTGTAGACACAGAGGCTATCAGTAGGAGTATTATATTGTTAGACAATACATTTATACACTTTTCATTCAGTTTCTTTCACTGAAAACTCTTATGCTCATTACATAATTTTTAATCCATTTATGTCATTTTTGTATGAAAAAAATTATAAGCAAAAAATTTTTTTTTACATATTTACAAATTTATGAATACTACTTTTAATTTCAAATGTTTTCTTTATCCATAAAATTAACAAATGCACTTCATTATTGACTCAACATTGTCAAAAAAAATGCTGTCCAATCTTATCATTTATCTTTTATTTCTGATAGACACCACTTGTGATGGAATACAAACCGATCTTTCTTTTTCAACCAATTCGTTATATGTAGATATGGGGAGCTAGTATTCAAGAGAAACTTTCCTTTTGTTATGTGTATTTGGAGGACTTTAGTAACAGTGATGTCCAAATTAAGTGGGAAAAAAACTATTTGAAGTCCGCTTTTAACACCCTGTCACTGTAAGTGTTAAAAACCAACTACAAGTAGCTTTCTTTATTCTTTTTGTGATTGTATCTGATGTAAGGGTATATAAGTTTGCTGTATTAAACAATTTTTACAAGGAAAAATGTTTTTAATGTTAGTGACAGAATTTCAATTGTATCAACCACACATAAATCATAGTGTGAATTAAACTCTGTGAACTCTCTATAAGGATTGAAGAACCTCATTTACAGATCATTTTAAACTAAAAGAGCTGTACTTTATATGATTAAATTCTAAACTACATGTATATTTAAAATTAGATAAAATTAATTAATGAATGAGCATGATTAAATTACGTGACAGAACTCCAAGCTTTACTTTGAATTAGAAATTTGTGCTAATGAAAAATACTATGTTAAAACTTATATCTTCTTATAACTTTTAACATACATAATTAAACTGAAATATGAACAGGCTGCATATATGAATAAACAATGTGTAATATATTTTCGGTAACTGGCCTGCATAAGTTCTTATTCATTAATGATATTTTTGGTGAAAACATAATGGCTACAGTATCTTTATATTTAAAATACTGGTTGTTTAAACAATTTGTGCAGATCATTGACAGAATTTCTAAATGTACTTGTCTTCTTATATTTCTATGCACTTTCTATGCACTCTTTTCGTGATCCCATTCCAAATTTTCCAGTTTAAATTCATCTCACATGATCTGATTCGCGAAGAGAAATTTCTCTTTAAACTGGCTTGCTGCTCTATCTGAGAAAATCAATACATCCCTTACCCTTTCATATTGATCAGTTTCAATTAATAAGCTTCTTATAATGTATCAACTATATATTTAGCGGGTTTTAGCTCAACTAAAAAAACTACCTGAACTACTGTACTTTCATTACACTTTTCTCTAGCAGAGTGAAAAGCATTATGCTGCTAGCATTTAGTGAACATATGCCTTTTAAAAACTAAGTATTGTTCTTGGAGAATTGATGACATCCTCCACAATACTTTCAGAGTTCTCTTTCTCAGATCTGTTATACAAAGCATTTCATTTTTGCCATGTTATACATAACTGAGACTAACGAACTATTCAAACAATTCGCTGATGCCATCTTCACCCATTGTACATTCCTTAAACACACAATTTTCTAACATGTGGTCACAAGCAACAGTAGAAAATTTTTTTTAAAATCAATACAAATTGGAGGATATGATAAAGCTGTAAGCAACATGTGCACATTTTCATGATATTTGCATGAGCATAGTGTATGCGACACATTTAACAAATACTGAGCATGGGAACTGCAAAATAAAGAGTCCTCATTTTAATTCAAGGTGAGCTTTAAGGAATAAGGCATGTTTTTTGAGAGTCATCAACATGTACGTTTCTGGACTTTAATGTCTACTTTCCAGATTCACTTAATATTACAAAGTTTTTACTTCCTAGGCCCATCTAAACTTACATAATCAAGATTGAAAAATGTTCATACAGTTTGATGACCTTCTGATTAAGGTGTTTCAGTTTTATCTGTACTGTCCACCCAACACAAGAAGGCAAGGCAGAGGAATGTAACAATCAGTTTTGCTATCCCCATGATGTTTATGCTCACATTCCGGATATGATAAGGGTGCTAGGTTCATAAGTACACAGTGTTGTCACATAACTCACTAACCATGCACAATATCTATCACTGCAGTTACTGAAATGAGCAGTAGATATGGCAGTATGGGTGACTCATATGTACTCTTACGCACTCATTTCATAGTAAACAGATCCACTACCCGAGCAGATAAACTGTTCAAACCCCTCTCCCTCTTCAGGCCCTGCTTGCCTTCTTGTGGTGGGCAGATAACACTTGGAGTTAATTTAGGTTAATTGATGGAAATTATTAATTTCTTCACACTAGGCGTATAAAGGCTAAGGTATTGGATTGATAGAGTTGACATGAAAAATTCAATGCCTTGGCCGGGATTTGAACCACGGATCTACTGGTTTCCATCCAGTTGCTCTTACCCATTGAGCTACCATGGCCAATTTGCCATCATGACAAATTCTCTAACTGACTCATATATTTCCCCAGTAAACCACTAGGGGCTCTCGCATCCGAGATACACCATTTGTGGCAACTTACTATGTAAGTACTTTGTCCCAGGCTGCATCATTCAATGGCATTGAATTTTTCATGTCAACTATCAATCCAATACCTTAGCCTGTATACAGCTAGTGTGAAGAAATGAATAATTTCCATCAATTAACTTAAATAATAAGAATTAAATGATGAAGCCTGGGACTCAAGTACTTACAATAGTAGGTCGCCACAAATGTTGTATCTCGGACGCGAGAGCCCCTAGTAGTTTACCGGGGAAATATATGAGTCAATTGGAGAATTTAATGTCATGACAGCAAATTGGTCATGGTAAGTTAATGGGTAAGAGTGACTGGACAGAAACCAGTAGATCTGTGGTTCAAATTCCGGCTATCACATTGAATTTTTCATGTTGACTCTATCAACTTGAAGTTACATTCTTTGATAAATATTTGACCACAGATGATTGCTTTATTGAACTTGCAGGAAGAGCATTCAGAACCTTTTTAATAGCTTTTCCAAAGGATTGTCTTTATTTGTACGGATAATGTGGTAAAGCAGAATGGCCATTAGTTGAAGGAACTTCAATAGTATTTCTACTTTGTTTTGCTTACATGTGAATTTTTGAAATGATATGTAATTAGTAAAGGCTGGAGGCATGTGGGTTTATCCATAGGTACACTGCACATGTACTGTTACCACTTGCACATACATCTGCAGGTAGGTACAGCCTGACCGTGACAACCACTTCAATTACAGCACAACTTACAAGCATCATAGACTATGCATTCTGGAACTGCACTTAAATGCACTTATATATACTACTATTTACTAACTATAATACTGTCATGCAGTATCGTCATTACAACTATAATGCACAGAGTGCATTACAGTGGATTACAATGCATTCATAAATTATTAAATGTGAAATTTTGACGCCTATCACTCAAGCAGTTCTTAAACAGTAAAAAACTTATTAATTTTTAGATGAGTCGTATTTATTACACATCTGCTTCACTTTCGTACCTATTTTGAGGACATGTTTCGCAAATCATCGTTTGCATCTACGGCTCTTATGCGACTCAGCATAAGATAGATGTAAACGATGATTTGCGAAACATGTCCTTAAAATAGGTACGAAAGTGAAGCAGATGTGTAATAAATACGACTCATCTAAAAACTAATAATTTTTCGCTTCACTGTGGTGTTCCAATACAGTTAAATCTCGATATAGAGTAAAAAACTTCTTTAGACATCACAAGATGTCAGAGGTGCAAATGTAAGCAATTCTATTTTGTTGTATTTTCCTTCTTACTAATTTTCAAACTTTCACACACAGCTTGATAACCACTATTTTTGTTTAGAACATTCTGGAATTTAGCTTTCACTTTTTCGATACATGGCACAAGAGGTATCCTTATTAATTGATTTAGCTAAGTCTTCTATTATGCTTATGCTCTTGGACATTTCCAAACCAATTTCTCTAATTGTTTAATAGCTCTGGGCAACACTGTAAAATTGTTAGATATGAACTGAAGATATTCAGATAGTTCATGCAATATCAGAGACACTGCAGTTATAATAGATGAGTCTGCATCACACAGAGCACTAACATTTACCATTTCATTGTAATCCACTGCATAATATGTGACTGCCTCTATCCAAGTACCCCATTTTGTAATTATTGGCTTTGGTGGCAGAAGAATCAATGGTACCTATATTTGTGTGGTGTTTAATGCCTGCTTTTACTATATGCGGCACTGCAGGTGGTGACATTGATGATACATGAAATGAAGATGGAGTACTGGTGGCATGAAATGGCAGAGTAAATCAGAGCACCTGGAGGAAACCCGACTCTATGCCACCTAAATCTCACATGCAATCACCGGGATTGAACCTGGGCAGCTTGGGTGAGAGTTGAGTGATCTAAACGCTTGACCATGGCACGGCCGTGTGGTGCCATATTACATACACTTGCAAGGCAATGCTTCACTAGTTCAGAGTGCTAGTTATGCTGTTTTCAACGTTTGCTTCTAGTGGCAATTGTTTGCAACATTTGATGGCCGTGCTGTACATCTTACATCATTAATACTCTTTGTCAAGCTAACGTGTATTGCATGTGAGCACACATCCCTCCAGCCTTTAGTAATTAGTTACCCTTTGTTTTTAAGTTGATGATTCATTGATGCTGTTTAATTGCTTTCTACTGTCTGTCTGTTTTTCATTTCCCGTATAATCTTGCACTCTTTTTTCTTTTCCTGCATTTATACTAACATTCTGCTGCTGTTTTATCCATTCTCAATGCTGAAAAAAGTTGACATTCCAAATAATTCCATAAAATAATACATAATTTTCTGTACCAAATAAAGTTCTAGTAAGCATACTATTCTTGATTTATGTGTTATGATCCAAAGTAAATTGGTGGCCAATTGTAGCATGTTTTCATTTAAATAATAAATTTGTTTTATTTTTACTTTTATTTTTTTATTTTGTTTAATAATATGTACCTTATCCTTTCAGCTTACATTCAAGTTCATGTTAGTAGCAGTTCAGTTTGGAGATAGGTTCTGTCATGAACCTAAATACTGTTTAAATATAATCCTGTAAAATAAATGTTATTATTTGGTTGTAAACCACACAGAACTAATATTACATTTTTTTTTTAAGCACTTCATAATACTCTAAAAAAGTTCTGCGAACGACCCACTTAAGGAAATCATCCATTTGAAACTTCTTTTTCCAATTTTGTTGCTTTTCTTGAGTAGTAAATCGTGTACCTGAAATATCAACTTTTTCAAATTCTTACGATTCTTTTTATTGTGGCTTCACTTTTTCCTGCTGCCATAGGCGTTTTAGCCACTACCTTTGCAAAGGCAGAACTACAATAGATTGTTCAGCTTTTCCTCCGTGCAGAACTGAAAAACATTCTGAATAATATTATTATGAAACAAAAGGTTAGAAACAGTGATGTATTTAACATTTGAAAGTAAGTCATTTATCCGTCGGATAACTGCTGATGATGGGGACAAACTGTTCTCCGAAACATGTCCAAGTAAGAATATTTTGAGTGATGTTTGTGTTTGAATTACCAACTCATTACTTTCAAATTCTGAATAATCTTTCTGCTTTTGAGCTTACAGCTATCTGAGTGACTCTTACAACACTTTTAAATTTTTCTGGAACATGTTTCAGAGACTTTGCCTCCATCCTCAACCGGCCATCAACTGGTTTTCATTGTTGTAGTTGACGATATTTTGTCATAGGTCTCCTCTGGTGGCGGTTCAAGGAACTTGCTGAACAAATCTTTCTGGGGGATGTCGAAATTGAATACTTTGTTACTATTTTTTGAAATGAAGATTTGTTCCCATGTAGATAGTTCTTGTTTTCCTGATGTATGTTTTAGTAGTTTTGGTTCTGGATTTATGTTGTGGTTTTTTTTTTTCCAAAAATCCGTGGCAACTGCTGATTTTTCTAATTGTTTATATTTTATGTTCCTAAAGTGTTCCTTTGCTCTTGTTTCTAAATTTCTTTTGGTTTTTCCAATATAAATTTGACTACAGTCACTGCATTCAATTTGATATAGTAAAACATACATCAGGAAAACAAGAACTATCCACATGGGAACAAATCTTCATTTCAAAAAATAGGAACAAAGTATTCAATTTCGACATCCGCCAGAAAGATATGTTCAGCAAGTTCCTTGAACTGCCACCAGAGGAGACCTATGACAAAAAATCGTCAACTACACCAATGAGAACCAGTCGATGGCCGGTTGAGGATGGAGGCAAAGTCTCTGAAACATGTTCCAGAAAAATTTAAAAGTAAGTGTTGTTTAGTGTCAATAATCGACTCCATTTAAATTTAATTTATTATAACAACACTGTTTTCAACACTTCCAAGAAAGGAATGGTAAAGCTCAAGCTATTTGTCCTGGATAATAAATGATCCACTCTGAAACGGATCCAGCTTTAATTGCAGTAATAGAGAGAAACCCTTTCCAAATTTGTTCTGAAATGAAGACACATTTACAATTTTCTGGATCAGTTTAAAAAAACTATGATATATAAACAATGCAGGGCTTCATGAACAGCAGCTAACAAATCACATGAGACAGATAATCACAGAGTCCCTTGCCTCACATTTGCTAAGGAAAATGCCAACTGTAAATGGAATAATATAATATTATCGGTTGAGGTAACATTTTTTTCTACATATAAGGGACAGTTGACAATTTAGTGTTCTAAAGGGTCCTGATGTGATGCAAAATATATGGCTTCCCAATTTTATGATGATCACCTATTTGTGTCTTGTTGGGGAGGATAAATTAAGGGATAGTCTAGTGTGCTATGGAAGCTTTACAATACACTGAACAGTATACAACACACAATAATACCTGAAAATATTTTGAATCCCTTTTTGAGGATGAGATATCCTGATAGAATTACTGACCATAATCAGAATAAGCATCCTGTCCACTCCGTGTTGAAAGATTTCAAATCAGTTCTCAGAGAGGTATGATATCAGAGTGATAGACTGGCCTCCCTGTGCACCAAATTTGACTACTGAAAATGTGTAAATGCAACATTTCCTTTGTACAAATGTGCCCCATTTCTAATTTATCTCTGGCCACATGGATGATCCATCCTGTATCTCCTTTTCCAGTCTATAATGCGTGGAAACAGTATTGGTAGTGGTGCTTGTATCAGAAAGTAAACTCTGGTGTTGGGTCACCCAACTTCATCAGAAGGGAAACTGATGAGAGGTTGGTGTGATGAGATCCGGGTTTACTTCACTCAGCATATTACATATTTAAAATTATAAAAAGCTCATGTGTTTATTGCATCATTAAGCTCAACCATAAATGAATGTAACAAAAGTAAACCAAGCATCTACCAGTTTGCTTATATCACTGAAAAAGGCATATGAGCTGCACTACCAATTCTAATTAACCTTCACACATAAAAAATTTGAGCCCTACAGTTAAACACCATGTTATCTCACTAAACTGTTACTTCCCAAGATTTGTATTTAGTTACCCAAAATATTTTGCAGAATTGTTCGCTTAACCTCAACACATCACTTACCTCAATCACGAAAAATAATTCATGAAGTCTTTACACTCGTAATATGTATGTTATTTTTTAAGCTTTTTGGAAAATCTCTAGCACTCCGACTGGTATACTGTTCTATACTGCTAATTATTATCTACCTGTTATATATATATATATTTTAACGCTATGAACAATTCAATAGACAATTCATTGTGTAGCGCGCTCTGACTATTTATGTTAGTAACAAATCTTGCCAACATCTTAAAAAAATATACTGTTCACTTGCAGTTTGCTATTTCTTGGTTAGCTAGTTACGCTTGAAAACTGAAATATCAATAAACGTTTAAGATTCTTTTAAACATGGACAGAAATTTTAGTTGTATATTATAGTGAACTACACGCGTAATTAAGCAGGACCGAATCATTAACTTAGATTCACCTCACTTTTAACATGGTACTTATGGCGATACTTACAAATACAATTGGCGGGAAGTTTGAAGCTGCTTTGCGTGCGGTTTTGAGATTTTGTGATCCAGAAATACATCTCACACTTCGGATCCGCACTTAGGTAAGTGTCTTTCTTTGATTAATTGTACGGTTGTTTGGTATTTGATTACATTAATTAATTTTTGTTTCTAGTTCAGAGTTTAAAAAAAGTTTGAAATGCTTCACTTGCTGTTGTGTTCTATGAAGGTACCTAATAAAGGACCAGTGTCTTTTAATGTTGCCCAAGAGACATTTTCACTGCTTAATTTTATAGCGGTTCTCATGACCATATTCTGTCTCATCTCCAATTTTAGCAATGCCTGAGCCCTACAGATGAGTTCCAGTATTTCTTGTGTTCTCTGAGTAACTAGTTTTTGATAGTGGGCTTAACTAGTCTCAAGGGTAGCCCCATTATTGATTCAGGTACAATAAAGTATTGCTTAAGTAGAGTAATGGTGTCAAGGTATACACAATTCAGGGAGCAATCAGATCAGAAGTGGTCCACACATGTAGTGAAGCAATACATATCAATGTTAGGAGCATTGTCAGCTGTCACCTCTCTGTTTATCTGCAACTAAAATAAGATAAGATGAGATAATTATTCATCCTTTTTGATCATATACCTGAAATAGGATACACAAATTTACATATCCTACTTTCTCTCTCTCTCTCTTTCTCTCTCGCCTGCCTTGGTAGCGTAGATGGTAGCGTGTCTGCCACATGTTCAAGAGATCCCGACTTTGAGTCTCGGTCAGGGTGAGTTACCTGGATAAGGTTTTTTCCGGGGCTTTCCCTTATCCTTCAAGACGAATGTCGGGTAATTCTAAGCTCCATGGACCCTGGGCTCATTTGAGCATCATTTCACCCAATTCATTCACCGTCCGATATGACTTAACGTTGAAGAACATAAATTACAAAAAAAAAAAAAAAATTATCCTCTCTCTCTCTCTCTCTCTCTCTCTCTCTCTCACACACACAAACACAATATGTTGCATGCCCTCCAGGTATTCTTTTAATGTATAAGAGCAATTTCTCATTAATAATGCCTGCACTTCGTATTAAAATTTATCAATGCATACAAGTTTCTTGGTGCCAGGTGGTAATTTATTGTATAATTTAATCCTATTATATAGAAAATGTTCTTGTATAATGAGGTTCTGTGGTGGTGAACGCTTAGGTGATCTTCATTTCTTGTGCTGTAACTGTGTTTATCCTATATTTCTCACATTTATACAAATGTATGTAATTCACAACTTTGACTAAATGGGAATTGGCTTGCTAAAGATAAAACCTTGCTTATCATACATTTAGCTTATAAAATGCTTTCCTTCAGGACTACCTTGGGCTAGGAGATGACTGCACAGTACAGATACAGTTTTGATGTATGAAGATATGCTTCTTAGTGTCAACCATAAATAAAAACTACTTATCAGTTTATGTAGTTATTCAACTTGCTCAAAATAATGAAGCAGTCTTACAGCTTTCTAATGATCTGGCTCACATTGTAGGGAACATTACACATTGTTCATACGTTATTAATTCTCAGACTGTGAGAGCAACCAATTGGCATTTACATACCTGGTCCGATGCTAAGAGGTGCTTGATTTCAATTGTGTTAACATTAAAAATTTTGTCTCAAAATTAGAAAACTATGGGATAAGAGGCACCGCATTTGAATGGATAAGTTCATACCTCCACAACAGACAGCAATGCATAGAGATAATATATAACATAGAAGGAAACTTGAAAAAAATTAAATCAATGTTTAAACCTATAACACATGGAGTCCTGCAGGTGTCTAAATTAGGGCCATATCTACTTATACTATACATAAATTACTTGTTCAAAAAAACACAGGATACAGGAGGATTAGCTAATGGTTATATGGATGATACTACCATAGTGGTAACAGGAAAACAGCAGCAGAGGTCCAAAATAAAGCAAACAGGTTATTAGAGGTAGTTAGAATATATTTATCAGAGCTAGGAATGTTACTAAACACAAATAAAACAGAATGGATGAAAATTGGAGTAAATAATAAAATGCAGACATACATAACTTTAGTAATCCAAAATTAGCAAATTCAACAAGTAATGCAAACAAACTTTTTAGGACTAGTTATTGATAGTAATTTAAAATGGAATAAACATTTTGAAAAAATTTGCAACAAAATAAATAAGTACATATATGTGTTAAAGCAAGTAATACAAATCATGGATGAGAGTAGTGCCCTGAAAGTATATTACGCTTTTATACACTCTCATCTAAATTATGGGATTATCTTATGGGGAGCAGCAGGAAAGAAACAGAGGCTAAGAATATTTAGGTTACAGAAACGAGCAATAAGATTAATTAAAAAAATTCCAAGAAGAAACTCATGCAAAAGTAGTTTTAAAAATCTCGGAATACTTACACTATTCATATATATATGAATCTCTCAAGTATATAGTAAGAATGCACAAAGAGGAAAAGAATACCAATATTCACAGGCATAACACAAGAACAAAACTTAACTATTTTAGAACCAGGCTAAGAGGCACACTAGGTAACAAGTGTATTGAAAACCATGCAAAAGATTTATACAGTCACTTACCTCACCTTGCCTGCTTCAGTAGCGTAGATGGTAGCATGTCTGCCTCATGTTCAAGAGGTCCCGAGTTCGAATCTTGATCAGGGTGAGTTACCTGGATAAGGTTTTTTCCAGGGTTTTCCCTTATCCTTAAAGCTGAATGTCAGGTAACTCTAAGCTCCATGGACCCCAGACTCATTTGAGCATCATTTCACCAATATCACTCATCGTCCGATATGACTTAACGTTGGAGGACGTAAATTACAAACAAACAACAATAAAAAAATTCCTCACCTCATCAAGGAAATAAATTCAGAGGTGAAGAAAATTGAGGCAATTAAGGCATACCTGTTAAAAATGCCTTCTACTCAATTGAGAAGTATAAAATATTACATGTCAATAGTAGTCAGTCGTGCAATATAAAAGATTTATAGTACTAATGTATGTAAATCATTGTACAGTTCTTATTTATGTTTAATGTATTTCTGATGAAGCCTTGTAAACCTTTTTGCAAATGGTGAAATCTGAATCTGAATTAAAGAGAGAAATGTTTTATGGCTTCTTGATCCAATATTTAAAAATGTCAAAAACAGATATTAAAATTCCTATTATTCTTGTAGTGGAAATCCTTAACTTTTTGGAATTAAAAATAAATAAGGGAACATTTACTTGGATTATTTTCAAGTAATTGAAATAACATAGAACAAAATTAGTAACAGGTGTTGGTAATATCTCCCAAAATTAAGTTTATTGTATATTGCCTGATGTTTCAATTCATAAAGTCTTTATATGTTGCATTTTTAGCACAATATACTGATTGTTTACTAGGTGTGTATTCTACTGCCACATAAATGAATAAATAAATAATTATTTTATTATAGTTTTCCATTTGTAAGGGCAGTCAGTGATAGGTGGTTGTTGTAACACACACAAACTATGTGTAAGTAAACTTTTAGAGGGTTTATATTCAGAACTGAAATTTCAATGCCATAGCTGGGATTTAAGCCACAATTTTCCACGCTGCAAGTAGCTGCTCTAACTCTGAGCTATCATGGCAACATGTCATCCCTAATAAAAAGATGTTAAAGATAAAAGCCTAAGAATTAAGTACTTATAAATTGTAAGTCGTCATTGGGTAAGTGATCTAAAATTGAAATTTCCTTTTAGTCTGCTGGGAAGATGTGAATCAGTTAGAGAATTTAATGTCATATCAGCATGTTGCCATGATAGCTCAGTGGTAGAGTAGCTCTGCATGGAGTGGCAGATCTGTGGCTCAAATCCTGACTGTGGTATTGAATTTTTTTTCTTATTCTAACCTTCTAATGTTTTGGAATGCTAGAATTTTGGTTAGAAATGAAATGAAATGTATAGTGTTTAATGCCTGCTTTTACTACATGCAGCACCGCAGGCAGTGGCACTGATGATACATGAGATGAAGATGGAGCACCGGTGGAATGAGATGGTGGGCGAAATTGGAGATCCTAGAGAAAACCTGCCCCAGCGCTGTGTTGTCCATTGCCAATCCTGCTTTCAAACCTGGGACGCCTTGGTGAGAGCCAAAAGGGCTAACCACCCAGCCATGGCACAGCCTAATTTGGTTAGGAAGAAACAAAATCTTCAATATTTTTGACTAAAAATGAAATATGTATATTTTGTATTCACAAAAACAAGGCTTAAACCTAGTTGCAAATTCAAGATGTTCAACTATTCAACAATAAAATTATGTTTTGATAGAAATAAATAAAATGAGGCATTAATTAGATGTGATTTTATCAAATAATTGCATTCTAATTACAAATGTTAAGCAGCCAGCACAAAGAAAAGTGACCCAATTTAAGGAAACAAAATTTTTTATATCTATAAAATACCAGGTTCCTTTGTTGACTACATCTTTGGTCAAATACTTTTGAGTTAAATTAGTTAAATGCTTTAATTTGCAAAGTCTTTTATTGCAATTTGGTATAACAAGATAGACATATAAACATCTTCAATATTCCATTGTTAAATGGTTACCATTATTAAATACTTAATTGTATTGCAGTTAGATTGGGATCAATTAAGCAAGCAAGTTCATCTCAAGACTTAAGGTTTAGCTCTAAAGAATTAATTCCAATGGAGACTACACAAAGACAAGCTATGGAGTGATCATTATCCCATCACTTTTATTTGGTTTTGTGATATTGTAACTATGCCTGTAAGATCAGAGAAATGAATGTCTTTCTATTACAACATATATTATAGTAAATGAGTTTATGTGTCATAGGTAAATAATATATAGAGTCATTAGTCAACATGTAATGTATTTATAAAAAGCTTGAGCTTGTCTAAGTAAAATTCTAATGGAGCCATATCAGTGAATGAAATATGTTTATATTTATATGGAAATATGGAAGAAACAATATTATTTGGGATCTGTTCAGAAACCCAGGTGGGGTAGCAAGTGGGGTTTATGGCGGACAAAGCGTAGGTTTTCTCCAGGTTCTCCAGTTTCTCCCACCATTAATTCCACCAATTGCTCCTTAAACACTTTTCCTTTTATCCACTGCACTGCTATTTCATATCATCTACTTCTTCACTCTCGTACCAGATATCGAGCTGATCCTTCATTCTAGAATATTCTCTCAAATCCAGTTCAAATCCAATCTCAATTCCTCTGCTTGTTGTCAGCTGTCTGACTCCAGGCACTCACTTGTTAGTCGTGGGGTGTGTAAGGGGTCCATATGAGGGGGGTATAAAGGAAATGGAGAATAAAGAAATGGTTTAGACATAGTTTCTCTGAAATAAATTATTTAAATATAGACCTACTGTTTAACCATTTGTATAAAAATCCTAATGAATTTCAAGACAGGTACTTATAAGCTTGTTTCTTTTAGAAACAGTGCTGTAATTGAAAAAAGATTACCTTGTACTTATCATAAATTCACTTATAGAGATTTTGGTTGGACTTATATCATCATCTTTTGTCTAGTAACTTTTTGTCTGTTGTTCATCTTCAGATCTGTGTGGAAGCTGCACATTATATCATAGATTAATTTTTTCAACTGGTGACAATGTTTGCAATAAAATAGTCTGTAAATTGACTTTTCCAACATGTATTCTTCTTCTTGCTGTTAATCATTCACCATTAAGTGGACTCATCTGTAATCAAAGCTTTGCTCCACTATGATCCTCTCTAATAACGCACACATTAACCATAGAATGTGTTACTATAACTTAAATATATAGTGCCATAGTTTTCTTCAATCCAGTTCATTTTGTAGTTATTTCATTTTAAAAATTTAAATATAAAGCTGGTATGCTGGCAGTATTAGAAGGTAGGGTAATGTCAACTTCAGCCCTAATTAGGAATAATTGCTATTAAAAAGCCGAGATAGTGGGATCACAATAAATTATGATGAAGACATGTAGCAAAAGAGGTAAACTGTTAACAATATGTTGCAGATAAAAGGGTTAAAAGAATTATTTATTCATGAAAAAAATGGGTAGGGAGAACACAGAAGGTAATTATTACATTAAGAAGAAAGAACTAGCATAAATTTTGTAACTCTTTTGTTCTTCTGTCTAAAATTCTAAATAACATATGGAAGGGATTGGATAATTTTCTACATATGAAGATTACAATTATTTATACATTGATGATTAAAGGAAATTTTAGTGTAGCTTTCAGAAAATATTCCACTAAATTTTATTAATGTAAATCATGTATCTTTTAAAGAGGTAGCATAAGATGTTAAATATAACATGGATACTACTGGTCTAAGTAGTAATATCCATTCCATATTAATGAAACAAAATATGTAATCAACAAAAAATTAACCCATGGTACAATAGCCCTAGTGGGCTAGAGCCTACCAACCTGACTGTTGGCCTCATGCACACATACATACGGTAGAGGTGGGTGAATATCCAACCTATACAGGGTGGAGATATGGTCAGCATTTTGGCACCCCCAGCTGGAAAGTTGGCTTACACAACCAGGGCCACTACCTAGCATGGCTTCTCACTTTTCTCATAATGTTGAGTGGCTACAGGTCCTATATCTGAAACCACCCCCAGGGGTGGAATAGATCCCAGGTGCATTTCGTGGTAGGGAACCAAAGCAGGATGCTTTAGCACACTACGCCACGGCACAGGAGCAAAATATGTAACACATAACCAAAAGAGCACTTCACTAGACCCAGATGAAGTTACTTATAAAATGCAAACTATGTAAAAATACTGAAGGAAGGATACTGCAGGAAAGGTTTCAGTGCTTTGGACAAAATTCTATATTATTCCTATTTTTAAACTAAACAAAGACTCAAGAACTCTGTCTAGCTACAGACCTATAGCTGTTTCAAGAATTAAATTGATTCTTATATACCCACACCCTGTATAACATGGAAAAATATTTTAATATCATGCAATTGATAAAGGCATTAAATTAGATGTGTATGCTATAGATATAGGTGATGATCTCAATTTCTTCTGTTTGACTTAATGAATGGGCATACACCCTTTCATAAAGAAAAAATGAATTGTCCGATATGACTTAGCTTTGGAGGACATATTAATAAATAATAATTTGACAAGAAAGGTGAGCAACTGCTAGAAAAACAAAGTTTGATTTGGAAAACATCGGATGCATTCGTTGACACTGTATTCACAATATAAGCTTTTCAGACTGAAAAGTTTAATGATCTGAATCCTGACTATGGCATTAAAGTTTTCAGTCTGACTCTACCTTTCCATACTTTGGCCTACACATGGCTAGTGAATTCTAGGGACTTGTCTAGTGAATTCTAGAGACATATCTAGAATATGATTGAATATCTAGATTGTTCCAGTGTGAAAGAACAATTAATTTTTAGAATATACACTTTGAGATCACTATGGCTTCATTTCAGAGCTATGTGATAAATAGGGAGTTGTAATGCACCTTGGCCGTATGCATGGTAGCTGAGCGATAAAATGCATGTAGACTCCTAAGTAGACCAACATGAGTTCAAATCCTTGATAGGCATGTTTATTTTCATTATAGTTACTTTAATAGCAATGCCTTATGTTTTTCTTGCAGAAGATAAATAAAATCCATTCGTTTATAAAAATGCAAATAATAATGCTATGTTATTGGAAAATTGCCTTAATATTGGTTGTGTAAACACTCGGGCTCATTCATCTGTAATGAATAGTGCTGGCGTATAATGCAAAGTATCCTCTCATGAAAATTTCACTAGGCATTTGATCTGATCCATTCTCTCTAGAAAGAGGGCATTTTCATTTTATTTTACATATATGTATAATACATTTATTTCAGTTAGTTTAAAAACAAAGTAAAGTGTTTCAGTTTCTATGTATAAGCATAACTGCCATGAAATCAAGTAAACCTTAGCATTTGGAAGTTATATTGCAATGTGCCTAATACACATTTTGTATTTCTACAATTAAAAAAAAATCAAAATGATGTCAAGGATGTAAACCTTTGAAGGTCTATCTCCTACATACTTGTCTATAACTGCTCAGCTATCTATGCACGTTTAGTATAGTGGCGCTGGTGGGACGGCTACCATGGATTTATCTTTGTTAACAAAAACCTCTCAGATAACGCACTGATTATTCTTGTTAAGAGTGCGAGGGATACTGACGGGCCTCCCGGTCGTGTGCTAAGCACCAATGAATGCATCACTTCAGTCAATGGAATTTGCAGGTATCACAAATGGCATATATATGTTTACTCCACGTGGAGTAATCAGTGCATTATCTGAGAGGTATCTATTACCAAAGATAAATCCATGGAAACCTTTCAAACAGTGCCGCTATAACTGAGACAAAATTATGAGTGAATTATGAGACTCAATTTTTTTCACACATTGTAGTGTACAAAAAAAGGAAGTATTCCCTATGTGGATATGCATGAAACATATGAAACAATACATAATGCATGAAAATTCTCATTATTCTTATAATTATGAGAGGATTCAGTAGGCAGTACGACGGAGCTAAAGAGATGCATTCCATGACACCGTTGTAAATTGGCCATGGACACAATGTGGATTTTAAAAAATATACATTTCCAGAGTCTGCTCTTTTTCTTTTTTTTTCCCACAGGTGTATGTTTACAGTACTCAGTGATAGTGTATAATGTATAAGATGTTCAATATCCCTCAGCATTGCTCACTATGGACTTAACAAATAGAACCAACCATCCAAACAAAGAAAACTGATAAAATTATTGCTAATAGATTACCTATTATTGACCAAAAATACAGCATGAATTTAAAAGGAATTTTAGTACATTAGTTTAGCCATTTTGTTTCCAGAAATTAATAAAAATTTTAAAAATAATAAATACACATTAGCAGCAAACCTGGACTGCAGATATGCATATGACTCAGTGCAAATTGACATTTTAGAAGAAACTCACATTTGATAAAAATTTCAAGACGAATGACATACCTTATATTAAACAGAGAAATTACATTACACCTAAGATTTTATTCTGATAACATAAGAATGTTGCCTCCCAGGAGGTTCATTATTAAATCCTTGAATTCAGATTGGTAAACCTATCATAAGCCAGAAGAAATACAAATTAGAACTTGAATGGATTCAGAAATTGCACAAAAAATGGCTACATCTGGTATAGAAAATTTGTTTACAATTTTGAGAAACAGAATAAGTAGAACAGATAGCACTCTGTAAAGTATATATATAAAAAAAAAATCATTTGCCCTCTTGTACCACACCAAAAATTCCAAAAGAAGACTCTTTAATGTAATGATTATTCTGTCCCCTTAAAGCTACACTGTTGCTCTATTGCACCTGAAACACAGCAAAGAAAAAGCCAATTTAACAGAAATGGATAGAGACTTTTGGACCATTCTGTTATATAGAGGAATCTAAAGCAATAATCAAGGAATTACCAGAAAAATAATATAAAATATGTAAATTTGGCCTTTTAAAATATAAGCCACTTGGAAATGATATGCCCCAAGTTAAAACCAGGTTTACTTTTTGGCAAAGTTAAAGCTGATATAAATTCAGGATTTTATGCTAAGAGGTTAACAAGAAGGAAATATACTAGAGAAAGAAGGTGTACATCAAACTATCAAAATTACCAGCCTTATAAACTATATTCTCAAAATAACTTTTAGAATTGCCAAACACATTAGGAAAACCAAATAAAATTTAATTCACATCTTCTTTGGATTGATATTTACAATAAAGGGTTAATAATTGCAAGAATCAGATTCTTAATCTAGAAGGAGGGGTCTTCAGGAGCACCATTAAATAACTAGACGTTAATAATAATGATGATGATAAATCCATCCCAGTAGGTTTATTCAGGGTTTTCTACCATTCACTTGCAGTGTAGATCCACCATCCAACTAAAATTGGGTTTTGTCCCCACTGCGATAGGTACATACTTCAATAACCTACTGTTTCAGCTATATCAGAACATAGTATTGAAATCTTTTGCTGGTCAGACTATGTCAAAAGAAGTAAGCCCTTCCAATGTGATCTCTAAGAGTGTCACATGTATTAGAATTTCAGTAAAATTAGCCTCCACGTTTTCAGATCCAGTTAGAACTTTTATTGAATCAGTAGTTGATATCATGCCTGATGAAGGTTCCATGCTTGAAGAAGATACTTCCATCACACCATAAGATAAGCAAAAATATGCTGACATCCTCACTTTCATCTAGAATTCTCAGCAGCTTAGTAGAGTAATAATGTCTTCTCTCAAGGTCATTCTCATCTTGCATAAACACCTTCAACATGGATACCAACAGTCCCTTTTATTCCTTACTATGCTATGCACCATGCCCCTCTTGATATATAAGTGAACAGATATACCCAATTGCAGTTACCACAGAAAGCACTGAAGTACTTCATTCTCATAAACATCTATTACTGATTATATCTACAAAAATGATACTCCATTCTCCTAGACATTTTAAGACATGAAAGCTGGGAGTAGGAAAGATCACAACCCAGAAACTGTAGCACTTTTTAACCTCCTGAACATTGGCACCATCAGGTGCAGGCCTTTAATGAAGCAACTCAGATCATCATCGTCGTTGTCGTCGTCGTCGTCATCATCATCATCATCATCATCATCATCATCATCATCATCATCATCATCATCATCATCATCATCATCATCATCATCATCATCATCATCATCATCATCATCATCATCATCATCATCATCATCATCATCATCATCATCATCATCATCATCATCATCATCATCATCATCATCATCATCATCATCATCATCATCATCATCATCATCATCATCATCATCATCATCATCATCATCATCATCATCATCATCATCATCATCATCATCATCATCATCATCATCATCATCATCATCATCATCATCATCATCATCATCATCATCATCATCATCATCATCATCATCATCATCATCATCATCCTACTACATATGGTACCACTCACATGAGTATTGGTGATACATTAAATTAAATGATAATAATTTGGAAAGGAAATATGGGAAGGACATGTTCCAGTCCTACATTTAGGGTATGTTCCTGTTCCTTTGCTGAGGAAGATAGCATCAAGCAAGTAGGATTTGAACTGCATACCTGCTCCTCATGAGTCTGTTCATGAACGACCTCGGCTAACCCCTTGGCAGTACTTTCCATTTGTTGAAAGCATAGCTGCTACTAAGACAAGAATTTGAGATTTTGGTTATAATATATTTTGTTTCACTATATATTTCTGGTTCACAATGGTGTTACCTAACATGTTCTAGAAACATATAGAATACAAAATTAAAATTATAAAACCAAATACTGTAATTATGGGAAAACAAGGTAGTCAAAAATGTATACAAAACCACAAAATTGGCAATGAACATAGACTTCTCTAAATATCTTCCCATCAGAAATGAATGTTTCTGGCAAAATAAAACAACTTTATAAACAGTGCAAAATTGTCAGAAGTTAGATTAACATCAATTATAGGAATACTCTTCTTCCATCTCAAGTATTCATTTGAAATAATTAAATGTCCTTATTTGTTTAAATTCTTCACATTAGATAGACATGGGCAGGGATTTCAGTAAATAAGTAATGTTTTAAACTCAATGAAATGTTCAAATATTTATTATTAGAAGATAGCACAGGTTCTACATTGGCTTACAAATAATTAAAACATAGTTTTGTGACTATCACAATTCATGGAAAAGAATAATTACTTTAGTATTGTTCTTGACCATATAAGGACACTTCTGAGTAATTAAGAAATATATAACTTATTTTAGGTTATATTTTAATGTATAGTTTAAATGTTATAAGATTTCTTTACTTTCTATTATGATTTCAATTCAATATGAGTATAAATTTAATTAAACTGCATAACAAAATAAATAACAACAAATATATATCAGTAGAGAAAATACATTAAAGATATTTTAAGCTCCCAAAATTTAATTACAGCCTAAATTTCATTTATAGTTATCTCACAACAAGTAATTTATAATATAAGTTGGATTAAAAATACTAAACATCACTTACTAATGTAACTAAACATATACTGGAAAAACAAAAAGAGACTTAAACACCAGACTGAAAGAACATGGGAGCCATAAAGTACAAAGAAACTGAAAAATCTGCTTAGTTTATTATTTTTGGTCTACTGATCATTAAACCAAATATCAAATTATTGAAAACCACCAGTTTTACAGCTAAACTAAATGTTTGGGAAACATATGAAAAGCTCAAAGATCACATCCTGAATTTTGACTTACTATCTTTGAATAGCTTTTGAAACTTCATTGTTCCACCAACAGATGCCACTTCAGATTCTCCAGCCTAGACCATGAACAGCACCAGGAATCAGTTGGACATGTGCTGATGATGGGGACAAGCCTTAGTTCTCGAAGCATGTTCAAAATTCATTTTTAGTTAGTGATGTTTAGTGTTTGTAATCCAATTCATCTTTATAAATTATCAACACATCACTGTTTCTAATACTTCTACTCAATTGTAATAACAATGAGTATGTCAACAAAAAGTATACAGCAAATTAATATTTTCCAACATGTGCAATATGTACAGCACTGTTATAGAAGCTATCCACAGCCTTATTATACAAACTCACCTTAGCATATCACCTTAGCGTATACTATTTGGTCAAGAAAAATATTTTTTGCACACATGTGTTATGGCATTGTACTGGGAGAACAGTCTCATTGGAACCAAATTCTTGGCTTGTTTAACTATGGCAGATCAGGCAGATGGTGCTAGTGAATAGATGTCAGGAAAACTGTAATAAAAGCTACATAGGTTTTTATCTCTAAGTTATTACTAATCAACTGTTTGCATAAAAGAAATTCATTCCTTTATGCCACTCAAGAAGATTCTGTAATTATTCATTCTTAAATTTTCATATGCATTTCTATTAGGTAACCGTGAAGGAAATTAACAATTTCTTCATGCAATTTCTTCTTAGAAATGTTGGAAAGTTTTTCATTGCTGCTTGTATGTTTCATTTCATCACAAGAGAGTGAATTAATACTAAATTTGTCATTTAATGTCACCAACAGGCAGTGGCAAGGTGTGACTTTCAAAGCAAGGGAAGCTTCAAGAAATAATTTCATTAAAATAAGAGAGAATAATGACTCAAAGAACTAAAGCTACTGTTTAGTACTTTTACTATTGTACAGTCACAGGTAGGCTCTTCTTGCATTGCAGGACTGGTCACACTAGAAGCAGACATTCCTGCTTCCCTACTCCACTCAGACAATCCCATCCTACAGCTGGCAGACACTGCATAAATTGTTAGTCTAACTTGGAGAAAGTAAGCAATTTGCACACTTCTGCTAATAACTTAAAACTTCACAATAATTAATATCATTTTAAGTCGAACTAATACTCAATGCTCCACTTATTGCTAGTATTTACCTAGAACACGTTTCATTAGAATCTTCCTAACATCATCAGCTGTTGTTGACTAATGGACGTTGGTTCAGTGAACTCCTCGGGGGTGATAGGTGCGTTTCTGTCGGTATCTTGATGAACTTGAAATTTGGGTTTTCTTCAAAGGTAGTGTCAAATTAAACAATTTTCTTTCATATTTCTTTATGAAGATTTTTTCCCACGTGGTTAATGCAGCTGGACCTTGGACACTTTTTCATAAGTGAATTTCTCATTCTATATCATGATTCTACTGCCAAAGATGGTACACTACCGCCGATTTATCTATTTCTTTGTTCTTGATGTTCCTAAAATGCTCTTTAAGTCTAATGTTCACGTTCCTTTTTGTTTTTCCAATGTAAAAAGCTGTCACAGCCCTTGCAATTTATCCGGTACACACCTGATTTTTTTGTCTGTGGGTATCTCCTTTGTATTATGTGATTTAAAAAAGTGTTGTACACTAAATTTGTTCTGTGGGGCCTAAGTAATATTGTGTTCCTTGAAGACTTTTTGGAAAAGGTGTGTAGCTCTGGGATAATATGTAAATTTTCTGTATGAAGTTTCATTGCTGATTAGGGAAAGAGTAGTTACTTGTTTGCATCTTTGTTGTCTTTTGAATTTATCAATTTTCTTGTTGACCAATTCAGCACTGAATCCATTGTATTCAGCAATGTGAATTTTATTGTTGTATTCTTTGATATATTCTATATTGTTTAAAGGTACATTAACAGGCCTGTAAGTTAAACTGTTGATAACAGCATGCTTGTGTTGTCTTGGGTTATATCCATCTGATTTTATGAAATTTTCTGTGTGTGTTTCCTTTCTATGTATGTCAAATTCAAGTTTATTATGTTTTCTGGTAAGTTTCAAATCTAAGAAAGGGATTTCATTGTTTGTCTCTTTTTCTATGGAAAATTTTATTGCAGGATTTTGTAAATTAAGTAGTTTTAATGCATCATCCACTTGTTTTTCATTTACTATTGCCCAAATGTCATCCACATATCTATACCAATGTTTAAAAATTAGTGGGAATGCCTTTGTCATATGGATTTACAAAAAGCTCATGAAGAGGTCTGCCAAAAATGGGGACAATGTGTTGCCCATAGATAGTCCTGATTTTTGTTTGACATTTTTTTTATTGAATGTAAAAAAGGACTGTTCAATGCAAACATTAGTTAAGTGAAGGTATTCCTCTATGATATTTTGGTCTAATTGTAGGGACTGAAGCCATATTTGCATGTACTCAATAAGTTTGTCTCTCGGAGCACTTGGGAACAAAGAGATAACATCAAAAGATACCATTCGGTCAGTGGGAGAAAATTGTAGATTTTTAGTTTTGTTGATGAATTCCAACGAATGTTTAGTACTGTGGCTTTTACATTTTGGTAGCTCCTTAAATTTTTTGTTTAGCCATTTGGATAGTTTGTAGCAGGGTGTGTTTATGTTGTTAATGATTAGTCACATCTTATTTCCTGTTTTATGAATTTTGGGTAATCCATATATGTTAGCTACTGTAGGGTTGTCTGGTTTTAAACTTTGTTTAATTTCTTTTAGAATGATCATTTTATCCACAACAATTTCCTGTTTATCACCACTATATTCAAATTTACATAAATTACTATTGCTAATACTATTGAAATATATTTACAGTTGCATTTAAAAGCATTATATAAAACAGAAAATTAAACTTTTCTTCACACACTATAGAGGCTTCATGTGACAAAATCTGTCAAGCACTTCCTAACTACCAAAGGGTTGCAATTGCTTCTGGAAACCAATGAAGTATGGTTTTTAAAGTTACGAATGCCTGAATACACAAATATTCAGTATTGAATGAACTCGTGGAACCAGTCACTTGGACTTAAGCAGCTGTCAAATTGTCTGCAGCACCGCGGATGTTTGCGAATAAATTTTGAAAATGTATCCAGAGCAAATAAAATGTTTTGTATGAATTTTTTGTTTTTCTTCATTTTCTCCTGAAATTCTTGGGGAAGCTATGCTTCCTGTGCATCATTGCAAGCTTTGCCACTGCCAAAAGTTAACTTTATATTAGGAGGTGATGACATTAAGTTTGAATGGTTGAAAACATTTGTGTTTCCAATGTATACTGTTCACTTAGTACAATATAAATAGGGTATACAAGATATTTCCTTTGGCATTAGCAGAATTTATAGTTTTGCAGACACTTATCATAATAGCAATGAATATCACAAAGGAACAAGCTATGAAGCTATTGAGCAACACTTATGATTAAAATTTCAGAAGCTAAGGAAAGAAATGACTACTACAGCAATGTACATGAAGTTTGACATAGAAACACAATTTTTATATTCAGGATTAATTACATTCAGCGAGTCAGAAAAAATAATGGAAAATAAGAATTTTGCAATATTTATTTATGGAGCTTATAGTATTAACTCAGGCACAACGCATACATATATTTCTCTGTGCACACATAGTATAAGTAGTGATCTTCCACAGACTGCAGAAATTATTGCACTTTTAGTGGACAATAATTTTCCTTGTCAGTTGAATGATCTGACAGCAGCTTTGAAAGAGTTAAAATCCTTGATATGCTTTCAAAAGAGAGTATTAACACTACTTTATAGAGAACTACTAAAAGAAAACATGAAGTATATTATTAACTCTCCATTTAACAAATTATATAACTTCAGCCTGGTGAGCATACAGCAGCTAGATACCACTATGATTTTTTAAAATTAATATTAAATACATTTGCATACACATATACAAACATTAATGACAAAATGTTGCCTGGCAAACAAATGCATTTTCTGCCAGGATGTAGAACTGGTGTAAATCATATGAAATAAGCTTCAAAATGTTGTGCAAGAAAAGCCATAAATATTTGGCACTTCCTGGATGCCATACAATTGACGGTGTTGAAAATCTAAACTGTTATGTTGTACCTTCATTATATTGTTCCACTTTACAAATTATTCAGCTATTTGTTCTTATCATGAAGCAGAAAGACAGTTTCAGTATTGGTGAAACAAGAACCATATTGGAAATTGCAGCCTACATAAAAAGATAGAGGAATTATCACTAAATTGACAACAGCACAACGACAATATTTCAGTGAATAATGCATTAACAGGCATGAAAGTACAAGATTTGGCAGCCCCTCAAAGGAGAATTCCAATAATTTATGGAAAGACAAACAAATATTGATACTTCCTGAATGCAGCTAATGAACAATTGGTTCAAAGATACAAATAAATAAAAATAAAAAGCAAAGGGTTAAAATGCATATGCTAAGTAATAGTAATAACTGATAAAATAGGCTGTAAAAGAGTCAAATATATATCAATAGGAACAATCTTAAAATATTAAAATTATCAAACAGGTTAGAAAGTATGAAATACTAGTAGGTACCTAAGAATTCTAAAACACAACCTAACAGTTAGGCTGATTAATTTAAATCTCATATGCTGTTATTCCAATGCCTTTTCATACTACATTTTCAGGATAATTGACAAACTCCTTAGAATATAGCTTTACACTGAAATAACTTGAGCTGTTTTCAGAATTTAACTTGTGCCAAAAGTGGTTCACATACAGAGAATGAAGGCTAGTTTAATATTATGTAATTCAGCAGGTGTGAATAATTACAAAATAAATTGCTTTGTCAATACAACCATTTGGAATCAGTGTTTAGTGTACAGTGATCTTATGTATTAACCTAACTATGTCAGGTATGAAAGTCCTTCTTAATCAGAGACTGCAGAAAGTCCCTAAACTCACATTTTTATGAAAATGAATTAATACAAATGTTATAGTCCTTGAGGTTAAATGATCTGTAAGCACATAAACAGATTTAAAATAAAAGCACATAACAAAGCACAAAATAAACAGCACATAAACAATTTATAAAATTATTATTAATTTTAAAGAAAGCCTTTTTACTAACTGTTGTAGATAATAGTCACAGTTAATGTCACAGACACTAAATTACAACTCATTATACTTAATATAAGTGACAGTTATACTGAATAAAATGCTTTCATGTTTTTTCTTACATGAAATTGAAATTGGTTTATTGGGTATATATTTTACATTTTTAGCTGCCTTGCATTTCAGTCCATATTGTCATTGGTCAGCTAATTATTGTTCTTAACATTTACATTTTTGGTAGGCAAGTGCTAGTTGCTGCTTTCTTACTATCTCTCTGCTATGTTCAATGTTTACTCCCATAGTCATTATCCCCAATTTTCCCCTTTTCTTTCTCTTCTGCTCCCCTGCTAACTTTCTCCCTATATTTGGTTTCAATTGCATATCTGAGATCCATGACTTATCATGTAACTGTACATTGCTGGCACCATCTCAGAACATCTCATTGGAGATATAAGCAATAATATGGTGATGTAACAAATAGTGTCACAAAAATGACATTTCAAGCAACACTAGACCTTGGTCCATGGTTGTTATAATTTGCTAAATATAACTACATCAACACCTTTTACATTTACAAAGCCAAAGAGAAGAATTTCAACACATAGCCACAGATTGAATATAGGTCTAAAATTGCAGGAATTCTTGCAAAGTTTACAAGACATGCTCAAGCAGTGTTTGATGTTTTATAACCAGCTGTAGAAGAATGTAAACAAAGAGAGCGCATCCTGGGACGTTGTTATGAATATGGTACATAAGTCAACCAGATAATGATGTACAAGTGCTCTATATGGGTTTGCTTTGGCCATTTGAGAGACAGGTGCCTAAGTTGCTTATAAATGACTGAATTGTGTGTTATGAATGCCAGGAGATACTATCTGGAGGTTGGTGAAATATGAGTGAGGTAGACATGTAATAACAATAGGTAATACCTGGGATGGTACAGAAAATTGATCTAGTCAGGTATATTTCTAAATAAACCAATGATGATGTGAACATATTCATTTTATAAGCATATATTTATACATTATTCTGAGAATTGGTTTTATTTTTTTGCAAATTTGTATATGTATATATCTAAAATATCACTGTATCCATCACTGTAGTCACAAGACCATCTGTATTCGGAAAATGACCTTTAAAGCAAGAATATAAATTAAGTGATACCTGTCCCCCATGCGAGTAAATACATTACAGTAATTCACGCAAGTACTGAAGGGTTAACAATAAGCTGTGTTACTTTTGTACAGCTATTATATGATACACCAGGAAGCAAAGCAAAATGATTTAATTCCACTTAATTAATTAATTTTTAAAATTAATATTTGTATCTTATTAATGGGGCATGAGTCACTTCATTCTGTAACTTTATTAAGATTAGAATATTTATATTAAGCCAAATGCCTATTTCACACACTATGGCTTTTTTAATTTATCAATTGAACAAAAACACCAAAATATCAAAATACTGTATTTTATATAGTTTATTATTGACAGAGATACATACTGTTTTAAAATCTTAATTTCAGTAATTTTGAAACTATAATGAAACAAATATATACAAATCTAAATGAATAAATACTTATGAAGGCATTAATTAAGTATAAAGGGAAGTAAACAACAATTAAACTGAAAAGATGGAAATTTGGAAAAACTAGTCTGTGCCTATTTTGCAGTTTTGATTACAAAGGATATTCAAAATTAAGGAAAAATTATGCTAAACCGACACAGGTCACTGGATTGAGATCCTATAACCTGTTTAGCCATTTTCCTTTTAACAGTATTTTTTTTTTCATTTTCTATTCTTTTTACTTCCCTAACTGCCACCCTCTCCAGATGTCCAAGCCTTGTGGTGCAGGACACACAATATTTGTACTTTTAATAAATGAAAACATTTTTAAATTCTATTATTGCATCAGACTTCATTTTCATTGCCATAATGAACTTGATTGCTTTAATGAAAGATTACTTGCAAACTATATACTGAACAAAAAGATACCTGTACTGTCAAACTTACCATGCTTTGGATGAGAATTATGGGAGTGAAATTATTTCATGTATAAGGAAATATTTATTTTTCTGTTGTCCCCACTACACATACAGTAAACTCAGTTATCATGAATGCCAAAGCTCGTAACTCAGTACTGAATGGCTGCAATGTTGATGGTGAATAGACAGTTATACTCTTTTGGAAAATTAATATTTTAAAATATTTAAATGAATTATATAGATGATGGTTACATAATTGCTTATCATGTTTTATGCTTTCTCATTTAATTCCTGTATATTCATATGTTCCAATTTTAATTTTCAGGACAAATGGAATAATATAATTGTGGTACAGTTCCTAGATATTCCAGCATGTATAATGACCTTATTTATTAATAAAATTATGGAAAATTTTTTAATTTTAAAGTTTACTTTGAAAATATTACAAAGGAAATGTTTATACTTATTTAATATTAATGAATATGATAATGAGCTGATCTTGATTACTGATGAATACAGCAAATTTAGGACACTGGTAGAACAAAACTAACAATCATAAATTTATGATTATGAATAGTAACCCTGTTGGTGATAAACTTGAAAGAAGCGTAGGGACAGTGAAGCACAAACTAGTACAAAATTGAATCGAGAATATATTGACACATTGCTTCACTCACAGGTGAGTGAAGCAATGTGTCAATATATTCTCGATTCAATTTTGTACCTGTTGGTGATGTTTGGCGCGAATAGAGCACTATGAATACAGTGGAACCACTTCTTTGCCTACATGATATTATACACTGTAAACCATTAACAGAAGATGGTGTAATTAATTACCATCTTCTTGTAGACTTTCACTCCTGGATTAAGGTTTGCTACTGATCTAGCTCAGTTAAAAGAACTTGATCTGTTGCTTTTTACTAAACTAATCCTTTTGTCTTGATTGTTGTATTTTAGTTCATCATTGAGTACAGGAGAATTCCAACACGTGTGTCACAGATACACCGATAAAATATTTGAAAGTTTCAGAGATTACTCTGTACATTCAGTTTTAAACAACTTTACAACACTATTTTAAACTTGTATGACAGAAAATACATATTTGGACTTTTATATCAGTAAAAGGTAACTTGACTGGACAATATTACTAGATTTTCTGTCATTCACATTCATAACAATTTCAAAACATTCAACAGAATAAATACTATATATTTAATGCTCTATAACACTCTTTAGTCAAAGTACTGTTACACAAAAGAGTATATACTTTTATAAGATAATGCAGTATGATTTCCTTGTTTAGTAAATCAGATACTGCTTGTTACAGGAAATTAAAACTAACACATTACAACAATAAGTACATCAATTGCAGGGTTATTTCACACAAATAAATGCAGGTGTATGTGTTAAACACAGATGTACATTAATGCAGTAATTGTACTGTATAATTACTTCAGTACAAGCTTTATACACATAGTTTCGTATAACAATATTTCTGAAGGGAAATTAAAACAAAATGTTCCCTCCATTTGGCTCATGGACATAGTGCACAATTGATTCAACATGATAAGCCATCAATATTTATACAACATACATGTTACTACAATATTTATTTTGCAACTCATTGAAGGTTGAATATATGTGACGGCAATTACAACACAAAGCAACAGTTACAACAACTATTGTACATAATGTTATAGGTATATTATCTTAAGCGTAATTATTCCCCGGAACAAACACAAATTCCATAAACAAGGTGCTCAACAGTACATAACATTGTGAAATATTCATTTACTCTAAAACGTTCACATTAAAACATCAGACATATACAAAAACATTTAGCCATTTGTGGAGGGAACTTAATGTGTTAGTCTCCCCTTTAGGTTAAGTTCAGGGCAGTTGGCAGCTACATGTGTAAGAGAAGTAAATTTAAGGGAATTCTGTTGTAATCATCACCACCACCGCCGCCACCGCCATCATATCATCATCACTACAGTTGACGATGGTAGATCTTTTACTTTCTCTGATCAGAAAGTTAACCACTTTCTTTTTGCTTTTTACTTTCTTCTAGCATATTTCTATTTATTTCTTAAAATATTTTCTTCCTCAAGCAATAAACACTTCACTTTCAGAAATGAATTAATTAATTTAAAGATAATTAGATTAGATAAAGGAAGAGACACCTATCTCCTTAATCCCCAGCAGTATCCTTTGTGCATACATCTCCAGGAGGAATTGATGAGATGAAGGAATCATAGGAGTCATGTGTGATGCAGTAATGGATGATATAAACACAGACAATGCATAGAGTTCCCTAAAAGTTACTGGCTTGACCCCCAACCTTGGAGATACTCAGTGGAAATCTGCCCAAACTGTCAGATGGTGGTTACGAGGTTCCCTTAGTAGGAACCAGGAAAGGTCAACTCGGTAGTGGAGGCTCAAATGGCCATTCTCTGGCAGAGCTGAGAGGAAGTTTTAAATTATAAGCGTTTTTGCCATCTTTCCATCATTGTCAGACACACAGCTCCGAAGTTATCCTGCAACATTAAAGAAGGAGACGAAATGAGAGGAAATGGGAGGAGAAGTGAGCTGTGATGGAAAAACTTACTTGAGTATTCACCTATTTGACCAGGGAAAAACCATGGACAAACCATACTTAGATTGGGTGACAACTAGGACTTGCACCTGGGACCACCCAAATGTGAACCTTGCCCAGAGCTGTGGAGCCATCTTGCTTTGAAATTTATTTATTTACACTTTTTGAAAGTTTGGAATGTTTTACAAGTTAGAATCTTATTAAATATATCTTCCTCAATAAGTTTAATGCTTGGAAAACTTGGGAGGAGAGGGAAGATAATTCTTTTGTCCTCATTTCTTTGAAAGCATTACCAAAGTTCTAACAGGAGTGTTGAGACCTTAGGATATCAATATTGTGACAGAAATAAATAACATTTGTTATATGATATGAACTCCTTGTTTAAGGGGAAAGAAACACAAAAAAGTATATATATATATTTGTTCATCACATTAATCTGTTTGTAATTAGGAATAAATAGAATCCTGCATAGACCAATCCTCTTAAGGTGAATGGTTAATTACATTACAGCAACTTCCTTGCTATATGTGCATAATCAGATCACCTGCAACTTGGAAATAAGATAAAACAGGTGTGCAGCATTCAAATGAGAAAGAGGGTTTCCATGCGATTTTCATTAGAGGAAGTCATAAGCTATCTGTTTATGCCGAGAGGAAATCAAAGCACTGAACAAACATTGCTCATAATCCAGCTAATAATTTGAGATAAGTATCAGTCCTGCTTCTAATATAAGTGAATATGGTATCTGAACTCATT
The DNA here is from genome assembly GCA_030765055.1 of Mantis religiosa. Classification (NCBI taxonomy): domain Eukaryota; kingdom Metazoa; phylum Arthropoda; class Insecta; order Mantodea; family Mantidae; genus Mantis; species Mantis religiosa. The sequence goes on along the minus strand of CM060948.1, from coordinate 166,433,151 downwards.
AATTTGAGCCAAACAATGTAATTTTGAAAAAATTGCATCATTCTGACATGATTTCAAAATAGTTATTATCAGATAAACATGTGGGTTCCATCCGTTGATGCAAATGCATTGAAAGTATCCCTATGAATAATGATGAAAATATGCATTGTTTGGACTATAAAAATGAATGTCATCAGCTGTATGTTTTTGTTTTCTCTAGTTTTAATTATTTATTTACTTTTAGACAAGTGCCAGGTATCAAATTTTTTATGTTCAGCTTCTGGATACTTTGTTTTTAACATAATTATCAAACTACTGTTGAAATAGTGTGCCAGATAGTATTAAAGAATTGTTTATATCTTTGCTGATACATCTTGTGGGTTCAACATGAATGTATTACAACAGTAACACATTGTTTTTGCATTTAAGATGGTCCCTTTAATGTAATAATAGATAGTTTTGACTTCCTTCCTGGGTAAAACACATAACTTTGAAAAATAAAAGTAGAGATATGCAAACAAATTTTAAATATTCTGGTGTAGTACAAAATTGAATCGAGAATATATTGACACATTGCTTCACTCACACTGTTTATTCACAGGACATGTTTCAAGAGCTCTTGCTCCTATCCTCAGCAGATACTCGATTAGTGCAAGTTGTAGTGGTTTCTTCTTTCTCCGTATTGTCAACAGATGTCGTGATGTACTTGTCAAAGATGTCCGGTGGTGGAGTTTCAAAATTCATGACTCTATGACGATTTTTGTTAATGAAGATTTTTTCCCATACGGAAAGGTCTATGGGGTGATTAACGTATTTTATTAGAGATGTTTCCAAATTGATGTCATGTCTAGTATTCAAAAAATGAAAAGCCACTGCTGATTTTTCTGTTTCACCATTTTTAATGTTTCTCATATGTTCTTTAGTTCTGATGTTAATATTTCTTTTTGTTTTTCCTATATAAATTTTAGGGCAAGTTTCACATTTGATCTCATAGATTCCTGGTTTTTCTTTGGTAGTGATTGAATTTTTGGGAGGGCCTTTTAACAAATTTCTGATGTTAAACCTATTTTGAGGTGCAAGAGTTATGTTGTGTTTTGAGAAGATTTTTTGGAATTTGTTATAGGCTGATGGGTGGAAGGTGAATTTTTTAAAAAATTCACCTTCCACCCATCAGCCTATAACAAATTCCAAAAAATCTTCTCAAAACACAACATAACTCTTGCACCTCAAAATAGGTTTAACATCAGAAATTTGTTAAAAGGCCCTCCCAAAAATTCAATCACTACCAAAGAAAAACCAGGAATCTATGAGATCAAATGTGAAACTTGCCCTAAAATTTATATAGGAAAAACAAAAAGAAATATTAACATCAGAACTAAAGAACATATGAGAAACATTAAAAATGGTGAAACAGAAAAATCAGCAGTGGCTTTTCATTTTTTGAATACTAGACATGACATCAATTTGGAAACATCTCTAATAAAATACGTTAATCACCCCATAGACCTTTCCGTATGGGAAAAAATCTTCATTAACAAAAATCGTCATAGAGTCATGAATTTTGAAACTCCACCACCGGACATCTTTGACAAGTACATCACGACATCTGTTGACAATACGGAGAAAGAAGAAACCACTACAACTTGCACTAATCGAGTATCTGCTGAGGATAGGAGCAAGAGCTCTTGAAACATGTCCTGTGAATAAACAGTGTGAGTGAAGCAATGTGTCAATATATTCTCGATTCAATTTTGTACTAATTTGTGCTTCACTGTCCCTACGCTTCTTTCAAGTTTATACTTTGATTCTGGTGTAGCTTCATTTCCAAATGGTGAAAGGCTCATTTTCTACTTCCTTACAATCACTTATATCATATTCTGAAGTTTGAAGTTTGTAGAAGCTTTACTTGAATTAAAAAATTATGAAAGTAAATTCTCCTATGTATTTACTTTTCACATTGCAACCATATGCGTTACATGGAGGCAGTTTCTTTTTCAAAATATTAATGTTGTTTCCATATTAGCTTAAGTCACTTAGTAATATCATCATCAAAACACCAGAACCTAAGAGGGTCTTTTGAACTTGAAATACCATTAGGGCATATGTGGCATTGACTGCCTTCTAATCGCAAAGCTTCCTCAAGTGCATTGTATGCACTGATGACATATGTTTAATGAGGGATAAATGCACTATGGTATGTAGAAATAATCTTACCACTGCATCTTAGAGGACATCCTTTATTGGGGGAACAACTTGTATAGTGATACATTCAAAATCCAATTATTTGAGTATAATTTCAAGGAGAACACAAAATATCCCCCCTTTAGTTCAAATTGTGTGAACTTTTAATATGAAGATATGTAACAACTGAGAACCATTTTTACAAAACCTGAGAAATACTCAAATTTTGAAAATACCAAATTAGTAGATACATATCAGCCTTGTTGCCATTCATGACCTGCTGAATTGGTTTAGTTGAAACCAGTATTTGCCATAGTTTATAGGGTGTTGAATATAGTGAGCATTTGTAAAATTTGATACATGCTTTCAGCCAGATGAGCAAAGTTCAATAAAAACAAAATTCGTTATATATCTGAGAGAGAATAACATTTTGGGAAAGTTAATAATTGGCAAATGCTTCCTGTGTGAGACAACAATAAATATTAAAAGCTCATAAAACAATAACATCTTATCTATAGTTAAATTGAGCCAGGTTATTAAATACTTTCATCACTTACACATAATTTTGGCTTAACCTCCTGATTATTGCTAAGCTTGTGCCAGTTTTTACAAGTAAAAGACCACAGTAAAAGTACAGTTTGTTATACTGTAATATGGAGGTTTATAAAAGTGATTCAGAAAATGGTATACGTTTAACTTAGTACCAAAGTGGTAGAAGTTCAAATCAAGAATAAAAATATCTAAGGAGCTGAGCAAGAACAACAAAATACCAACTATTTCATGTGTACGTAAGCTACCATGCATACCAATGAACCGAAAAGCCTCAGAAAAAAAATATGAATACAGAGCAGATACGGAGAAAACTACTATTCCAAACTTAAGTCCAGAAGAGCTTATTTAATACATGAGGTAAGCATAAATAAAATTTGACAGTATTTCTGTATAAAAGAAAAATCATAGGCTTTTCTTCTTCCTTGTCAAAGTACAAACATAATCTCTGGTACCACTTTAATCTATAATTTAAGACTCCTTCATGAGATATATGCTGAATATGCAAAACTGGACTCTTGAGAATTAAAAAAGACAAAATATATGAAGGAAAAAGGTCCATTGAGAACAAGTTATACAAACTTTGTACTAAGAGATTCTTTACAAAAATGAACAGAAAGAATTCAAACATGATTAAGGGCAATCAGTGATGATTGCTTGTTCTAACTCACACAAACCAGTTGCAGACAAACTTTGAAATGTAGAATCAGAACTCAAAAATTCAATGCTATAGCCGGTATTTTTCATTTCTGATTCTACCTTTCAATGATAAAAGCAAATTTAAATAAACTATGGAAGTTAATCACCCCAGAACTAGATGTCACCCAAATAACCACCACAAACAGGATGCCACTTCTGATAATAGGAGCAATAGGAACTCTATGCATTTTAAATGTTATAAGAAATATTAAAATATCAAAAGATAAACAAATAAAGGAGTCACAAATATATTAAGTGTGATTATGTTAAATTATTTTATCAAAAGTAACGGTATAACTAATTATTTAAAAAAAATATAATTTGGATGTATGGAATCAAATAGCATATTTTACAACTAATGCCCACAAAATATTAAATTGGAATAGCTGCCACTGCACTGAGCTTAAATGTAAGCACCTTTGTCCTTTCCAGACATTTAGGAGTGTATTTTATTTTCACATAAATAATCAAGGAAAACATGTGTTTAAGAAAAATTATATAGCCAAATACATGTATTGTTACATTAAGTAGATTTAAATAAAGAAGTAACAGTAGTAAAATATGTAGACCTATTCAGCAACCAAAAGGTTTATGGTTTCATTTTCTTATTTCTTTGGAGTAGCTTGTCCTGTTGGTGGCACTGCAGTGTTGTTTTTGTCCTTACCAAGTCCAAGCATTCTCTTAAAAGCTCTTTTGAAGTTCGCATTACAGAGGGGATAAAGAAAGGGGTTTAAGGTGGAGTTGATGTAACCAAGCCAAATTGTGGCTGTATGTATCTTGGGATCGACACAATCACCACAGAAAGCTATAACCATAAAGAGAACAAAATAGGGAAGCCAACATAACACAAAAGCGCCCATAATAACACCTAACTGACGTGCAGCTTTCTTCTCTTTTTGCAGGACAACAGAATCAGAATCATTATGTCGTTTTTTTGTCGTGTTCTTCTTCAGGAAAGTTTTGCGACACGGCCCTCCAGCACCTAAAGAGTTATCACGGGAGTGGTTTTGGGTTTGGTTTTGGGTTTGGGTAGGACTTTCCACATACTCTACGTTTACAGTAACCCCTTCATAATGCGCCGCTCCTCCACTCTGAGCACCATCAGCTCTGTAAGTCAGGACGGTGAGATTTCGGAACTGATGAGTTTCTCCTACCGTGGTGTGCAGGAGATTGTTAGTTTTCTTCTGCGTCGCCATCGTGGCCACCGCAGGCGAACTCTTAGATTTGCATTTGCTACTGGCTGCTTGAGATATCTTTGTTACTGCTGCTGTCATCTGAGGGGTGTCATCGGCCAAAGAGTCATTACCGCCAGTTGCTCCACTACCTGCGTCTGTTCTACTGCCATGGTTACACTGGCCAATTTCAAAACGACTTCTTTTCTTGATTTCAAAAAATATTCTGCCATACAAGTAAACCATAAGTAGAGTAGGAATGTAGAAATTCAAGCAGGCAGCCATTACCTTGAACACGACGTTTCCAGCAAATTCAGTCTCACATACAGTTGGTGGATAGATTCGCTTTCCTCCAGAAGCAATGTAGTGCCATCCGACAATGGGCAGAATCCAGAGCGCTGAGCCTATCCATACTAGGCCAATCATGATGAGGGCTCGCTTCTTAGTGCGGCGACGCAAATAACGAAGTGGAGATGTAATGGACCAGTAGCGGTCCATGCTCAGGATGAACAAGTTGAAAATGGAAGCAGTGGAAGCTGTGTAATCCGCTGACAACCAGAACTGGCACACCATTAGGCCGAAAAACCACCGTCCTGGAAAAAAAGTAAACAATTGTTGTGAGACAAAATGCGGGCTTCAGAGACTAATAGACTATTTTAAAAGCTATGTGCATCAATGTACAGAAATGAAATAATATGGATTCTGTTTTAATGCAGTATTCTCCCAAACTTACAGTCTAGACGAATTAAGGACACAATTAGTCAAGGTAGAGCATTAGTATTGCGAAGAAGCTTAACAATTTAGTCTTTTCCAGTTCAAACCTTAGTGGAGTGAAAATTTTCTTCTCAGTTTTAACATTCCGTGTTTCGGCTGCCGCCAAACGATAAAATCAAGATATTTAGCTACAGTTTTACTAAGTAAACAAAGAAAATATATGTGTAAGAAATCTCTATGTAGTTTAGGGTTACGCATCTAATTAGCACAATTTTGTTGTTCAATTTATTCTTGAAATCATCTGTGATGGGTGCGGACGTCCTGATCGAATTTCGTCATACACATATATTAGTGCATTGTTGAACATTTCACGCCTTCTTTTCACGTTCTTTTCCTTCATTACTGTAGCTCTATGTACTTCGTAGTTGATGGCACATTTCTTCAAATTTTAGATTCCGAGGAATCAAATTTTGAATGACGCCGCTCACATTACATTTTATAGGACTATATATCGCACAGTTCATTTTGATCAACCACAGAATATGCAATAACTACTTTTTTCGACAGGCACTCCCACAATATCAAGAAAAGACGTTGGAAGCCATTTGACCTCGGATAGAAGCCTAAATCTCCGCAGTGAGAATTATCCGCGTATGAAGTAAGGTAAAATAATAAATGGACTTATCTAGGACTTTACAGACTCCGCGGAAATAACAGTTTGAGTGCTGCCGCAAACATGATAGATGGAAGTGTAATAAACAGGACAGCGTTACTACTTGTCTGTCTAATCAATTATGAAACTCATTGATTGATAGCTCTGTTTTGTGTACTAATATGTTTTCTAATATTGTTACTCTTTCAAGTGTTTATACATCTTAATACACGAACGTTGTAAAAGAGTACTAGCAAAATACTGTCGCGAACGCATTGTTGAAGGGAGGCGGCACGAGGGACGAGTTCAAAGAGCCGGGCAGTGCAGTGCGGAGATAAAAGCTCGCCGAAACGGTGGGGGAAGGAGACGGATTTCTGGAGAGTTCGTCTTTCTTCTAGCGCCGTCTTAATTGTATGAGAATATTCCGGATAGTGAGTAAGCTATAAATAAGGAAGCTGCAGCTCGTCAAGGGGACAGTTGTTAATTGAACTCGTGCGCGTGAACATCTGTGTGGACTTTGTTTGTGGTCGATGATCTTGCAAGTTGTATGGTGTATGTGACGTAATTCTGCAACTGTCAGGTTGATCGAAGTGTGTTTCTACGGAAATAAAGAGCAATTTTTAGTGTTTGTAACCTGGACTTTTAATTTCTCGAACCCACAAAGTCACAATATGCAATGTAACTGGGCAGTTAGAAAAATGTTAAAAGAAAACAGCATATAATCTAAAAGTAATTCGGAATCTCCTATATTGTTTTCTACGCTTGCGAGCATAGCTTCTGAGCTTGTGGGGTAGTATCGGTCTGATGTTTTGAGTGAAGCTCAAGAATGGAATTACCCAATTCTTCGAGTTTATACATTACCTAACTCGGAGGACTACTTTTCTGCCCCAGGAATAACACAAAAAGCTAAAATATTACTTCCAAAGAATTAAGGGATATCACGCTCCCAATTAAGTCCAGCTATAATGTTTTAAATGCCATTTACTTGTGCGTGGTATTAGGAGAAGTTCAGTGAATTTATTACCAATGGTATTTGTGATCAAAATGGTTCACTATCAACTTATCAAAGTTAAGGATATTAATGGTGACTTTTGAACCAGAAGATGAGATTAGAACATTGTAAGTGATACTTCTAACATTACTAGGGGATATGAATCCCAGGTGAGTTTCTGGATTCCATTTCGGTTTCTATCTATCACTCAAATCATGAATTCTTCATGGGCTTTTATAATTCAGAAGGCCAATGCGGCCAATATCTGACGATTCCTACTTTTTTGTATAATATTTTCGCGGTTTTAGTATACTGAGTGAACTCCTTTTGTGTTGGGAGATGCTTTTTAAATGGTTCTACTCCCTATGTAGCATGCGTTCTGCGTCATACACCTTCACTGTCCTAGTCGAACTATTTTGAAATAGATAATTGACAGGGACTTTCTTTACGTTGGCGAACATAAAGTGCTCGAGTAGGGTGGAGTGGGGTTTGTTTACCTGTGAGTCCATGTGCAATTCACTTTTTCCTGTCATTCCGAAACGAACTCAGGCTCGTACAGTGCATCTTCAGTTATAGTGAACAATGTTTCCGAGCTGGTTGCAAGTATCCTGGTAGAGTCTGTTTAGTTAACGCGTGTGCACGTCGGCTGCTGCCTCTGACAAACCCTTATAATCGTTTTACAACACAGATCCTCCTTCTCGCAGTCCGTTCTGCAAGGTTGCCACCTTTCTCGTTACGTCATGGGTATCGTACGAGGTTTCGTCTAAATAAATTATATATCTCCAAGCTACAATTCTACTGGATTTCACAATAACCATTAACTTATTCAAAGTGTGGTATTTGAAACCCAGCTCCTTTAGTAGGCCGCGCAAAGTGCAGTGCCCACAAGGAAAATCAAAATTTTTTTGCAAATGTGCAACCAATTCGTCTAAGGTGGGCGCTCTCCCTTTTGCATAGAATCTATAAATTTCTCGACGAATTAAATCGCATGTGAAATTATCTACTTTAGAGAAACGTGTCCTTTTGTTTTCACACTAGATCGGCGTCTTTGGTATTCATTTCGTCACAATATTTCTTACTGTATTTCTCTGAATACCCAGAATTTATCATCAGGTGTATTGTACGACCCCTTACCAAGATTATTTGTCAGCACATATTCATATGTGTTCAAAACAAGCGCTTGAATTTGCTTAGAAACAGTACCCGTTATAACTTTTTTTTGAGGCTTTTCCGGTAATATAACTCGGCCCAGTTATTCACACTATTCACACTTTGATTATTTTCACCTGACTGAAAGTTATCTACTATTTCATTTGCATTTACCACTGCAATTCCCTCTCACGGTCTCCACATCGTGACACACAACGAATTTCTGCACGTAATGGAACAGATCAACTGGAAGTTGGAACTTTGGCAACTGAGACTCCACGTGGAGTAGACATGCGGCTGTCACTTCGAGAAAATCAGGGTTGCTATTGGTCCTCAACGACAGTGTTCCATTTCTGAAGTGTGGAGATAGATTTATGACGGTCATTAGTGGGCGGGAGGCTCAGGTTCCTTTGACTCCGAACTGCACAGGCGTTAACTAAACAGACTTTATCACTGGTTAAACATAAGGTTTAACGCCCTTTAACTGATTAGTCATAACAATCGACGAATGGAGTGGATGAAATTGTGATCAAATAAGCCCGAGATCCATAGAGCTTAGAGTTACCCGAAATTCCACTTTCAGATAAGGGAAAGCCCTGAGAAAGCCATATCCAGGTAGCTCACCCTAACCGAGATGCGAACTCGGGACTTCTTGGATGTGAGGCAGACACGCAACTCTCACACTACAGAGGTGGGCAATGCCTATAGTGTTCCATAAAATGTAAATAGCCTACCTAAAATTTTACAGAAAATGTACTTTTTGAATTCAATTTGCCATGCGTTACAGTTTCCCAATTTAAACTTTATGGTACCCCAGCACCGAATTTAAAATTATTTTCCCAATGTTAACACAGATTAAGGGGTATTCGACAGCTTCGAAACAAAACCACGGTTACAAGAAAAGGCTTAATTATATATCAATATTGATTCTATTGCATTTTTCATACAATTTTCTTCATCCTCATTAGCCCTCGATTCCTATCTTCTATTCACTTTTCAGCAAATCGCTTTAATTCGTTAAAATGTAGTGTCTATTCTTTTCGTTTCTCTTTTCTTCTAGCTATCTTAAAGTCTTCCTTGGTGAATATCCCAACTATTCTCTTGACGTGTACAAAGTATTTTAATTTGATGTCGCACTGTAGAATAGCACGTGTGCCTTCGTCTGTGATATTCTTTACTGCTGGTCATAAATTGTCTGGATAAGCTTCTTCTTCTTCCTTTTCCCTTTTGTTTTACTTTTTCTACGGCTCATCTACGATGGAGTAGGTATTGCATTGGATCCGAAATTTAGTTATCAAGGTACCCAAAGCTTTGACCTCCCTCGAAAAGCGGTCATTTGAGATCAAAGGGGTTACAAATGCAAAGATCTTTAGGAAATTTCGCCTATTCTAACAATTTATATATAGATAATACATTAGGAAAGGAGATGCAAAGTAAACGGCGCATTGACTAGACTTCGATGTATTACGTAATTAATAATTTCAAAGGTATTATATATAACTTGTATGCGTGTTTCATGTACGAGTATAATTTCTTATATGAAGATGTATGTCAGAAATTGTATTCAGAGGATATTTTCACAGCTCGTTATAAAATACCAGTGTGAAGAAATCTGACCTTTTACGCAATGAATCTTTGGGTCATATTCATCACACCACAGTGTCAATCATCTGTCTGAATCATTTGGGTCAAGAGGTTGAAGAGATTGGAGGTGTAAATGTATCTGTGTGTTCTTTTTTTTCCCTTGTTCCATTTATACCCCGCCTTTAACTGCTATGGTCATATCGGCGGCCGTTCTCCTTTGAAACATACTGAAGGTGTTAACTCGTTATCTTTGGTTTATAATCATTAGATCACGCACACACTTGCACTCTCATTCATACCTCCAGACTCTAGGGAAGATGGGGAATTATCTTGGTCGGAGAAAAATCCCCAACCCCACCGCCGGGAAAACGAATCCGGGAGGCAGGCACGGCAGGCAGGTGCTCTACCGACTGAGCTACGGGGCCAGCCTGTGTGTTCTTATAAGAAAATATTTTGTAACTTGTTACTTTGTTATAGAAGATTGTCGAAAGAATGTATTTATGCAACATTCTGTTGTCAAGAGCCCTCAGAGCTTGTTTTCAAACGTGTATAAATAGTCATAAAAATGACAAGGTGCGGGTCTGTCACAAAGAGAGATCTACAGGACACTATGACTGTTTAATAAATCCTTTCTTCTTCACTAGACTTAGTATGCAAAGTCCTCCAGAGGCCTCCTGCTCTCCCTGAGTATGGCCTAGTTGACTCCTTACCAACGACCATCTTTTTAAGAAGCGTAGCCTTAGGAGTATTAAGGGTATTGGAATTATAGTCTACCACATTAATATTGTCGCGAGCGCATTGTTGATTTGAGGCGGCGCGGGCAACGAGATCCAAGAGACGGGCAGGGCAGTGCGGAGATAAAAGCTCGCCGAAACGGTGGGGGGAAGGAGACGAATTTCTAGAGTTCCTCTTTCTTGTAGCGCTCTCTTGATTGTTTGAGAACATTCCGGATAGTGAGTAATCTATAAAAAGGGAGTCCGCCCGCCACAGTCAGTTAGTTAGTCGGTAATTGGAGGCATGCGCGTGAACAGCTGTGTGGACTTTGTTTGTGGTCGATGACCTTGCAAGTTGTATTGTGTATGTGACGTAATTATGGACTGTCAGATTGATTTCTACGTAAATAAAGAGCAATTTTTAGTGTATGTAACCTGGAATTTTAATTTCATGAACCCACATAGTCACAATGTTAATTTGAATGCTCCTTCAATATTACTAATTACAATTTAAGAATATAAACAGAAAGGATATATCCAATTAATGTCCAGGGAATCATTGAATTAGCTTTGAAAAATCTCAGAAGAGTCATATGTTTAAAATCCTCCGCTTTCTTTGCTGAAGCACTGACGAGCTACCGCGACCACCAAGGGGACTTCTCATACTTCTAGATACTAAAGAGCAACATAAGTTTCCAGTACTTCTAACTCCAGGCTTCTAACCGGTCATACTGCAGAGCTAATAATTTATGTTAATTAAGCTATAGTCCGTCAGCACTTTAAGCACCAACTCTGCTACTACAATGTCTCAACCGTGACACTTATATTTTCAAATTTGATCGCAACTTCCCAAATTAGCATAAGCATGATTTAAGGGAAAAATAATTACCATAATTGGTGCCTTCTTTTTATGAGTGATAAAGCGAATTGCGGCTCTAAAAGGGCTCAAATTTCTGCAGAATAAGAGTACATAATTTTAGACCAGCTTTTATGATGAATAAGCTAATTTAAATTTTAAGCAGAGGAGAGGGTGGTTTGTTCCAAGCCTGTTTATTTTTGTATGATCTATCACTTATTTAACGTAGAGGAAGTATCAAGGTTTCACCAGGAACGCCCATTTTGAGCCATATTTTAAACAATTGGTTTAAAAAGATTGTTAGAAAACGTGTTTGTTTGCAAACAGCAAAACTCAAAGCTAAAAGGACAATTTAAATAATTGTCAGAATTTTAAGATATGTCACGACCGAAAGGAAACTTTACACAGAAAGTGTTCGTAAATTTTTAAAATTTTGATTTAAGCATACTATATTTGAGATATTACCATGACAAATAAAATGCGAGTCTTAAATTTTCTTTAAATAGTCTACAGAATCCACTTTATCCATGACTGCTTTTATATAATTGAGAAATCGCAAGAGATACACAACTTTCTACACCAGGGTTGCGCTAAAACGAATGACTTAAACGAAATGAAAGCGTTTGTGGTATTTACAATATCTAGAATATTTGTCGTTACTGGTTTTAAGTTTCTAATATTATAAAGAGGTTGGAAAGTGTGACCAGTACATCTAAGGTATACGGATACCCCTGGCCGAAATTAACAGATCAATATAAAACAATTTCTATAGTTCCGTATATATATGTATCAGTTTATCTATCTTTACATGTTAACAATAAATGTTTTGTTATATATATTTAAAAGTTATTAACCTCTAAAACAGGTTTGCTACATAAAACGCAATGAAAGCGAATTCCTTAGGTTCCTTTTCCTCAGAAACCAGTTGAAGCAGCGAGCTCAACTTTTTACTATATTTGAAAGCATTCGTCTCATATTACTGAACTAATACAATTAAGCTGCAAATACATGTATGTTATATATTGGTGTGCGAAGAAAATTAAAAAGAAAGAATTTAAAGATGCTCAAGTTTTAAAAATGTATTATACTTAAAACTCTACATTTATTTGGTGTGTTAAATAGGTTATCTCACGCAAGAATGCAAAATTTCAATTTGGAGTATTTACAGTTTTAGAGGAAAATAAATAATGTCTGAAAATGTAGTTGGAAAAGCGTGTTAAAGGTATTATTAACGTAAATGCATTTTAGGAAAGTAATCATGAGTTGCGTCCTGTACGGTCTTCTGATTTGGAATGCAATGTCTCATGATTGAGACACTGGACCAGGCCTGGGAAAGAGTGTACCGAAGATGTTGTCAGAGTACAGTCTGATTTTTAAAAGAATATACGTGGTCATCTGTTTCTCCACGTGGGGATCTGCAATGTTGCCGAGAAGCAGGTAGAAAGTTACTCATAACCCCTTCAGTACTCGAAACATATAAACACGTTTGTAG
>CM060948.1:166225420-166415420 GCA_030765055.1 Mantis religiosa | reverse complement strand
GATATTTAAGTTCAGTATGTTCTAAGGATGAAATAGAAAGTTTGAGGAAAATTGTTTTACCAAAAAACTACCCTTTACATAGAAAATATGTGGTAAATTTGTTTTAAAAATGGATTTAATGATTTTATTTAAAATAGTGCGTGATAAATATTTATACGGAAATTAATTGTTCTTTCACACATAGGACACACTATGAAGGGGTAGAGCCAGACCACGGATCAAATCCCGGCTATGGCATTGAATTTTTCAGTCTGGCTCTACCCCTTCGTAGTGCGTCCTACACACGACTAGTGTGAAAGAACAATTAAATTTCCATTAATTGTACCTAATAGTGGTCCGAACTATAAAGCCCGGGTCTTAAAGCACTTACAGCATAGTAAGTCGCCATTAAGGTAGTTGTCTCATGTGTTTATGAGAACTCCTATGTTGGTTACCGGGAGAAACACGAGTCAGTAGGAGAATTTAATGTCATGTCGGCATGTTGCCCATAGTAGCTCAAATGGTTAGAGCGGCTGGACGGAAACCAGAAGATCCGTGGTTCAAATCCCGGTTATGGAATTGAATTTTTCAGTCTGGCTCTACCCCTTTAATATTTACAGGTTAATAAAATGTATATCTTGGTTTTCAGCAACAGACTGTGAAGTGCTGTTCATTCCAAAAGAGCATTATATAATTTCGTATAATTGGAAATCATAATATGCATACAAAGGTCACCGTACATGAATTTTAGATCTGTTCAGAAAACACACACTTTATTTCAATTAAGTTATTTTGTGATTATTTCCAGAGATGCGTTCTTATTGGCTTACTTATGGGCTTGGTACTTATATCCGTTTTAGAAGTGCTGTCATGATTGTCGTTGACAGCAATGGTGACCCATTTAAACATTGACTATCGCTTCAACTGCCTGTAACCTATTTGTTCTTACAACGATTTGTATACTGAAATTATTGTTATAACGGTGTATCTCGATTAATATGGTGTAGTTTGATAAATAATGCTTTTGGGAATAATTTATAGAAGGTATATAAATATGAATGACTGATTAGGGAACTCTTGTAGATGAGACACTTAATATTTTTGTAATTATCGTATTCACATGCCAACACGTTAAACATGCTTATCAGCCTAAAACAAGGCATGATATGTGCAATTTGTTAATCTTCAGCCATTTACAGAGGCCGACAGAAGTATTCGAATAATGTAACATATAACATTGCACGTACTATAAATACTGTAATATTTGTATTGCAGCGTTGAATTGTTTAACATGTAAACATTAACCTTTTGTGTCTCGAAAACAATATTTAAAATATCACTTTGCATGTATTTATTACACAATCTGTACTGTATTTATACTATTGTCCCTCTTATTGGAGGACATAGGTACTCGAATGTACTCAATCGAACAGAGAGAAAGGTGGTTGGACGTACCCTACATGCCCCTACAACATAGCAGTTGTGTTTATGCTATGCCTCGAGACAGTGTGCTCAAAGTTATTCAACCGATTGTGAACTCACTGGTAATATGGGACGTAAAGGTAAGGAGACAAGGGTGACAGAGAGGAAGATCATGATAAATATGTACAAACAAAACAAATCACTCTCTGAAATTGCCAAAACCATTAACAGAAGCAAAACTACAGTGTTCTGCATAATTCGACGATTTAAACCGACAAATTGGGTTGTAAATAAACCTTGAAATGGCACTCCTTCTAAACTCACCACCAGAGACAGGTGGCAAATAATAAAAATGGTGAAGCAGTATCCTAGAGTCATTGCACCTGAGATTAGATGATGCCTTGAGCAATATTCTGGCACTGTGGTTCACACTACAACAGTTGAACGGGTTTCAAATAGTACTGGGTACAATGCCTGCGTTCCTAGGAAGAAACCATATATTAATAAGGTGAATAAGAAAAAGCGTATAGAATTTGCTAAACAGTATGTGGTGAAACCAACAGAATTCTGGGATAAGGTTCTCTGGTCGGACGAGAGCAAATTCTGCTTATACAAGAGAGATGGGTGTCTTAAAGTGTGGAGACTGCCAAATACAGAATGGGAACCTAAGAACATGGCAGCTACAGTGAAACATGGTGGCAGTAGTGTATGGGGCTGTATAGCTTCATCTGGCTTTGGGGAACTGGTGTTCATAAATGGCATCATGGACAAATTTGAATACAAGAGGATTATTAAAAACAATCTTGAAATGAGTGTAGAGAAGGTGGGATTAGCGCATGATTATTACTTCCATCAGAACGATGATCCGAAGCATACTGCAGAAACCGCAAGGCTTTGGATCGTGTACAACACTCCTCACAGTTTGAAGACCCCGCCCCATCTCCAGATTTAAATCCCATAGGGAACATCTGGAAGGAACTCGAGGAGCGTGTGAGGAAGCATCACATCAGAAGCAAGGACCATCTGAAAGAACTTCTTCAAACAGAGTGGAGAAATATGGATTCTGCAGTCACTAAACAACACACACAGACAATGCCCAAACGATTATCAGCCATAATTCAAAGAAAGGAGATGATAACTAAATACTAGTTGTTCTCTGTTGGAATACTTATGTCCAGACGTAAAGTAACCGTTTTATTTCTCCTTGTAGTGTAAATTAGTTTCAGTTGCTATTTATGAGTTTATATGTTTAATGGAAGACTCAAGTTTACTTTGTAAAAGTTGTGTCTGCGTAGCTTTAAAATGATATAAGTAATAAATATGTTTACGTTCGAATATTTATGTCGGCCACTGTATATATCCAGCTGTAGCAAGTTAACGTCAGAGAAGCACATGTTCAAGAAGTGTATGAACTGGAATGCTTAATCCAACAATTTGACCACGACTGTAATTTTGAAGTTGAGGAAACAGTATAATTCATATTATATGCACTTTGGTGTGGATCTAAGGTAAACTGTACTGCTCTTCAGAGATACTTACTTTTCGTTAAATGGTTTGTTAAGGCGTTTGAGAATAATTTCACGCTTACAGTCCTTTTCTGGCAGAACTCATTATTTAAAGCTCCAGGCACCATGTGCAATTAGACTCGAGGAGTTAGCGTAGACAAACTTTTGTCTCTGCATACTTGAAAATGGAAGGCTGCGCAATAAAACCTAAGGGAATAGGCAGAGAACTTTACGCAAGGTAATCTGGCGAAAACGTTCTATATGAAAAAGGGAACATTTCCTTTACTTCTGAGCTGTCCGTTGCGGATGTGTAACCATTAAACTTAATTAACAACAAATCAACTAAACAGAGCTTTTATTGTAAAGCTATGGACCAAAGTTGAACATGTACCTGAGTTTAATTGGGAGGCGTTTAGAAAACTAACACGAATTACGCAAACAATCGCTCTTTTGTGTAATACATTGTATAGCAAAACTTTAGAGATTAGTAAGTTGACAAAAGAACGCTTTAATGACAGATAGAACTATCACTTTCTACAGAGAGATCAATCACATTGCAAAATCTTACTGCTCAGGTTTACTCCTATAGTATTTCATTCAGGTGGGAAGAATTCATATTGCCGATGACTTTATAGATCACATGGTTAATAGGATTTTTGGTAAGGGATCCTTCATTTCTTAAATTATGTGAGATAGAAGAGCATAGATAATCTACTTAATATAACTCTATAGAAAAAAAGAACTCATGTCGATAATTTGGCTATGCATGGAAGCTGGGCAACATACACAAAACAAGATATGGCACGTTACGGAGCGATCCTTGGAAGACTATCATGGATCTTCTTTTAAATAAGACTTGTCAAGTAATTAAAAGTGAGATATATTTTTATATAAATAATGAGTAGTTTGCATGCTTATTTTTTTTTTAAAGATTACTCACTCAGACGTCTTGCTGTGCTAATACTATATCAGCTGGTCATCAACACATCGATACTACGTTTTTCATGGATGCATACACTAGCTGTCTCCCCAGTAAACTCTGCAAAAAGGAGGGCTCAGTAACTCCAAATACCCTAACACTACACCACAGTACCACTTTTGCATTAGCAGGGTTTTGGTGTAAGATGTTCTTGTTGTTTGGTGTGCAGTATATCTATGTTTGTTTATATGTTCATTTAAATAGAAGCCACCTTATTTAATATGATTAAATGATTCAGGCATTATGTATTTTTTGGATTAATATCAAGCAGTTCCTGTAAAATTCAATCCATGGATTACAATTTAAGGGAAGAGGTTCTTGTGCCACTTTAAATGGACGAAAATTTTAAATCCAGATCTAAAATCGGCCAAATAGTTTTAGTGGTAGGGTGATTGAATCGCAACGAGCAGAACGTTGAAGACTACCCTGAAATGTGGCTGCTGTTAGGTATACCTTTTGGTGTCTGACATGGATGCTGTTTTTTGTTCGTTTCAAATAGAATAATTAGTTCTAAACTGTCAGATCGAATTCAGTAGTGATTGATATATGCGAATGGTTTCACCCCTTTCTATTTCAAAATATTCCCTAAGATACGTTATATAATCATTGCGGAATCATCAGTTTAAAGAAAATTATTCCGCAGCAAGTAAGATACCGTTCCAGCAACACACCATCCTTATGGTCACTTATGGCATGTCAGCGTGGCACTAAATTAAAAGCGTTTAGTTGGGTATTGTCCCATCCTGTGTGTAAAAATGAATGAAAGAATTCCTGTAATTCTTTAAGTGGAACAAAGGGCTTTCTGAAACAAGCAAGCTCGAGGCATATAGGCTACGGGTTGAGAATTAGAGGTTTCCTGATCAGAGAGATTCCGGGATGAAGGATCAGCCCATCGTCGGAAGTGAAAGTACGAGAGAGATGATAGGATAGTGATAGGACAGATAATGATGGAGCAATCGGTGGAATGCTGGTGGGGAAAACCGGAGGACCCGGAGAAAACCAGCCCCAGCGCCATGTTGTACATCACAAATCTCACCTTTTGGTCGCCTGGGATCGAACCAGGGCCACCTTTGTGAGAGCCAAGCGGTCTAACCACACAGCCATGACGCGGCTTCTCTGTGTATAAGGGTCAACGTTCATTTTTCAAATAACAGGTTAGATATCCATTTATAAATTCTTTGCACAAGTTTTTTTAAAAAAAGTATCTGAAACTATGTAATTTTGATGTAATATTCAACAGGGGAGGCCACTGATCGTGAGATACTTTCAGAACGCGTAGTATATCCAAAATTATTTTATAACTCCCGAAATGATTTCTGATTTCTAAATTTTTCCGGATTTTAAAGCAGGGAATTTCCAAAATATCGTTCTGTGGAGATACATTTTACCTCCTATTTTTTACACATACCTATCTGCATGCTAAAGTTAAGTTGGAAGTGTGTTAATTTACAATGACCATCATTACTAAAATGCAAACTTGCAATTTATCAGGTAAAATAGCTTAACTCAACAGAAGTAATAGAAAAATAAAATTAGCCTTCATCTTTTGCGTCTCATTGCGTGTGGATTTCGTACTTAATAGGGAAAAGTTTCCTTACGATTCTCATGGGATATGCGTTGATGCATTTATGTGTGCCATTTGCTGTCTTAAATGACTAATGCGCCACACTCGTTAGACTTTCCCTACGTATGTACAATGCTTTTCCTTTAATCTACGCAAACGCGTGGAAGAATACGCGTCAGCAAATACACCTGAGACTGCCGTTACCCGTACACAAGGCATTAAGATTAACTATGGCAATAGCATCATTTGTGTGAACAGCAGTTTTTCTGATGCCACTGTCTGGTTTGTTGTATTTTGTTCCATGAGTTCTAAACAGTGCTAATTAAATTACGACTGCACCGAGCTGGATGGCTCAGGCGGTAACGTCTGTGGCCCGCATTAGGGAGGTCGCGGGTTTGATTTCCACGGCCCACCCTCCTATCTTGAGCTTTTTAGGGGCTTTTACCGGCGTCATTAAGGTGAAGGAATTTTTCCTTATTTTCCCTCTTTCACTTCCTTTCGTTTCATTCTCTCCATCCGGTCTTTTCAGGTAACAAGAATCAGCAACGTCGCAGCTGGGCTACTTTATGAGACACTTACGCTTTGGAAATACTGTGCTGAACTGAGGGGTGGTGTTATTGGCACGACTACTGTGTGCTTCAAATGGGAAGGTGTTTGTCCTTGAGCGCTACTAGGTGAGCAACCAATCGGAGTCCTGCGGTGCTGTATTGCATTCCCCCTAGGTGGTGAGTGACGAGCGGCAAACTAATCAATCTCTAATAATTCGTGCTAAGACAAGCATCGGCAGATATGTACTCAATGAGGGAGGGGTATGACGTCTCAACATGCAGCCCGCAATGCACATGACGTAATGTCGAACAGGTTTAGGCATTCACCTTCGTTCAGAGTCAGTGCTGGACTCGTTCGCTACAGAGTACAATAAGGAATACATACTTGATGTGCATAGTACACATACTTGAATCCAGCTATTTTGGTCTACGATGCCTGAGGTAGGCCTAGATATTTGAGCATTATATTTCAGTTCACTTCTGTTTGCAATGTACTATGAAAATCTAATGATATATCACAAGTTGCCACTCTCAGTATAGCACGTAAATTATCATCTGTTACTCGCAATAGTTGCTTCAGTTTTACAAGTTTCATTTTGGAAAAACATGTTCGCCTACCTATGTGGATCCAAACATAGCTGCTACACCGACAGCGAACCATCTAAGAGATGGATATATATCTGCTTTCAGATTTTTGAATATATCCAAATCAAGTCAAATCCTTACACTACAAATGAATATACATATCACATTGTAAATCAACGACTTCCTACTGTAATAATTTCTGGTCTAACCTTATGTAAATCTATTGCAAGAGGATTAGCAAACAGAGCAATATCACTTTCCATGGATTTAAAATCACTGAATCACGTTACTTTAAATTCCCTCTTTTCTTCACCTAACAGACCAGCATATTTATTCAGGTTTGTTACAGAAATATTGGGAAGACATTTTAGACATGAAAAATGACGAAACTCTGTTTTCATGAGATTTGATTTCCATACATCTGTCATTTTTACGAGTGATCTATGTCATACATATAAACTATATTTTGGAACTTTCCCTAAAGAGGACGATTAAGATTATGGAAATGTTCAGAAATATCAGTGAGGAAGGTTAAATCACTCATCCAATCTTCATCTCCCAATTCATGGATGTCTGTATCCTAAACAAGGATAGAAAATGGAAATTTTAAGACATATTCAGTACAACACAAACCTATATTGCAATTAAGCACCAATATCAACATACCTGCCCTTTCAGGAATTCAGATATCACTTCACGCATTTCGAAAAATTGGTTGAGCATGTTTCCTCTGGTTAACCATGTGACTTCAGTGTAGTATGAAACGTCTTCCTAAGAAAGCCCTAAACCTTCAGTACTTTACGCAATTTTCGATGTTTCATGGAGTTTGATTTTATTTTATTTATAGTCTGTATAACTATGTCCATCACATATTTCATATTTAGTATTTTTGACCATAATGCTTCCTGATGTATTATACAATGAAAACATTTTGTGTTATTATTTATTCCCATTTCATTTAAATAACGTTTCACTCTACCGATTAGACTTTAGTTTTCATCAGTCATATTTCGAGCCCCATTTGTTACCATGGATACAAGATTCTTTAGAGTCAGTTTACTTTCTTCTACACATTTTTAAATGCTTCAAATAATTCTGTCCCTGTTGTATGTTCCCTAAGTGGAATGACTTCAAGCATATATTCTTGGATTGGGAGGTTGTTAGTAACTCCGCGAATGAAAATTACTAATTGTGCTCTGTCAACGTTGTCAGTGCTTTCATCCAACGCGAGAGAAAAGGCTATAAATTTATGGACCTTATTTAGTAGTTTTTTCAGTTATTTCAGTTATTTTATGTATCCTCTTTATGGTTCGTGGAGATAATGCAATATTACTAAATGTATTGTGACTTTGTGGGTTCGTGAAATTAAAAGTCCAATTGCACAAGCTCAAAATGTTATTTATTTCCACCGAATTACAGTTGGAACACTTGCCGATTACACAGAATCACGTAGCGCACACAATTACAATTCGCCAGTTCGTCTGTCACAGGTCCACTCTACACTCACAATTACGTACAACTCCTCTGATACACGTTCACAGTCTTCCAGTCCGTTCACTAGCTCGGCGCTCCTCATGGCTGCTCGCCAAGAACTGAACTGACTCGCCAACTGCAGCCCCTTTTTATAGGAAGATTGCTGTTTCTGGATGTCTCGCGGTTCAGTGAATCATCCCGAAGGTTCCAGACGTCAGGGGAGGGGAAAGAGACGGTACAGGGCTCGTGCCGCTCTTCTAATCATCCCCTCAGTTAGTGACACGAGATAAATGGGTAGGCGTGATCTGAACACTTCCCGTCTGGCCCTACCTAACAGCTGGTTTTATCGGGAATTCCGATGTTCGGGTGACAGTATCATATTCTTCAGGGCAAATCATGTTGGCAACTTCACTCGCACATTTTTTTTAATGAAATATCCATCACTAAAACACCTCAGTGACAGCATATAATAACTGGCGTGAAGTTGTCTATCAGTTATATTTGAATTAATGTTAGGTGTAGTATCTGATTATTGCTCTTTGAGCTATTGCAATTGGTTACTCCGAACTAGACCTGAAGGAAATAAAAGGAATAAAGGACATTACGTCAGTGTTATGCTACTTTAAATCGTGGTGTAAATATATGAATACAATGCTGTCCTGTAATTGAGTGGTGATCTTTATGACATGTGTCATAATGTCACTTGATGTTCCACTGATGAATGCCTTTTTGAACTTTACAGCACAACAAACACCTTACGTTGTCTTCTTGTGCGTAACAAAAACACTTTTCCTCCCACGATTCTTGAAACGTACGTTTCCGCACAGCCACCTTTGACTTTGACAGACATGTTTAGATGTACAGGTAAATACGACAGGACAGTCCGCCCTGCATTGCCAGTGAAAAATGTGAGGGGAGGGAGAGACAGTAAGCGTTGCCCCTGATACGTCGCAGTTGTCCGGCCTCAGTGAGTACACGTTTGCCGAAGCCCGCGCTAAGACAAAAATTCAGATTTTACAAAAACTGATCCATGAAGGAGGAGAGGTAATGTATTTAACATAACCGTAAAAACCCCATATTTTTAGCTCAAATAGTTTTCCTAATACAAATAAACAAAGTGGATACCATTATATTATAACAATGCATTGCGACGTAAGCACTGTAATAAATATATTTATTTTTTGGCATTTATGCGTGAACGTATACTTTAAATTACTCAGAACTGAAACGTAAAAATTTGACATGACGTGGAAAAAGAAATGTGTGCTTTGAATAAGCCAAGGTGTTTGTTAAATTCGATGAAAGGAAACGATACACTTCTTGCTAGTCGGGCAGAACGTGCCTGGTCACATTATATCTTTGTTTATGAATGGTTCGTAATCTCTATTTACTCTAATAGAGAGTTCAAAGCAGCATTATTCAGTTACTCTTCCATGAAAAAGTATCAGCTGGATCAATGAGACGCGATCCACATTCCCCACCCTTTACTATTGCTAGAACAATCCAATAGAGTCAATGTGGGCTCAAATTATGTTGCAAACAGAAATAATATTTTTAAACTGACTGACGTTGTACGACTTATTCACGAAGAAATTGATAAGGAACACAAGACTGGGAAAACTGCGTGAGACATCAGATAAACTACAAGAAGACGACTTTTGGAAGAAAATAGCACGTAACGAGATTTTGGAACCTATCATCAGACGTTGAAGACAATGACAATGACGAATTATCTCTTAACGTAAGTAACACTCACAGCTATACGGATGCACCGCTGGTATTTTCGTTGGATTAGAAAAATAAGTAAATCATAAACTATAATTAATTTTAAACTAAATATTTAAAACACTCGCGTAATATACGAATATTTACGTTGAAATTGTGATTTCAACAACTGCATTATTATAAAACTTTGGAAACTTCAGTTTGCGTTCCCTTACGTCTAGCGCCACGAACACTTGCAAGTGTGCGAGAGACAGGAAAATATAAAAATAGTGAGGATAACGAGGTAGCAACGGTGAAGGCTCTAACGCATCTGATTCGCTACAGGCGAGAACTCTTCCCATTTGAAACGCATAATAGTAGCGGGCTCTCTATGGTTACCTGTAACTTGTCTACTCTTGTTTGGGATCCAGCGTGGCTGTGGTGTCGCATGTGAAAGTTTTTTGCCGTCTTTAGGGCACTTTCATTTCATCCTTCCTCCCGGGATCTGACGCATAATTAGCCATTGGCTGAAGTGCCCTACGTGATGGAAATCAGAAGTTAGAGTGCTATTCAGTGCGCAGCTTGTTCGTTCCTCTGCATGCACATCTATGAGTTTTAAGTCATAATTAAGTTATGAGTCTTGCCGGTGACTCTGTAGTTTCCATCATCCCCGAAAACAAATACATATAAGCACAAAGGATTCTTTTTTACGATAAATATTGGGGAAGTTATGGAAGTAGGGATATTAGAATGCGATGTGAAATACAATTTACCGGTTTACCTTTTCCAAATAAAACTTGTGAAGACTTACGTGAAATTGAGCGGTACGGGGTCCATACCAGATAGAAAGTGAGAGTAAAAGAGCTGGTGCATATTGAGATAAAACCTTTAAAGTGTTCTCTTAAATTTGGAACCATATAGGGTCACTCTGATCCAGGAATTGCTATCACATAATCATCAGAAGCGAGTTAATTTTTGTAACTGGATTTTACGAAATGTCACTCGTAATTGACACACGCTTAATGTTATCTGACGAAGTATGTTGTACTTACATGGTTATGTTTCGTTGCAAAATAGACATTAGAGCTCAGAGAAACCCTATTTTACATACAAGATCTCTTTGGTTGATGCTAAAATTGATGTGAACTGTGTAGGCACTTTAACAGGACCAGAGTTGAAAGAGTAAATTACCTATGGGTATTTTACGTGTAAATGGCATGTAAAATATATAAATGAAAACAACTGCATTATACACGAGATAAAAACTATTATTCATTGATTTTGGCAATCAAAACATCAATTACCTCATTCATTTTAAATCAATTAATGCTCTGACCTACAAACATTTATTCAGCTATGTCTCCCAATGCTTTGATGAGCAGTCATTTCCGACATTAGCGTGATTCATTGAATGAATTATTAATAATAATGCGGAAGTCATTTTCTCATTGGTATGTAATAAGCTCACTTACTTTATTCCTTGTAGTAAATTATTGATTTTTTCTAATTTATTTGTAATAAAAATAGCATATTTGTTAACAAGAATATTCACATAAGTATACTGTCCTTGTGTTTAGAAACAGATTATTTTATGAAAATTTATACACTTAACAGAACGCTATACATTCATGCTATACTGTCAATAATCACCACAAATTTAATCTTTAACTTTATGTGAGTAATAAACATATACTAGCTTCTTCGGTCTTTTAAATGGAAGACTATATCTGTTTGTAGTATTGACAAAATATCAGTTAGAACGTATTCTCTCCAATTATGAAGAAGAGGCTGGAATGAGCAGTAATTTATTAACCAAATCTACTAGTTTGGAACGGTATGTCTTAGCAAACAACTAGAGTTTCTTAGGAGAGATGTAACACCTATGCCTAAAAAAATCCTATATTTTCTCAGTACTGTTGAAGGCTGTTTAAATTTGCATCCAATATAAAATTATTCCACTTTTTCATGATGTTCTTTATTGAGGTTCTGTCCTGAAATGGCTCATCATGAATTCCGTACGAACTACCTAGATGACACTTTTAATAATCGGAATTCCCTGCCGCTGGTACCTAAGTTGGTATCAGTCGAAGAGATACAAATAATGTCAAACACAGATTAGGCATGCTTGTTATTTAATTATACTGAGAGTAAATTTGTGGGATTTGCAACCGCAAAAAATATTACCAAACTTTGTGCTACCTTAAAAATTTATGGAGATGGAACATTTAAGTGTTAACCAGAACATACCTTCCAGCTGTTCATCCTGCACGCTATTATAAATAACTTAAAACAGTGCAATTGGTGTTCCGCTTATTACCAAATAAAAATAAGGTGCCTTACAAACAAATGTTGACAAATATAATTAACAAATGTGCTTCTTTTTTAATTTGGTCTAAGCTTCAAACCAAATAAAGTATTTGTAGATTTCAAAATGACTATTCACAATGCTGTGCAAGAGATATTGCACGAGTCTGAAATTCGTGGATGCCGCTTTCATCTTGGTCAGAACTGGTGGCGAAAAATACGAGCAATGGGACTCACTAGAAAATTCAATGAACACAATGAAATAAGCATATTTTTGAGATGCCTTTTTGGTCTACCGTTTTTATGTACAAAAAAGCAGACAGTGTTTCGTGGAGAATCTTATGGCAATACTATAAGATGCAAATGTTCAGAGTTTCACTGAGAACATACTGGAAACTTTCATAATCGAAGAAAGCGTTTTCCTTTCAAGATATGGGCAAGATTTGAAACCTCAATTAATAGAACAACAAACGAATTCGAAGCGTTCCATTCGAAATTGAACAGGATGTTTTCCACAGCACATCCAACCAGGACAACCAGTGTAAAGCTGATATTCGATCATATGATTATTAAATGAACAAAGGATCCGTTATTAAGGACAACTTCCTGAGAGATCAGATACTAGTATATCAAAATGGTAATAAATTGAGGATGGATTTCATAAAATCAGTGTCATTTAAGTTTCTCCCCAAACCGAAAAGATTAATGCCAAGCTGACAAAACACTAAAATAATCCGTGACAAGGTTTAAAGCTGCTTCAATTGTTATATGCATTTTAATATCAAATATTAAACATAAAAACATTTTGCCCGTCTTGGTAGCGTGGTGGTAGCATGTCTGCTTCACGTTCAAGAGGTCCCGAGTTCGAAACTCGGTCAGGGTGAGTTATCTGGATAAGGTTTTTCCGGGGTTTTCCGTTATCCTGTAAAGACGAATGTCGGGTAACTCTAAGCTCCATGGACTCCGGACTCACTTGAGCAGCATTTCATCCATTCCATTCATCGTCCGATATGACTTAACGTTGGACGTAAATTACAAAAAAAAAAAAAACTTAAATACAAAAAATAAAAGCAAAATAATAATAATAATAATAATAACCTCCTCGTGGTGCCACCTGGATAACACTAATAGGCTGCAAAGAAGACCGGACAGGTAGCAGGTAGCCCGCACAGAATTCAGACGATTTTAGGGATCTCGCACCGAACTCAGGATTACCATTGCTACCTAACTGAACTTAGGACCAGCAGTTCCCACTCGAAAGTTTATAGGTAGGACAGATCGGGGCAAGTTGACTATGTTAAATTTTTAGTTAATTCATTTTTAAGGTAATTTTGCATGCATCACAGAGTGGTCCTTTTTGTGTTGGCCGATTTGGATATATTTTTATTTTAATATTATTAGCATTATTTTCCCATTTTTAAACAGGCATGCATAAATGTCATCTTATCCCGGTACTGGCGCAAGATGACTTTGATCGTGGGGTAAGATGACAATTCCGATAAAAGTTGAATATATTATTATCTTTAGAAAGAATAACACAATGCGGTAATTATTTTATGCATTGTTACAGATTTTTAATTGAATAATAGCTATTAAATGGTTATATTGTAGAACATTATCATAATAAATTAGTTCAGCTCAAAATTAGTAGGTTCCCTTAACAAATGTCACAAACAAATATTCCTCCCTCAAAATTTGAGCAATTCTCGTTCCACCATGCCACACTGTATCCAGTCTTCTAATGTAGGATGAACAAAGTTCTCATCACAAGCAGGACACTGCATTGCACTTTCTTTGGAAGTTTGAGCTGACGAGATGGGTGTCAGAAGTTCGAGCTTCATCCTTTTCATACAGGAATCATTTTTTTTTCCTTAACAACACCTTTTTCTGAAATTCGAGCCTCTCGTTTATGTTGCTTTAACTGTTACTGTGCCACATTTACTGCTTCTTTCTGAATCAACATTTCTTTCATAGGCGATCTTGTTAAGACGCTTGCACATTGCCTGTGACTCTTGCGGTTTTCACTGATGCGCATTATGCAGTAGTTTGCAAATCATGTAGTATGAAAATCTCAAAAGAAATAAAAAAAAATGCATAAAAGACAGAAAAGAACACTAAGAAGCTCTAGGGACAAGATGACGAGATCATTAACTTGCCCCAGTCAACTTGTCGCGATAGGGAACGTTAGAAATCTTTGATTGTTATGATAGGATTAACAGGAAATAAGTATTAATAAACAGTGACTACGAAAAGCATATTATATAAGAGAGTAATGAATATGAAAGAATAACCAGATATCTTAGCTGTTAGGTGAAGTGAATATATCGGCGAGCAAAGAGTTCCATTTGGGGCGACAGTTTGACGCAAATGGAAATAATGGGTGTTTAGCTCAGGGTAAAGCCATGAGGTTAAGCTCAGGGTATGCGTGGGTATGGATGAGAAGGATAGTTTAATGACACTGGAATGCCCGTTTCAAACTGGTTTAATGACTGCTTCTTTTTATCAGAACATTGAACTTGAAGTTGCTGACCAAGGGTTACCAATATCACTGTTTAGAGTTACTGTTTATGAAATGTTTATTACTCGATAAAACTTAATTCATTCTTCACGTACATACGAACCGACAAATATCTTCTCTCATCACTACTGGTCTCCTTTGACGAAGACAGAAGAAGAGGACTGCCCTAATCGGCTGCACGCCTCGGACTGAAGAATGACCACAGCTGCACGTGGGTGTATGAATGACTTTCACTTTCTCAAAGCTCTTTATTCAACCAAAGATCCCCTTTGTGACTATTTTGTCATGCCATTATTAAGGGTCCGAACAAACAAAGTCAAGTGTTATCCATTCAGTATTCTTACTAAGAAAACCCTTTTTCTCCCGTGTCTTTTGTTAAACAAGTCAACCAACTCCGTTGCTATTCAACCCAACTGCAACTGCACGCATTCCACACAAATATACATTCCTTTGAAATGCACTACGATTCTTTATACATCGCATCCCTTAATTTCAGTATCAAAGACAACGACATCTTATGGCGAAGGTCTTGAAAATTACAACACGTCAGAGAAAAAGCACGAACTACATCTAACAGACCACGACATGTCAGCAGGGGTCTCACTGTACCAGTTATTAGTGCCTAGCAATGTGGAGTAATAGTAGTATCCGTAAGGTGGTGATATCTCCTAATATAAACTTTAACTCGTTTGTCATCTTGCCCAGCTCGTCAACTTGACCCGGTCTCGCCTATCATGTATCGTTCTGTTGTCAGGTACAGTTACTCAAGTGCCTCTCTCGGTACAGCCAACATAGTGCGTTAACTTATATGTGGAAGAATGTGTATTTGTAAAGTTTATTGTAATCGATAATCTGCTCATTGTGTGCGTGTGCAGTTTGTTGAAAGATTTCCAAACATTGTGCCACATGTAAGTAAAACTATACACGAGATCGTAAATAGGTTTGAAGTTTCGGTTTCGATGTTAGACAAGAACAATTCTGGGAGGAGATTAGTTTTATCAGAAAATAAACTGGATGAAAACGGTGCTGTTTTAGAGCGATTGCCTCGAAAATTGCTTAACCAATTAACCCAACAAATAGATGTATTTAAGTCTTCTACGAGAAATTCTATATGTCTGCTAAAACTAGAGCGGCATCGCTATACTCCAGTGCAAACGTTGAAACAAAATGTTCCCGGTAAGCGAGTGAATTACTGTAATTGGTTTTTCCGATCTGTAAGGAGTGGTTTCATTGATCCACAGCTATTTTTTCTCTCTGATGGGTCTTGGTTTCACTTAAATGAACAAGTGAACACCTACAACAGTATATATTGAGCTATACTATTGCGTGAAACGCCTCGCTATGATCTGAAAATTGGAATGTGGTGTGCG
This sequence comes from Mantis religiosa, assembly GCA_030765055.1. NCBI lineage: Eukaryota > Metazoa > Arthropoda > Insecta > Mantodea > Mantidae > Mantis > Mantis religiosa. The sequence goes on along the minus strand of CM060948.1, from coordinate 166,399,469 downwards.
ATTAGCGCTAGAACAAATGAATTACCTTTAATGAAACAATTAATACAAAGCAATATCGGAGGCTAATTCTAGAACTGTTTTTGATCCCTTGATAAAAGAACAAAAGTCCTTATGTTTGGTAACAACAATATTCTGCAACAGCACATACAGCTACCGAATTACTAAATGCAATGAAAGTGTTTCATGACAGAATTGTTACTGTTGATCAATACCTTCTTCGTTCCTTCGACCTAACTAATTGCGACTTTTGTTAATGGGGTTCTTTGAAAGACAAAGTGTAGGATTCTATTTCTCGTTACTACAGGAACTGCGTGATAACATCATTTATGAAGTTATGTACAAGAATTCCTGCTGCTGAGCTTGACGAATGGACGAGAACATTTGCACGAGATATACTGCGTGTTTGAAAGTTTAAGGTCAACATTTCGAACATCTGCTATAAGGTAAGGACTTAAATCCCTGTCTGACCGTGTAATGTTACCGCCCACTATTAGCTCATTCGTGCACTGAGGATTAACATTAGGATTTTACTAAGGAGGGAATTCGACACCGAGACCAGTCGTGATGCATTGTACCTATGCCCCCCGAGAGGAAGAATGAGGCGAGAGGAGACAGAGGGCGGCAGTTCCAAGGAGCCATGGCAGTATAGAGGGCAGGTTCCCTACATTTTACATAGATAGAGACCTCCTCCAACAGGCAAGGACAACGGATATGTCCCCTAAGATGCTGAGTGAGCACTGGTCCTATACCCTGGGCTTAAAATCCGAACCCTCCAAGAGTGGGATCGAACCGCGGGTGATTTCCGTGGCAGAGAACCAAAGCACAATGCTCAAGCCCACTATGCCACTACTGGTTCAGTATCCAGTCGGTATAAAATCACTCAATGTCTGTTTTCAACATCAATGGTCACCTCTAATTTCACTTTCTTACATCATAGTTCATAAAACTATGTATTAAATACGTATTAGTTGACATAACATTGAAAACTTATGATACGTATGTGTTTATTATTACTATATCTATTAGAATGGAAAACGGTTGCGAGGATATTATACCTCTTTCGGCAATAGACCGAACGGAAGTGGACAGCGTGCGAAACACTAAGCGGTGGTCATAGTATGAGGTACACCACTGTATACTATACCTTTATGTAACTATTTCCTTGTATAATCTGAGGTTTGTTTCAAAGTTGCACTAGGCTCCGTTGCTCGTAAGATTTTCGTCTGTTATTGCGATGAGGCAATCTCCGGTTACCCTTTCCTCCGATTCACATTAGAAGAAAAAGTTGTCATTCGTCTAATTACAACTTTGAAAATTATTACGAATGACCGCCTGCTGACTGCTGTACATGCCTCGTATCTTAGCAAAGTTCTCCTGGAAATCCCACGCATTTCTTCAATTGAGATGCTTCTAATCGTTCTTGTGATACTACCTTTTTGTTCGTCTATTATATGGAGATTATTTTCATATACTGTCCTTCAGGATCCTCCAGGATAAAAATAACAAGGGATCATATCACATTATCTAAGAGATAACACATTTTATTGACTCGATCGCGAAATACAGAAGGAACCTCAGTTGTGGAAGCACTCACGTTGTTTGTAATAGCATTAGTGTTTCTTAAAAATTATATATTGTCACAATAATTGCACACCAAACTCCAATGTTTGGGTCATGGGTAACAACTTCTAATGCTGCATTAGAATTTACGCCACTCTAGAAAGGAATATTTTATATGTTAACATGCTCACAGAGGAGCACGCTATACCTATAGAAAATAACACTTAGATCAAAATGCTTGTCATGGGCGACCAGCTGAATCTATCTTCAACAGTTGACTCAATGACAAGATTCAAAGGAGGTACTTGGCACCTCGATCTATGATATATTTTATTCGTATGTCGGGAGGGAGAGCTCAGATGAGAGGATATCAAGAGTCGTAGGACCTAAGGAAAGACGACAGCAGAGAGCAGGGCCCCTAAGAGCCATGGATTTAATCTCCCCGGTGGCTGCTCATATAACCGAAACCCCTACCTCTAAGTAAAAATAAATCAAATATGGATCTAGTTTATTATTTCGACACTTATATTCAACCTTAATCTTTATTAATAACTTAAAACAATTAACATCACTCACATCCTTCTTTCAGATAATACAACTTGTAGCCTTTTCCTCCAGCTGGGTCTGCTGATACTCTGTCTCGGGTATCAGCCACTCTGGATGTGACCTTAGCAGCCTGGATTCCGGTGATTTGGTCACCTAGTAGATTGCTCTATGAGTTGACTATTCTTTGCCCTGGCTAGTCATTAGAGCTGAGACCACGCTATCTACAGGGTATGCGTGAGATAGGTTGACGAAATAAAAACAACACAGTTCATAGTATCAGCTTTACTATTCAGTTCGTTTCGTGCTTACAGTTCACCAGGAGTTGCCGCCGCGTTCAGATCGAATTACTCTAGATTTCCACTATCACGTTAAAACTATACTGGATTGCTGAAATCTATCGCGATGGAATAAATTACTAACACTGTTTTGAAAGTATACTTCGCCGCTTAATTCACTGCTGGGAGATCTTGTTCACTTAATAAGATTCTCATTACTGATTGTACTCCTCGGCGCAATCCGACGTTTGTGTCCCCGGCAGACAAAACACGTCTACACGGTATCACGTCTCAGACTAGAAGACCGACGCTAAAACCTAATGTTCCTTACCAAAACAGATATAGCCTCGCCTCCAGCTGGATTTCTCTGAAAAACTCTAGTTAGCGAGCTACAACCACGCGGACATTTCCCCGAAATACTGGTTTGGGCCAGGTTTGGACCGGTCTACTAATGACCCAGGTAGCGACCCTCCCGTGACCACAGCCTTTCGACGGAACATTTTCATCCATATAGACCCGCAACTATATTACATAGCCCTGGGTTAAAATACTTATTCGAAATCTAGTAATTGAATTTAAATGCTGTTGCTTCGTTTCATGAACTTATCCATCTGTACTATTCATTATCTTAAATTCTTTCACCTTACTTGCTCATCATAATTTAATTATCATTTTATTCATTGTTAAAATCGTATTCAATCATACGGCTGATAAATACGGCATCAAACTGCCCCCGTTTCATTATTTAATTATCCCATAATTTAAGAATGGAACGTCCTTGCCCGAATAACATTACTATTATTATCAACAACTCTACACGTCGGCAACTCTGGTTCACTTTACAATTTTCTTTGCATTTCAGCTGCGTTACATACAATCATAGTGACAAAATTTATAATACTAGTACATAATTTCTTTTTGTTTTCAACACTTCACATTATAAACATCTGAAATAATCCAATACAGATTAGTTTACCATACGCTATATACACTCCACTTCTGAAAGTTTTACATTTTCTTGCGTCATACAACGAACGTTTACATCGTATTAGTTATGAACTACGTAAAAGTTAAGCTAGTTTACAAAATCTGTTTGTCTTCTGATTCTATATAAAGGTGTAATTTGCCAAAAGTCCTTGCACCTTCTTGGATTTGTAAATTGTTTTGGTACTCAGTTTTGTTGATTTGAGTTGGTTATTTTCATAGGATTCACTGCACTTCCACTTCACTTTAAAGTCTTAAAAGTACTTATCACCACAAGTTTTTTTTTTCACAATTTCGATATTTTGTGATTGGATACCATTAAGATTATATATATTTGTTCGTCTGAATTCATTTTCATTAATTGAGTTGTATACATTTTCATCTATACCCTATCCTATATGCCTCTGCATGATTATTTGTTTATGTCCGGTACGGACGGAGAAGTTGTTTGTGCCACCTACCCATGAGTTTTCTATTTACCGCATCTACTATTTCAAATGTATGTTCCCCAAATTTTTGAATAATTTCCCCAGGACCTTTATATAGTAACTCCATGCGCTTGTTTCTGTTCTTCAAGGCGCAGGACAACTTGTGATCTTTAATTAATACTAGATCACCTATATCTGGGTTCCATTTGTGCCTTCTTCGTTTTCTCTTCGATTTCCTCTTTTCGGCCTTCTCCTTTATTCTGTCGAAAGCTAATTTAGCTCTTTGTTCTTCACTTAGGGTTTCATATTCAATACTTACTTTTTTTTCAATTTCCTTAAAGATGGGCTCGGGTTCTTCGTTTAACATAAGTGTTACGGGTGCAAATCCTGTAGTCACATTAATGGTGTTATTTATTATCTTTTCAATGACTGGACAGTATCTTACCCGATCTTTGTGATTCTTATGTGTCAGTATCCTGAAATAGATCCCAATATCGCGTAGTACTCGTTCCGTCGGGTTTCCTGATGGAAAATAGGATGAGCAATAATATAATTTTATTCCGTGATCTGTGAGGGTTCCTTTAAAGCATTTACTCCGATGGACGGTCGCGTTATCAGACAAGACCGCTTTTATTGGTCCGTATTTCGGCATATAATCATTCACTATCTTCCCTACACAAGTCCTGCTGCTTATGTTTCTTACGGGGTATATTTTTACATATTTGGTGAAGACATCATGAAGTACAAAAATGTATCGGCACCCAAATTGACCTCGAGGTAATTCTCCGTGAGCGTCCACTGTGACTAGCGCATTCTTTTCATCTCTTAAAATCGCTTGAGGTTCTGTATCGAATTTCACATTGAATGGTTTCGCTCGTTGGCACATGTCGCAAGTTGAACATATTTTCCGTACTTTTCTGGGTAAGTGTGTTATGTAGCAGTGTTCACTTATTACCAAATTTAGTTTCTCACTGCCGGTATGTGCTAAGGCTTTGTGATATGCGGTAATTAACCGGTTTTCGATCCCTCTCGGAATCATGACTTTCCACTTCGGTTCTGTACGTCCGTGGAACTTGTAAATTTTTCCGTTGTATATTCCAATGTTCTCCTTTAATTCTGCTGTGATCGGTGACGCCTTTTCTCGAAGTTTCTGCAATTCTTCGTCTTCTTCCTGGAGCTTTGCCAAGTTTCTCAATTCTTTCGTGAGTGATCTTCCTTCCATTGTGTCTAGGTACAAGATCGTGACATCGTGTTTGTGGTCGTCGATCGTGTCTGGTATTGGGTAGTTTGTCTTCATTCTGGATAGCAGGTCCCTAAAGATATTATGTTTCCCCGGAACATGACGGATTTCTATTTGGTGTGACGTAATCTCGTGCACGTATCTCGATATTCTTGTACTGGTTAGCTTGCAAGAGTTCATAAAGGCCAGACTCACATGATCGGTATACACAATGATGGGGTTGTTGTAAACATATTGTCGGAATTTCACCAAGGCAAAATAAATCGCAGCTATTTCTTTCTCAGTCGTGCACGCTCGTGCTTCAATTTTGGATATTCCCCTGGAGGCTACTGCTATTAAGTGGTCCGTTCCATCTTCATCCCTTTGGGTCATTATCGCTCCGTATCCCAATCCCGACGCGTCTGTGAAAATAATGAACGGCAGATTTTCCCGGGGTTTTTCCAGCAAAATGGAAGCTGCGAATAATCTTTTGACACTCCGAAAGGCCTCTTCTTCATCCTGCGTCCATCGCCATTTTTCATCTTTCTTCAACAACTGTCTCAAAGGGGCTACGACAGTTGCGAAGTCGAGAATGAATCTGGATTGATAATTGAGGATTCCGAGGAATCGACGTAACTGCTTTATATTCTTCGGAGCCGGAATTTTATTTATGCTGTCTATCCGTTCCGGATTTGGTCTAATACCTTCCTGGGAGATGACATATCCTAGGAACTCGGTTTGTTTGACGAAGAAGGCAGTTTTACTTGGTTTAATTGTCATGTTGGCAGCTTTTAACCGGTTTAAAACGTAATCATTGTGCTTCAGATGTTCACCAATTTCTGACGAAAATATGACAAAGTCGTCCACATATTGAGCCACGAATTTCTTTATGGTTTCTCCAAAAATAGCATACAATGCTCTCAACAATGCGCCTCCGCTTGTGTTCATTCCAAATGCGCAGACGGTAAACTGGTAAAGAATTCCAGAATGTAAAAATGCAGCAAATTTTCTCAATTCTCTCTTAAGTGGAATCTGCCAGAAGGAGGCGGTCAGATCTAAGGTAGAGAAGAATTTTCCTTTGTGCAACTTGCTCAACGTTGCATGCACGCTCTCGGGTCTAAATCTGTCGGGTTTACAATGCTTGTTTAGCTTTCTTGCGTCTAGTGTTACGCTTATTTTCCCACTAGCTTTGCTTACTATGTATAGGGGGTTCACGTATATGGAGTCTGAAATTTCGATAACCCCGTCTTTTAGCATGTTTTCTATCACTTTATCGACTTCTTCCCGAATGGTGGATGGTATGGGTCTCGCTTTATGTGTAAATGGCTCTATGGGCGTCATTTCGAAAGAGTGAATATATTTCGTGCATATTCCTGGTTTATCCGAAAATACCTCCTGGTGTCGTACTAAAATTCTAAATAATTCTTCTTTCTGCGCTGTATTCAGGTAGTTAGCCTGACTGACTTTTTCTCTGAACAAATCTTCCAAGTTTTCGTAGCTTTCCGCCTTGCGGTACAAATTTGTAGTCTCATAATTCCAATCCCTGGCGGGATTTTCTCGGGGTTCAGCTTCCACATATTCCCTAATCGTTCCAACATCTTCATCATACATCTCATTGTTACTCGATTCGGCAGCATATTTTTCGACGTTTATTTCGCCAAGCTCCATTGCTCCAATTTTTATGTACTCAACAAAGAATACGTCTCCCCGGATTTCATCTTCACGTTCATCTCGTACAACTTCCTCTGAACCGCTATCGTCGACAAATGGCACCAATACTGTTTCTTGCCCTGTTTCTAACTTGACAAATCTATTCTCGAAATTAACAATCGCTTTCCATTCATACAGGCAATCACATCCTATAATTATGTCGGTAACGAGTCTGGGTACGAACAGGAACAAAACCTCAATAACTCTACCATTTATTTCTACGTTGAGCATGACTTGAAATTTCACTCTTTCTTTCCTCTTCCCTACAGCTAGTGAACAAAATATACCGCTTACTGGTAAAGACATTATCTTCAAACCCCGGTTGATTAGTTCTTCATAAAACTTTTGCGAGCACACTGTACTGTTAGCTCCAGTGTCTATTATTGCAGTGTCCGGAATTCCGTTAATGGCAACTGCTATTCGTGGTGGTTCGAACACTTTGTCACTGTCTTCACTTCTGTTCCTCAGATTGGTTTCCTTCTGTAACATCATTTGCCCTCTGACGATCTTATTTTTCGCATACGGTTCACATAGTTTCCTCCCAGTCTTCACTGAAGGCGCGTTTGACTGGGTACATAGTTTCCCTGAGTCTTGCTGTAAGCTCCAGTTCTCGTTGCATTCTTTCCTTCCAACTTTGCTTCCTGAGAAGGATGGCCGCGGTTTTCGAACACTTGCCTGGTTACTTGTAGGGCTTCGGCCCTTTCTCCATTTATCGGCGAATTTCTACCGCTGCTGCTCCTTTCTCCGTGCTGCGGCGACTTTGGCCTAAATTCTGGAATGTTGTCGACCCTCCAGTAACCATTTTCCGTGCTCCGTTCTCCATGCCTGGGTGACCTCGGCCTAACTTCTGGTACATTGTCAACTTTCCAGTAGTCATTTCCTGAATGTCTTCTTTTTCTCTCGTTCCATCCTCCTCGGTTCCTTTCATGTCTCGCCGCGTTTACGTAATTTACTTGTACATTTCTGTTTCGGTCATGCCCGTTACGGTTCCTCTGGTTGCGGTCAAAATTATTTCGGCCTCGGTTCTCCCACTGCGAATTTCCTCCTCTTGGTGCGGGACCTCGGTATCTATCTCGGACATCCTGGTTTTGATTGTAATTGATATGTGCCCCTTGCCCGAAATTATTTGAAATTTCCCTTTCGTTGCTCGCTCCAGGCCTAGCGAAACTTTCATTTTTACTCTTTGATTTGTTTGTCTCCAATGCCAACAGCAAATCGATCATGGTGGCGACGTTTGTGGGTTTAGCTATAATTAAATAGTTCTGGAGTGCCTCTGGGAAGTGTGTCGTGATAATGGCGATTAATTCTTGCTCACTCATAGGTGGATCCAGCATTTTAGATTTCCTAGCAAGTTTCGTGAAATAATTAACCATCGACTGATCAGTTCTTGGGTCATACTTTCCACTACTCAGTTCTAATCTTATGCTAGACTGCCTGTTATGTCCCCAGTATCTGTTCATAAATAACCTTTCAAAGGTCCTGAAGCTATTATCGTTTCCCATTGATACCTCTAACCAGTTAGCTGCATTTCCCTTAAGGCATTTCCTAACAATTGTCATGCAATACTGTTCAGGAATACACTTTACAGAAAAACATTCATGCAGACTCCTCATAAAATCCTTAGGATTATCAGAATCCTCATGTTCAAACACAGGTGGCACAATTTCATTTAAGATGTGGTTTGGCCATTGCATTTGACCACCACTCCTTTCAACATGTACATTATTACCTCTGGGTTCATAACTGGAGGTACTTGGACCCATATTAAGCATCGAAATGTCGGCTGAGGCACTTTGTCTCGCTTCGTTTCGTGCAGAGCTTTCACTTAACTGACTAGCATTAGAATTAGGTTCAGTTACACACAACCTCAAATTTTCTAATGTTTCCTTCATTCCATTAATTTCTGTAGCTACCTCTTTCATTTGTTCATTTATTTCGTCTACACCCCTACCTTGCCTTCTAATTTCCCTTTCTGCTTGTTCTAATCTACTTATATTTTCCCCTGATTCTTTGCTAGCCGTTTCTCTAATTTGGTCTAACTCCTTGCTAACTATTTCCCTCTCTTTTTCAAATTGCTTTGCTATGTCCTCTCGTAATTTCTTGTATTCTCTGCCTGACTTCTCACTTACTTGATTACAAACTTCGATTCTTATACTTTCTATTTCCCCCCGTACTTCAGTTCTAACTTGATTGATTTCCCCTCTAACCTCTGCTTGAAAGGTTTCTAATGCTTTCTGCTGACTTTCGAGCTTCCTAACCAAATCTTGCTGTCCTGCCTCTAATTTCTGACTATTACTTTCTAGTTTCTGGTTAGTACTTTCTAATTTCTGACTTAATTCTAGGTTATTACTTTCTAACCTCTGAGTTAATTCTTGGTTGGTACTTTCTAATTTCTGACATAATTCCTGGTTATTACTTTCTAATTTCTGGTTCGTACTTTCTAATTTCTCCATTATCGCTTTCATCATGGCTACCATACTCATATTCGTATCTGAGTCATTTACATCTACTCCCTGGCTATTATTAGTTGTTTCCTTAGCTACACTAACCTGTACAATTTGATTGTTACTACTACATTCTGTATCCCTTCCTACGTTATTTTCTAGACCCTGAGCATTATTACTTTCCATTGTCTTTTCTAATCTATTCTGTATATTCTGAGCACTTTCTCCTATTTCTGCTACTTTCTCTTTAACAATATGTATAGTACTCCCCTGCACGTCCATGCTTTGTGAATTTGACCGAACTTTCACCTTTCCGTTTCTTAAAATACTCTCCATCAGTTCATTGCAACAACAACAACACTAAAATGTTACACTCAGTACCTTTGGTTTTCTGCTGGAGCTACCGACGATCCTGATGCTGGTTGCTTTTCCTCTGTCGTGCCCCACGTTGGGCGCCAAGTTTGTAGCCTTTTCCTCCAGCTGGGTCTGCTGATACTCTGTCTCGGGTATCAGCCACTCTGGATGTGACCTTAGCAGCCTGGATCCCGGTGATCTGGTCGCCTAGTAGATTGCTCTATGAGTTGACTATTCTTTGCCCTGGCTAGTCATTAGAGCTGAGACCACGCTATCTACAGGGTATGCGTGAGATAGGTTGACGAAATAAAAACAACACAGTTCATAGTATCAGCTTTACTATTCAGTTCGTTTCGTGCTTACAGTTCACCAGGAGTTGCCGCCGCGTTCAGATCGAATTACTCTAGATTTCCACTATCACGTTAAAACTTTACTGGATTGCTGAAATCTATCGCGATGGAATAAATTACTAACACTGTTTTGAAAGTATACTTCGCCGCTTAATTCACTGCTGGGAGATCTTGTTCACTTAATAAGATTCTCATTACTGATTGTACTCCTCGGCGCAATCCGACGTTTGTGTCCCCGGCAGACAAAACACGTCTACACGGTATCACGTCTCAGACTAGAAGACCGACGCTAAAACCTAATATTCCTTACCAAAACAGATATAGCCTCGCCTCCAGCTGGATTTCTCTGAAAAAGTCTAGTTAGCGAGCTACAACCACGCGGACATTTCCCCGAAATACTGGTTTGGGCCAGGTTTGGACCGGTCTACTAATGCCCCAGGTAGCGACCCTCCCGTGACCACAGCCTTTCGACGGAACATTTTCATCCATATAGACCAGCAACTATATTACATAGCTCTGGGTTAAAATACTTATTCGAATTCTTGTAATTGAATTTAAATGCTGTTGCTTCGTTTCATGAACTTATCCATCTGTACTATTCATTATCTTAAATTCTTTCACCTTACTTGCTCATCATAATTTAATTATCATTTTATTCATTGTTAAAATCGTATTCAATCATACGACTGATAAATACGGCATCAAACTACAGCCTACTAAATTAATATAATCTGAATAAAATAAAACTAAATAAAATAAAAATATAGAAGAGAAAATAAAATAAGAAAAATAAACAATCTAAAAATGTAATTAAACTTTATCGGAGCCCAATAATTTGCTACAAATGGTGTCCAGCTATTTTCTATTCATGGAAAAGAAGAAAGAAAATAAATGCAATAAATCTAACTTCGTTGGAAACCAGCAAAACATATTTGTTCTACTAACCAGCATAAAAATCAAAATTATACTAATAGCGTTTTACTAAGCTTATTTGCATTTCTCAGTTTATTACGCAATAATAAACCTAAATGAATGACTATGGGCATAAATTCTTCATGTCTTCATTGACCCACTTGCTATTAAATCATTAAACTGTTAAATTTCCTTAGTTCATCACTACACTAATTCACTTCACTAAAGGCTACACAACAGTGGTATCCCTCTTACTGCACCCCCAACAACTGCAGCCGGCTAGGGTCATCCTCTAGCACGACATCTATTTCCTTCTCTCCTCACACCGCTTTCAGCAACTGCAGTCCGCTAGGTTCACTCCCGGACGCCACATATTACTTCCTCCTCCATAGTACCCCTTCCCTTAGCAATAGTGGACACACTCCTACAGTCGGTTAATTTCTCCTCGTCCATTTCCTCCCTCTTCTATTCTTTCTTCGGTAGTCATTGTAGCTCTCTCCTTCAAGGCGTCTAGATCGAATTCTGTCAAACTAATCTTCCAGTAATTAAAGTCTTCTAGTCCTTCTGCTCTCACGCTCTTTCACTACCTCATTTTCCATTATTATATGTTACTTAGATGTTCATTTATGATTAAGTCTTTTAAACTCTTTTTTAATCTATTTTCAATTTGTAATGTAATACGTTCCGAGCTTCTTGGCTCTATTTCTTTTATCGACAAGTCTTCTCTTATGTCATATAAAATGTCATTTTCCCCAAGCAGTTTTACTTCTATCATTAGACAGAATTTGTAAATGATTGGTTAATGTTGGGTTGCTCTATATTTCCTAATGCCGTTTTCTTACTTACTAGTCTTCCATCTTCTAATAAATGTTCATCATATCTTCTGCATACCAAAAAAGTATGTTCTGGTGTATGGACAGCTCCGCACTTATCACGGATATCGTCCCTTGTCTTATTCATTCATAGCAGTCTTTATACAGACCATATACAGTTATAAAATGAGTTAATCTATTCTGGAAATGGCACCCTTAATCTCTCTTGAATCTTTGGAAATAGTTAATAAACTCTACCTTGCTACATTTCGTTCCACTCTTGTGGTATTTTTGTTTTAATCTAATTCGATATCCAATGAGATATTATAATTTACACCAAATTATTTTGTCAGCCATATCATAATTTACATTTTTAGCTAGTACTTACCTCCTTTAAATTCTGTAATAAATATGTCATATAGTAGTAATTAAGAGCGACATTGTATCATATTCATAGCACCTGTAAGTCTGAGAATATTTTGAATGCCTTTTTGTAGACTTATAATAACTATTTTATTCATCTTACTGCCTAGACTGCAGCTAAATTTGAAATTATTGAAGCAGAAATTACATTATGATCAAACTTATGATTTTTAGGCACCACCTTTTTTCTTACGGAAAATTAAAGTTCTTTGGAAAGATACTACAGTGTGAAATGTTGTTTCAACTTGTAAAAAGAAGCAATTTTTTCATACACATTTTGTCCCTTTTTGAGATCTTTATTCACTTTCCCCCAATCATGCCCTCTAATCATCTTTCATCTTTTTTTGCTTTTAAGCTTCGTTACATTTTATTCTATGATTTATAATTAATATAAAATAACTTTTAATTAACATCTCCTCACTTTGTTGTGAGAATGCGAGTAGTAAGCCTATCTGTTACAGTAAACGCCACCCGGGACTTGAAAGCACGCATGCAACAATGGCAAATAGTAGTGTGTATGACAAATTCTCTTTCTCTCGCTTTACCGCTCTAGAGTAGCCCGCAATACGGTAATTGACAATGCGTGCATATTATTCTATTCTTTTAATTTCACAAAGATTAGAAGCCTGTTGTTCGTAAATGTGTGTTTTGTTGTAGCTTTGTTTTTACTGTGAGAGACGTCATCTGTTCGCGTGGGGGCGAAGATCACGCAGAAATGGCAGTAACCACTCGCGCATAGTTCTGAGAATTGAGACGGTTTCTGCCCGAAGTTACTAGAAATAGCCGAGATTGCAGTTCTAGAATGAATGAGAACATTTTGGTAGTTGTCGTAGTGTTATATATGAGTGTGGACAGTAAGTGAGTGAGTATTTTGTGCTATTGTAGACCTTTTAACGTTAAATAAAGTTCGTGTTTCAAGAACTGTTGTTGGTCCTTCAATACATCACTAAAGGGGTGTGTTAATAGATTTTACCATTCCAGAGATGTCAGGTCCCGAATTATTGTTCTGGCTCAGAATTCAAACAAGATTTCATAGACACTGATTTAACTATTATTCGATGTACTACTTTGAGATTCAGTTATTTTATATTTGAAAAACACCAGTGAGATGGTATTAAACAACACATTGCCAGCTCTAAGTATCAAATGAACAAGACTCCTCAAGCAAACAAACCACGGCAACCGAGTGGGGTGGCTCAGGCAGTTTCGTCTGTAGCCCGCATTCAGGAGGCCCGGGTTCGATTCCCATAAACGACCTACCTGACCCATGAGTTTTTCGGGGATTTTTCTGGGTCGCTAGGCAAATGCTGGGTATGTTAATTACATCCTCCGAATTTCCTCTCCCTCCATTTCACCTTCATTATCATTTCATGTCGTCTTTCATCTGGTGGTTTCTTTCAGGGTCTGCGGGAATCTCGGCGGTGCATGGCAGGATGATCTGCTCTGAGTAAACACATCCTTCTTCGGTGGGACGGACCCCGGTATCCAGGCCGGCATAGTGGGCCGATTCAGGAGCGTGACTGGCGGAATGTCGGCTGCCTGAAGGCTTCTTGCTCTGACGGGGCAGTCTCCGGTCTCCTGGCAGTTTCGGAGCCACGGTGGGTGGTATGACGATTGTCCTGGACCACCGGGAAGTTTCCTGTCATTATACTGTACCTAAACCCTCCGATTTGTATTTTTAAATATTCAGAGCGTAACGATTCTAACAGGAGTTAACTAATATGAAATTGTGCACCAAACATGGTTATTCTTGAACTGGTTGTGAGAATTACGACAAGTCTTATCAGAGCCCGTAGGCTGTACATAAGCTTTTAACGAGTCCAAAGTGGGGTTGGGTGAGTAGAAGGTGGAGCGTAGGCTATGGAGGGAGAAGGTTGCGTAATGTGACCTACACAGATGGGTCGTGATTAACACTGCCAGTAGGAAGTGATGAAGTGAGGGAACCGAGGAGGCCACGGGTTTACAGGAAGACAGGCCTCATAAAAGTGCGGTAGTCCCAAACAAATGGTGAGAGTTCTTCATCCCTGCGCCAGTTGAGCGAGTATATTATGTGTACTATTTTGGGCGTAAGTTACATTTTAAACACACAAAGTAGAAATCCGAATTCTACACAAAAGAAGATTAATTATCAATTGTTTCTAAGCTTATCCATGCCGAAACATACAAATATTCATTAAACCATGCTTTCCAGATATTTGATTATTAATTATATGGCTCGTCAATTTGAAATATGACGACTTAAATGTGTAGTTTATAATATAGACATCATAACATTTACTTTAAATTGTTATTTAATAAACCGTTTTATCATTTAACTGATTTAAAATAAAACATTTGTATTCTTTGTGGCAAATCACAGTTGTATTCCAATCTTTTGTAATGAAACAAAAATGAAAATATATTAATATTCCTTTTATTATGCAGCATTCACATAATACATATTATACTTTAACCAACCCCATCAGAGCCATTTTTAGAACATCGAAGTTCTTCCAGTTGAAACGTACTCTGGGGTGGTATATTTTCCTGGCACGCTTAAAGGGAGTGGAAATTGGATTTTCGTGATCCTTTTTACATTTTCAGGTTTTAATTGCATATGAATTTTTGAATACTCCTCTCATTTTGGTGCAACTTTCATAGAAATATGCTAATTTTAAATAGTTTTAAAATACTGTTGAATATATTCCTGCATGGTACACTCACTTGGTAAAACATCAATAACTTTGTAAATATTGGTGTTAGGGAAGAGATATTTTTTCATTTTGATACTCCTTCAAATCAGTGATTGCAACTAAACCTTATGGAGCTTTACTGCCAATCAAACTGGAATGTTTCTACCAGTACAAGTTTGAGAAAACTTACGACACTTGGGGAAAAAAGTTATTTGTTGGGAAAACAACCAAAGACGTCTGAGAGACTCAACTATCAATCAAATAACTGAATATTATGGGATAAACTTAAGGAAATGAGTAGAGCAGTGTGGGCTACCTACTTCCACAAAGCTTCCACTGATATCAAACCACTGCACAAATCCTCTCTGTGAATTTGTGCAAATATAAAAAAGCAGAAGTTGGTGGTAAACTGGACGAATTTCATCACAAGAATACCATACCTAAGGCAGTAATTTTGGAATTGAAACCTATTTATGTAGATCTGGCTAATACAGAATTAGTGTATAAGTGTTTGACAGGGAAAAACTAAAAATGTGAATGGATCTTTTAATAGTGTAGTTTGGTCTGGAGTATCTAAAAATGATTTTGTTGGTCTAAAAGCTCCACATCTTGGAGAAAATGATGCAGTTATCACATTAAAGGAAGGGAATGCTGGTAGAATAAGTGTACTGAGTGAAATGGGAATGACTATTGTGTATAATACCAGAGGACGT
Organism: Mantis religiosa; assembly: GCA_030765055.1. NCBI lineage: Eukaryota > Metazoa > Arthropoda > Insecta > Mantodea > Mantidae > Mantis > Mantis religiosa. Next base: position 166,384,067 of record CM060948.1, on the reverse strand, counting down.
AGGGATGTGGCGACCCCATCGCCCAGTGTCTACCGGGCGAGAGACTGCCAGGATAAGCGGTCCACCTTGTATACAAAGAAGGTCTTCCATCGCCTTGGAAATAAAAAAGCTCCTAAAGATAGACCCTTGCCCAAGATTACGGGTGAAGTCTTCAGCAACAAACCTGGCGAAAGAAATTTTCGGTACGGCATGTTTGGTGGAAGAAGCAACCCTACGATTGGGGTTAATACAATAGAGGGGGAGGAGAAAACTAAATAGCTTTGGTTGGCAATCTCCTAGGAGAGAGCACTCCGAACCTAAACTCTGGTCCTCCTGGTAGGGGGTTTTGCGATTGGGCTGGTAATCCATCCAAGTAAAAATGTACTTATTCAAGCAGCTCAGAAGAGAAATAGCCGGATGGATCCATATAATGGATCCAAATAAGACGACGAAAGCAAGAAAACGGTTTATGAATAAAGGTACTGCGGAAATGCTAAACATTGTGGCCTGGAATGTGAGAGGAATGACAAATAAAGAATTAGAATTAGAAAAAGAACTTTTAAGAGCCAATATAGACATAGCTTTGCTATCAGAAACAAAGAAAAAATTACAAGGTTCTAAGCAACTGAATCAGTATCTACTATTTTACTCTGGGGTCTAAATGAAATGAAATTTGTAGTATTTAACTCCCACTTTTCCTACATACGGCACCGCAGGCGGTGAAACTGATGATACATGAGATGAAGATTGAGCACCGGTGGAATGAGATGGCGCGAGAAACCGGAGGTCCCGGATAAAACCCGCCCCAGCGCCGTGTTTTCCACCACAAATCTCACTTTGCGGTCGCCTGGGATCGAACCCAGGCCGCCTTGGTGAGAGCCAAGCGGTCTAACCACTGAGCCACGGCGCGGCCACTCTGGGATCTCACAAGATACAAGGGCAAGAGCAGGAACTGCTATATTAATACATAAAAACACAGAAAGAGAATCCACAGTTACACTTGCGTTAATGAAAGATTAATGAATATCAGAATAAAAACATAAAGAGGCTATAAGACCATTATAAGTTAGTATGCCCCTGAAGAAGGGAGAAAGGAAGAGAGTAAAACATTTTATAAAATACTGCAGAAACATGTAGATTCGTTAAATAAAAAAGATTTAGCTAGTTCTTGGTGGAGATTACAACGCAAGAATGGGACAATTAGCAGTGAATGATATAATAGGGAGCAATGGCGAACCGACAATCAATGAAAATAGCAAAAGCCTGAGAAATTTTGCTGTATTCAATAATTTTAAAATTACTAGATCGTTTTTTAATCATAGAGATGTGCACAAATACACATGGTCAAGTAGAGGACAACGCAGCATAACAGATTACATACTGGTAAATAATAAAATATCATCGCAAGATTAGATACAAGAGTTTATAGAAGCTACGATATTTCTTCTGATCATTTTATGTTAATGACTAAAATAATGGAAAAGGTTGTATAACAAATTAAGAGCAAAGAAAACTGAGAATATGAGGAAAAACGAAATTTTTAAGGCACACCTGCCGAAACAAGACAGTATAAGAGATTATACTGCCAACGACTAGATGAGAAATTAGATCAGTGAGCGATGAGTATAAATGTCAATAAAGAATTGGAAGACCTTAAACAAATATTGATAAAGGCTGCAACTGAAGCATTAGGAAGAATAAGGAAAAAGTTTAATAGTAAAAGATTACGAATATGGAATGACCATATAGAACTTTTAATAAAAGAAAAGAAAGAAGCATATTTGGAATATTTAAATACAAATACCCAAGAGAATTCAATAGAATACAGAAGAAAATGTGCAATAGCTAAAAGAGAGTCAAGAAAATTACAACGAGAAAGTTGGGATAAATACATATCAGATAGAGAATATGATATACATGGTAATCAGACAATAGCACATAAAATCATGAGATACTTAAATAAATTGGAAAAAGATACAGTAGAATTACATGATATTTCAGAAGAAGAGTGGCTTCAGTACTTCAAAGGACTATGGAATTATTCGATGGATAGTGAAAAGCAACAATTAAATACTACATATGAAGAAGTAGACCCTATTACAGTAGAGGAATTAGAAACTATATTAAGGTCGTTTAAACATAATAAAACACCAGGAAAAGATGGAATTAATGTGGAATTGATAATGTTTGCATCAAAAAATTTTAAAATACGACTACTAAAATTTTTAAATGTTTGTTGGTCCAGCCTACGGATACCAGTAGAAAGGAAAATGGCTGTAATAAAGCCAATACTTAAACAAAGGAGACAGAAATGAATATAAAAATTATAGAGGAATCAGTATCTTAAATACAATAATTACAATAATTAAATAAATACAATGATTAAATACAAGCTATAAAATATTTGCAAAAATTTTAGCAAAAAGATTAAATATAATAACTGAGTCACTACTCGATAATGAACAACACGGATTCAGGTAAGGCAGATCCTGTGCTGATTGCGCCTTAACAATAAAAAAATAATACAAAAGAGAAGAGAATTTAATTTAGAGACCCATATACCCAGATACCAGAAGAATGGAAAATGGCTGTAATAAAGCCAATATTTGAAAACGGAGACAACAATTTATGTAAAAATTATAGAGGAATCAGTCTCTTAAATACAATAAGTACAATAATTAAATAAATAAAATATTTAAATTCAAGCTATAAAATATTAGCAAAAAGTTTAGCTGAAAGATTAAATATAATAACTGAATCACTACTCGATAATGAACAACACGGATTCAGGTAAGGCAGATCCTGTGCTGATTGCGCCTTAACAATAAAAAAATAATACAAAAGAGAAGAGAATTTAATTTAGAGACCCATATACCCAGATACCAGAAGAATGGAAAATGGCTGTAATAAAGCCAATATTTGAAAACGGAGACAACAATTTATGTAAAAATTATAGAGGAATCAGTCTCTTAAATACAATAAGTACAATAATTAAATAAATAAAATATTTAAATTCAAGCTATAAAATATTAGCAAAAAGTTTAGCTGAAAGATTAAATATAATAACTGAATCACTACTCGATAATGAGCAACACGGATTCAGGCAAGGCAGATCCTGTGCTGATTGCGTCTTAACAATAAAAAATAATACAAAGGAGAAGAGAATTTAATTTAGAGACCCATATATTATTTGTTGATTACGTAAAAGCATTTGACAAAGTTATACGGCAAAAGCTATGGGATATAATGACTGAAAACGGATATCCTCAACATTTAATTTTAATGATAAAGAAAATGTATGAATGGATTTGTATTAGCATGGATAATGGTTTTAAGACAGAAACTATCAACTTAGTAAGACAGGGCTGCCCAATTTCGCCAACACATTTTAATATTTATAACGACGCAGCAGTTGCCGAATGGCAAGCTCAGTTAACAGTAGATTTTAAGTTAGGTCGTACACTCTTAAATGCAGTCCTGTTTGCAGATGTTGAGTACATTCTGGCAGATACTGAAGACTATTACAACTAGCTTTATACCAACTCAACAAAACAATGTCAAAGTATAATTTTGTCATTTCAGCAGAGAAAACGAAAGTGATGTATTTTATTGGTAAATATCCAACACGATCCACAATGCTCTTCAAAATCAAAATACTAGAACAAATTAAATATTTTAATTACTTTGGATGTAATATTTCCTATGAATGTGACAGAGATTTAAAAAAATGGTCTACAAATTTCAAAACATATGTGGCACTATAAAACGAACATTGAAAAACAAAAAAAAAAAAAAAAAAAAAAAAAAGAGATACCATATTAAAGTTTTATAAAACTATGGCAGTGCCTGTTATATCATATGATGCCGAAACCTGGACCTTGAACAGAACTGATAAAAGAATAATTGAAACGGCTGGAATGAAATTTTTGAGGTACATAGCTGGCTGTAGTCTTAAAGATCACATTAAAAGTGAAACAATAAGAGAACAACTAAAAATATTTACTTTAAATGACAAACACAGGGAGTACAAACTGAAATGGCAAGATCATCTCTCTCGAATGCCAGAAGAAAGACTCACCAAACAGGCTTTGCAGTATAAACCAGTTGGTATTAAAGATGTTGAAAAAGCACGGAGACGCTGGGAAGATCCCTTCTGAGCCGAAACAGGCCCATCTGGCCCATCTTGAAGGGTGATGATGATGATGATGATGATGATGATGATGATGATGATGATGATGATGATGAGTGGAGGTGGCAGAACATATGCCTCAGGAGGCTAGGTCATTAAAAGGAAGAAAAAGGAACCATATCCAAGTAAAATTAGACCTGAAGCTTTCCTAGCAACGATTATGTTCGATATCGTCTCGGGAAACAAGCCAGGTAAAAAGACGATTAGAAATCGACGTTTCGGAAGCGTATATCTCTGCCATCATCAGGATATTTTAATGAATGTTATAACCACAATTGTATCACTGGATAAAATACAAATATAAACAAAGCCAAAACACTATCTACACTCGCCTCACTGAACAAAATACTATTTTCAGTAAATTAAATGCCAGGTCAGGAGATCGCGTGAGTATAGAAAGTTAATTGGGTCAATGAAACGCAACTACTTAACTTTATGATAAAACTGGATAGATCTGTGCTTCTTAAGTCGACGGATTTTCATTTTAAGGTTGGTTTCCAAGAGGAGCTGAACTGAAATTCAGCATCACGATTAAGCGTGCTCCTCTTGGAGGAAATGGCCAAAGGCTCCTTAATTCTCCGCTCTCAGTAGCTGTTGCATTTTGCCAAGATGGTCGTCTCCCGAAAGTTGGCTCTGTGGTCGTTATCAAAACAATGCTCTGCCAGTCCAGATTTCTCAGGCTGCATTAAACGAATGCTCCGTTCATGTTCGTTAATTCTGGTAGCGATGGTCCTTCCGGTTTGTCCTATATAGGTGTCCCACATTCACAGGGAATGCGGTACATTCCTGGAACTTGGAAGTACACTTTGTCTTTCACCGGTCTCAACAGATGTTTAATTTTCGGAAGTGGCTTGTGGATGTTCCTGATGTTGTATTTGGTGAGAATTATGCTGATTCTGCCGGATAGGTTGCCGGTAAACGGGAAGCAGTCTGTAGCGATAGACTTATCTGACGCTTGCTGCATTACAGGTTTCCCTTTCCTAGCGCTGGTGATCGATGCTTCAACGTCATATTCGGAGTAGCCGTTTTGACGGAAAGTGAATCTCAGGTGCTGTAATTCCTGTTTTAAGTGGCTGAGATCAGACAGACAACTCAGAGAACATCGGACAGAGAACTCCCAGTCGTTGAGACATGATGAAAACTATAAGCGTTCAGATGGAGATCAGTGTGTGTAGGCTTGCTGTATACAGCATGCCCCAGTGTATCGCTGCTGTTTTTTGAAACAAGAATGTCCAAGATCTATAGAGCTTGATCATCAAGTTAAGTATACTGGTCGCCAATCTAGAAAGTGATTGACATTTCGTACGGAGAGAGAGGCGACTTTGCCGCTTATTGCTGCCACGTGGAGAGTGTGATAGCACTACGCGTGCGAAGGTGATTCAGTTGCGACTGCAATGGGTATTTTATTATTATTGTTATTTTTATTTATTATTTTTAATACTATACACATAGACAATAAATAGTACAGTCATGCATCTACATGCAAACGCTAGAACATGCAAGAACACATTAATGTGAAGATCATCGTAACAAAAGTGGCATACATGTGACATTTTGATGCTTATTGAAGTGGGAAAATGCCACTTACATAATCTTTTCCCGGGAGTTTCTAATTTATACCCCAATGTCTAACTTTCTTCTTTAAAATACTTTTCTTTCCCAATCTTAACCTTAATGCCCTTACTGATACCTACGCACGTGAAGTCTATCAAGCACTTCAGAGAATGGAATACTACGCTTCCCTTTCAATTTCTCCTCATCGAAGTATTCTCCCACAGAGCATATTATTTCCCGTGTATGTCCTTCATTTGGAATGCCTGTACCAAATACAGTTTTATTTGGTTCCCGAGCACGTTCAGGTTTTCGCTTGTCACTATATTTTGACATAATTAAACATTCATTAAACACAATTGCAAATGATCACAACACGCGCTCATACACACGGACTCAGGCACACGCACAGATTAATAACGTAAACCAAGGTAAATTGCCAGAAATAAAATGCAAAGTAACTTGCCAGTACAGGATCTCTAACTGTGAGGGCATTCTGTTTATGCAGCGTTATCGGCAAGAGAAACAAACACAAAGGTATTATGATTACTGCATTTTGCGTAACTCGCTCACCCGCAGTTCATGCTAAGCACGTGTTAGAATATCGGCAACCAAGGTTTAGCGTCTAACGTTGTCATGGAAACGTCTCGACTCTAATTGGTCATTTTAATCGTTACTATGACAACCGTTATGACGTACTCATCCCCTTCCATTTCTTTAGACCGTTATTCCACGTGGTTACTGTCAATCACACTCTAGTTTGGCGACTAGTGTAGTTACGTTTCTTTGATCCAATTAACTTTCTATACTCACGCCATCTCCTGACCTGGCATTTACTTGACTGAAAACAGTCTTTTGTTCAGTGATGCGAGTGTAGAGAGTGTTTTACTTTGTTTATATTTGTGTTATATCCAGGGATACATTTGTGGTTATAACATTTAATAAATATCCCGATGATAGGAGAGAGGCACACTCCCGAAATGTCGATTTCTAATCGTCTTTTCACCTGGCTTGTTTCCCGAGAAGATCAGAGGAGTATGAAGCTGGAAGGTTTTTTACAGCAGTGGAGATTTGTTGAACATTTTATGTTTGAAAATGATTTCTGAAAATGTAATATTTTCTACACAAATGCCTCATTATCACAAAACTAATTGACACTAAAAGCTGAAAAATTTCCCACACATTTGCATCTAAAATTGCTTTATTTTAATGAAGAGGTTTTTATGTACATGGAATAGTCATTCTTTAAATTTCATTTTTCTATAAACCTTTATGAGCTTTATTTAAAAAGTTAGAGCAACCTTCTAATGAATAGAAGTATTTTATTTTTCACCAATAAAGTGTAAAGGTTTTGTTAAATACACCTTAAAATTTTGCTCATTATGTTAAATAGTTACTGAGATAATGGGTCAATCATTAACATTGGCAAGGTAGGCATTTCGACTCCCCTTAAATAGTATCTGACAGTCTATGAGTTATGCTGTTCACCGATACACGCGCGCACAAATATTCATGCATTCTCATAGAACCAACGAGAGAGGTGGCGCCACGGCAACGTATGCGATTCGTATTCGGGAGGTCACGGGTACAAACCTCATCGACCGCGCATTCTGACTTGGGATTTTCTTGTGTTTTCTCCTTGTCATTTAGGACAAGGATATCACGATTTCCTATTCATCATTTCCCTATCATCGTCAAGTGGGCCTTCAGGCTCGTACTGTATGGCAGTCGGACTGATTGAGCGGATGTTTGCGTATTGTAAATGCTGTTCTCATCACTGAGCGGCGGTGGATGATCATCATCCTTACCTGAGGAAGGGGCCATGCTTCACGACACCGGATCGGGAGTGTTGCGGCTGTGGAGTGGACCCTGGTACCGGGATAATGAACTCTAAGCAGCTATTAGGCTCGTCTTTGTAGGTTGTCTGCCCGTCACCCTTTGGACTCCTGCGGTTCCCTCACTTCATTCTCTGTTCCATGGTTATGGTTTTAAATTCTGGTTAAGTGGACCTTAAAACATACATTTTTGGTGAAAACTTGATATGGAAATTCTGGATAGAATATAATAATACCTTTATGTGTGTCAAACAAATTCTAGATAAGGCTGATATAAAACTGCTTAAGGTCTCGTGTTTCCAGGGAACTGACGAGCAAGCTGACTGTATCATGATCATTATCTTCAGTACCATTACTTTTTTCTGTTTAGTTATTGGTTTGGAAGCAACAGCTGTATTGTAGCGGTAATACAATTTTCTGTGACGAAAACCATATTTGGTACTATGTATATAACTTTAAACCAATTACGTTTACTTTCCCTACTACGTTTGGTAAACGGCAGAGAAAAAAGGGGGAACACCTCTTGCACTGCGACATCCACACCAATATATAGTGGCTAATACTCCCAGAGATGAAGCTGGGGTGTCGCAGAAGGCTACAGGCTTTCAGGTGGAAAGGCTACAAGGACGCGCCGAAGTACTGGGAGTTCTTCATCCCAGCGCTAACACCTGCTTCACAGCAACCTACACTCCGGGTCTGGTATAAACAAGACTTCCTTCATGAGGACAGCGCGGTCACACAACGCCGTCCAGCGCCGAGAATAACATTTGCAATGGCTAAGTAATCTGCGCCATTTTTCCGGCACCGGCATACACCAAAATGCTGAAGGCACACATGAAAGATTATAAGGAAATAGAGTGATGGGAGAAAAAGGAAATCGTGGTATGAAAGCAAGCACCCTAGCATTCACCTAAGTGACTAGGGAAACCACGAAAAATGTAGATCAGAATGTGGGCTCAACAGGGATCGAAATCGAGACCTCTGGAATGTGACATCTTCTAATTGCTTGGTACTACGTATAGTAAGCAGGGGTGGTATATTACATCCAACAATACTTTGCCAAGGTTTCTTCGAAAATATACGTTTTGAGGCATCTTGAACCACAAAATGAGAATTTTTGAAAAAAAAAAATGTTCTGTGTGTGCGCGCGCACTTATTTGTATGTGTATGCTTGTGCGTGTCTGGCTACATGTAAGTCCAACCTCCTATTCCAAAGCACTACATGGAAAATTACCCAAAGTTTAGATTTTCTCTACTAATGATTCTGATTAAAATATAATACCTTTAAAATATTTGCATAATAAAGTGAATACCTCAAGTAGAAGCTTTTTGAACAGCTCCTGCAGTTCTCTTTCTTCTAGGTGACCTTTGCATAACTGGCGAACCTAAATATTGATGGAATCTTACTACACCAAAAATGTAGATCTCGTTAAAGTGTATTTTTGTTCGGCAAACCATTTCCGAGATATATTTTGATATTGGTTTGCATTTTCAAATTGGGATTTTCTCAAACACAGATATGTAATTAATTTTTTATCTCTTGATCATGAGAAGAAAACGGAATTTTAGAGCCAACACTTAATGACCAGCTCTTAAAATATTTCGGTAGCAGTTAAAGCCTACTGTGTTCCATTATTTCCCTTCAAAAGGAAATATATAATAAATAATTTCTACTAAAATAATTTCTACTACTCTCGTCTAACATGGAGTAGACGAGAAGAATATGCGCTTTTAAGAATATCATTATATACGTTTTTCGGGCTTGTAGGCTTTAGGGAAGTCAAATCCGTGAATGTAGCTCCTCGGTTTACGGCGAAGCATCAAAAAAGAGAAAAGCTAGATCACAACCTACAAGCCCGAAGGACATGTTAACAAGCGGACCGTGAAGGCCTTAGCATATATGTGCTTTTAAGAATAGTTTTACAAGAACTGAAAAAATCATGTGGGTGCATATATCCGATGTTCCTACTCCGATAGTAACTGTGTGTAGTGTGATTTCCTAAAGTTAGAAAAGGATGAAAAAAGAAAAACAGATAGTTTAAAATGTTTGTAAAATTAATTTGTGTAGATATTTTAACTTAAACTATGGACCACTTGCTACGAAGCTTGATTTTTGCCAAGCCTTAAGATTCACAAGCGCCTAGGTTGTGGGTTTAATTCATTATTTACACTAAGGTGTTTATGATTGGTGTGAATTAGATAAATGTAAATATTTTGGATGATTCAGTTCTATGAAGCATTTTGTACAAAAAAGATTGTTACTAAATGTTTCTGATAAGTTTCATTATTCATAAATCTTGGACAGAATGAATATTTTGGAGTTATAAAACATTTTCGGTAGTATTACTCCAGTACATAACACTGTTAAACGCGGTATGATTCTGAATCTGACAAATTTATCCCATTTTAGTGTTTTTTTGGTTTCATTTGCTTACAGTTTGTTTATCTAGTTTACATAAATACCAATATCTGATTCTAAAATATAGGCATGTTACATATATGTCCATAGTGTTAGTTGCAGCCGTAACGTTGGCGGTACAGCCATCATCTTGCAGGATCCCAACTGCGGAGTTTAAGGCAAATAATCCTTGGCTGGTTTGAGACCGTTTGCTTATTGGAATAGAGTACTTAAATGAGTGTTTGACACTTTTTAATTGTTTTTACTACACAGTTTTCCAGGTGATTTCTAGCAATGAAGTATCTAATCAACTTGCGTCCTTTGTAAACAAGATTTGATTCAATGACAGGAAACTAGTAATCTGCAGTGTAAAATTAGCAATACTTAACTGTATGGTTAAGTTGGCATCTTTGAATTTTTGGGAAGTAAAAGAAAATTGCTTCCTCTATGCAATGGGAAACAGTATAATTTGGACCACGTAACAAAGGTAAGTCACAGGAACCACTTGTGTACTATTATTTTTTACGTTTCATTAATAGGCCAGAAAAGTTTTATTTAGGATTTCTAAAACATCGCATAGAGGCAGTCGGAAAAAGTGAAAGTAAGGAAAAAGTAAGAAACGGCGAGAATGAGGCAGAGTAGGAGAGGAGCGAAAGATCCTGAAAGAAGAATCTCCGCAGTTAATAATGTGACTTTGTGGGTTCGTGAAATTAAAAGTCCAGTTGCACATACTCAAAATGTTCTTTATTTCCACAGAATTACAGTTGGAACACATGCCGATTACATAGAATTACGTAGCGCACACAATTACAATCCAACAGTTCGTCTGTCAAAGGTCCATTCTACACTCACAATTACGTACAACTCCTCTGATACACGTACACAGCCTTCCAGTCCGTTCGCTAGCACCGCGCTCTTCACGGCTGCTCGCTATGAACTGAACTGACTCGTCCACTGCATCCCTTATATACGCAGATCGCTGTGTCTGTAAGTTTCGCAGCTCAGTGAATCATCCTGATGGTTCCAGACGTCAGGGGGAGGGGAAAGATATGGTAAAATGCCTCGTGACACTTCCCTAACCATCCCCTTCAGTGAACGCTACAAGATAATTGGGTAGGCGTGGTCTGAATGCCTCCTGTCGCCCACCCAGTTGCTAGCTGACGTGCCTTCCGATAATTAGGTGACAATACGATAACGTGAGTTGAGTTGCGGTTCTGCTAGTAGCTTATAAAACTCTTGAAAACTAAGTGCCGCTTTGATCTAATCTCATATGGAACAGGAGGATAACCCATTTCAATTGGCCTTACTGCTTTAATTAGTAAATTACTCAAAACAGATTTACTGATCTCTTTTACTTTTCAGAAACCTGAAATTACTTGAATATAAGAACCGGTTATAACACGGGAAAGTTATCTGCACCACATGCTCATCTACTCTCATGCAATGAAAGAGTGCAGATAAAACAAAATTGAATACATTTGACATTACATTTCACAGAGAGCTTATCAATTGATAGTTGACAGTGTTTCAGGTTACACAAAGTTTCATTGCTTTTTTATTATTAGTTCAGTTTCATTATTTATCATTCTCTCTGGTGATAGAAGTTCATCCCCACATTTACTTTTTATACAAATGTGTAATGCTTCTCATTCAGTAGCACATTGATGTTTTAAATAGAAAGAGAGGCTGTGTGTTCAGGTATGCACTCTCATTTATTTAGAAGTTTAGTATACAGAATATTTTAATGGAAGTAATACATAGTCACGAACAAAGCCGTTAAGTATGTCTAATACATAGAGGAAATATTACATCGCACACCAAAAATTATATGTCAAGATTTCAATAGAACTATATGCTTTTTTGGCAAACTGAATTACGGGATGCTTTTTAGCAAAAAGTCCGAATATGTGTATGTTAATATTACTAATAAAAAGGAAATGTGGGATAAATAGCAAATATGGCATTTAAGTTTGTTATTTTGCATCTTTCTACATAATCTCCTCTCAAGGCACACTTTACATGGAAAACATTTATTACATTTGATTTTATAGGAATGGGCATAACGATTTTAATTTGAATATAATATATTTAATATGTTTGCATGCAAATAAAATTTATATCTTAAATTTTATAGGACTGGTCGGTGAAGACTTACTCATTCGGAAGAAATTTTGTGTAATTTTGTTTAACTGGTAGCCCCATAAGAGGTAGGCAAAAACTTAATATACAACGCATAGCTTATATCAAACAGCTTTTGTGACATTTTCAAAATATCCCTTGTTGTTGGACTGGATTATCTAATTCACATTTGAACTGGCTTTAAATTCAGTTGTTCATGTGATATCATGGAAGTGGTAACTATGCAATTTGAAGGTAAGGGTACAGTGACCCGCTTATAAGCATTTAAATAACACTTCGGTTCCCATCACTGTATTAAACCGTTTGATCAAACATTTATCTGGATTAACGCGAAGTAGCTAGAAGTTTCTGTAAGTTGTAGAAGCTGTATAAAAATTAACTATAGTCACCAGGAAAGGTAATGTGAATTTAATATTTAAGATGTCTTGATATATGGAAATTAATTGACCTAATAGTGGTTAACTATAAAGCCCGGGCCTTAAAGTACTTACATGTTGTAAGTCGCCATTAAGGTAGTTGTCTCATGTGTTTATAAGAACTCCTAAGTGGTTTACCGGGAAAATTACGAGTCAGTTGGAGAATTTAATGTCATATCGGCACGTTGGCCATAGTAGCTAAATGGTTAGAGGGGCTAGACGGCAACCAGAAGATCCGTGGTTCAAATCCCAGCTATGACATTGAATTTTTCAGTCTGACTCTATCTTTCTATGTCTTGATATAGTTTAAAAGTCACCGTATAAAGTAGATTTTACAGGATGACTAAAATAACCTTATTTTTACAATTATGTAGCAGCCATAACTAATGTAACTAATATATAAAAACTGTAAACGCGAGTTTAATTCATTCATGTGCTATTTTATTCCATACAACACAGTCAATTTCTTGAAGATTGTATCTTAAACAGGCGAAATCATGAATGAGTGGTTAAAACACTTATTTCTCTTCAACATGGTTCAGGTTCGACTATAGGTGACCGTATGCGGGATTTTTGATAGACAAACAACGTTTGAGCGAATTTTCTGCAGTTTTCTGGTGTTTCCCCGGCTTTCAATCCATTAACCACTCCATCTTCAGCTTCATTTCAGTTTACTCCTATACCAGGTTTTGGAGCATTTTCACTCATTACTGCTTCTCTGCTCATCACTTTGCTTTTAAATCATGTACAAAACATACAGAATGGGCCAAAAGTCGCGATCGGATATTTTCTAACTTTTTGTAGCAGTAATACAATTTCACGAGTAGCCCGCCTCGGTAGCATAGATGGTAGCATGTCTGCCTCACGTTCAAGAGGTCCCGAGTTCGAATCTCGGTCAGGGCGAGTTACATGGATAAGGTTTATTCCGGAGGTTTTCCTTATCCTGAAAGACAGAATGTCTGGTAACTCTTAGCTCCATGGACCCCGGACTCATTTGAGCATCACTTCACCTATTTCATTCATCGTCCGATATGACTTAACGTTGGAGGACGTAAAATTAAAAAACAAATATTTCACGAGTGGCGTAAAAACGTTATTTGTTTGCTGCATTAATAAGGAATGAAACACGTCCTGTTTGCATATCTCTGTCACTTAATTCATTTATGGTGGTGGGCATATATGGACGATAACCCTCATTTTATATCCAACGGCGCAACGGCGCTCCTGGGCTCTGCATTTTCCGGCGATCGTTTCCTTGTTGATTTCTTCGGCGAACGCTCCAATGATTCAGGCAGAAGATTACTAACATCATCACCGCAATAATTTTAGATCTTTCGCTTCGTTTTGCACTCAACACAGAACCTGTTGAGAAAGCCTTCTTTTCAATTCTCGGAGATCGGCTTCACTGGGAGCTTTATTAAAACAAAGAAAGACGTTTTCTCTTAACCCTCTCTAACCTTTCTCCAATTCTTCCTTTTTCATGAACCCACACACAAACGATGAGACGTTCCTTAATCGTATATTTGCTTATATCAGCCACTGCTTACAACACAAACAGCGTTTCACATTGGCAACAGTTAATAACCCGCGAAAAATCAGGCTTGTCGCTATAAGATAACAATGCCCTCAGTCTATCGGAAAATTGTTATACTAATGCAACAGAAAGCATATGAAGTGGAAAAATGTCCTTCTCAACCTATGAATAGCTTTTAATTAGTTTTGTGTTTCGGAAAGTGAGTTATTTCAATATAAATATTACTCGATCGCGACTTTTGACCCACCCTGTATACTTCATGTATACATGAAATGAAGCCTGTTGTGTCCCTTAAGGGCGAAGACCTTCCTGTAGAGAGGTAAAGCTCTTTTTATATATCTCGTGATTTCTCCGTGGGAAGAATTTTTGGGTCACGAAGATCTTGACTTTGTTGTAGTTATACAGTAGCTTTTAATGTTACTGACAGTTATCAGAATGATATCCGCTCCACCGATGTAATCGAGCGGGATGAGTAAGGCGGTTTCGTCTGTGTCCCGCATTCGGGAGGTCTGGATTCGATTCCCGTGACCAACTTAACTGACCCATGAATTTTTTTTTTGGGGGGGGGGGGGTTCCCGGGTCGCCAGGCGAATGCTGGGTAGGTTAATTACATATCCCGAATTTGCTGTCCCTCCATTTCATCTCCATTATAATTTCACACCGTCTCTCATCTGATGGCCTCTTTCAGGCCGACTGGTGTCTCGGCGGCGCATGGCAGGATGATGTGCTCTGAGTAAATCATTGATTCCTCCGGTAGGACGGTTGCGGGTCTCCGGATCCAGGTCACATGGTGGGACTGTTTTAGAACCACAGTAGAGTGGGATGTACGTTTTCCTGGCCTGCCGGGGGAATTTCTATCTAATTAAAATGTAGGGACCCTACTCTTTGCACTGTCGTCGCTCCTTGTCTCCTCTCATCTCATCGTTAATCACGGGGATGCCTCACTTAGCGCAGAGGTAAAATGAGCCAAGACTGGTTGGCGTGCCGAGCCCCTCTGACATAATTCTGTTCCACCGGTGTGTTGGCATTTTCTTCCGCGTGAGCTCTTTATATGCCAGTGAATCTACTGGCATGGAGTCATCGCTTTTAAGCGCAGTCAAAAATCATCGTTCGAGGCCTAATTTGAACCCGCGACATTAGGATTAGTAGGCCAACGTCTAAAACTGAGCCAGCCAGTCCGAAACTGCTCTTTCAGATTGCGAAGTGTGCATTCTCCGGCCGGCAAGGGCCCGAGACGCTACCCCCATAGAATTGTGGCTTGAGGACTGTTGTAGCGTCGGATGATAAAACTCGGCCCTCTGTGGGCTGTTGTGTTAGAAACAAGGATTCTAAACATATCCTCCATTTCTATAAAATCAATTTTTCATCCTGTGATGCACATGATCCAATGACGTCTGTAATTTCAATTTTAATAGCGCCAATTTCTATGAGAATATTTTATTTAAGGTCTACAAGGATTTGAATAAAACTTTCTCCTTTAGCCCTTAATGATAAATACGAGTTTCTTTTATAGCATAGACGACACATCACTTACGCAAATCGGTTCTATGTGTGCATACTGTGCCACCATTATTTGTCTCCTCATAAAATGCAGATATTTTGCGGCTAATAACCCAGAAGGAAGGGGTGAAATGAGAAAACTGCAGGAGGCCACAGGGTCGTAGGCAAACATGCTACGAGACGCGCGGAAGAAGTGCTAAGAGAGAAGTGCTGAGAGTTTTCGTCCCGGCACCAGGACCCGCCGCGCAATCACCAACACATCGGACCCGTGTCAAAAAGCGTCGTTCCTCAAGTCGGGAACAGCGACCGTTAAACAAGGTCCAGGATGGAGAACAGTATTTATAATGCACAGGTATCTGAGTCATCTGCCCGGAAGTATCATACACCACGAGCCTGAAAGCATGCCCGAAAGATGATAAGGGAAGGAGATTAAGAGAAGTGATGGAAAGGAAATCGTGAATGAAAGTGGAACCCCAGTATTCCCTAAGTGACAAGGGGAAATCCCATAAAATCTAAATCAGGACGTGCGGTCGGCGGGGCTCCAACCCGTGACCTCCCGAATACGACCCGTATGTAAACATTACCGTGGAACAGTGATGCTGATGGTGGTTGCATCTGAATAAAGTTTCCTAAGTCACTAGGAGAAACAAAAGCAGGCAGAAAGGTTCAAAGGTACAGGTGTGCCTCAAAAGTGATTTGCGAGGATAAAGGCTTAAAATGATACCCGGCAGGACAAACGGGCGATATACTCGCGAAGACAAAAGTAACATCATTAATTAAGCTGATCGTTGAGCTTTGCAAATGTTCTCCTGTTAGAAAGACGTATACAGGCTTTTTTAATGCTGTTTTATCCTCACCAAATTTGAGGAAATAAATGATCAGATAAATGTGACTTCCCAATGTGAGCACTGGTATATGAGCACTATGAAAGGGTCTTTTCTTATATCAATTTGTTTCAGATTTGGTTCCAAAGGTTAAAGTAAATCTTTGTAAAGCCATTACGTGCTGCAGAGAAATATATTATAGAGGGGGTGTAGGAGTACGCATATGGAGGGGTGCAAAGAAACTTGGAGCAGAGCACCACAGATAGCCATAACGCCCCTTTTTGCTTCTAACCTGGCCCCTAGGAGAGAAAGACTGAGATTAGGGAAAGAGCTAAAGGGCGACCAGCTACGGGATAAGAAATGTGCTAGCAAGGACGGAGTTCCTGAAGATTCCATATGAGGCAAATTCTAACGCTGTCTAGCTAGGCTGTAACCCGCGTACCGTTAGAAAGATCCCAGATACTCGAACTATCCTCAGAAATGAATTCTTATTTGTTTGTTTGTAATTTACGTCCTCCAAAGTTAAGTCATATCGGACGATGAATGAAATGGGTGAAGTGATGCTCAAATGAGTCCGGGGTCCATGGAGCTTAGAGTTACTCTACATTCGTCTATCAGGATAAGGGAAAACTCCGGAAAAAACCTTATCCAGGTAACTCACCCTAACGGAGGTTTGAACTCGGGACCTCTTGAACGTGAGGCAGACACGCTACCATCTAAGCTACCGAGGCCGGCGTTAAGAGTTATTTACAGTCCAACGAAACATCGGGGAGAAATATTTTAAAACCAGGCTCTTTACTTTTCTTCAAACCTAAGTAGACGAAAAGAAATGACCGTGACAGAAAATAATGGACAGGGACATTATATGGTAGAAGAATAAGCACCTCAGCATTTGCCGGCTAACTCGAAGAAACCACGAGAAAACCTCATATTCAAGGAGGTCAGACCTGCGGGAATGAATCCGAGACCTATGAAATACGAATATCACAAGTTACCGCGAAGTTATGTCGCTCAGTTGTCATAGAGGGTGTGTTTTAATAACACATAACTGAATTTCTTTAGAAAGCTAAGAAAGGTGCCTTTTTATTTCGCAGAAATGGTAATAGTCATTCATTCACTAGTGATATAGCAACAGGAGTACTGAGAAGTTTGTCACATCATATGATCACCCTGTTCACCAGACACCCGAATTGTAATGGTTAATAAATTGTGTGCCATCAACAGGAAAACAGCCCGCCTTGGTAGCGTCGTGGTAGTGTCTGCCTCACGTTCAAGAGGTCCCGAGTTCGAATCTCGGTTAGGGTGAGTTACCTGGATAAGGCTTTTCCGGGGTTTTCTCTTATCCTGAAAGACGAATGTTGGGTAATTGTAAGCTCTATGGCCCCTGGGCTCATTTGAGCATCATTTTACCCATTCCATTCATCGTCCGATATGACTTAACGTTGGAGGACTAAATTCCAGAAAAAAGCAAGAAAACAAACGAAAATATTGAACACGATGAGCCAAAAATTTAAGTTACTCTCCGATGATACTATCCGCCAACAGAAGTGTACTGAGAACTGGGTAAATAAAGGATGAGTGATTTGTAACAATAATAAACATCTCGTGTTAAATCTTTCAAGAAAATAAATTTCATAAAATAACCTACAGCAGCTAGTAGAGGTACCGGAGAGAAAAATTGTTTGTCTGTTTCACATTATCTAATGGACAGTAAACGCTCTCAATTTATGCAAAAGGCTAACCTCGGTAAATTTTAAGTGCCCCACAATTTTTATGGGACTACACATTACTTAGCATATTATTTGTATTAGCTGGTCTTGTACCAGTGAATCTTGAATAAAAGATCTATTTTGGGAAATGTTCTTACCAGGTTAAAAATATGGGTCAGTAGCTTCTGAAAGTGTAAGTCTGCTTACATTCTTAGCTGGGTCCCAAATGCAAGTGTCCAAAAGTTTAGACAGGTATTAAGTGATTTAATTTTGTAGATAAAGGGCTGTGAGTAGCGATTGGAGTAGCTTTTGTTTGTGGATTTTGTAGGTAACAAATTCTATAGCGTAAGGGTATCAAACTTCTTGATTAAAGTCAAGCTGTTAGGATTGTAATTGTACGAGGTTGAAAATTAGAGTAAGAGGCATTCTTTGAAAATTATAGCGCACTTTACTTATTCCGTATAGAGTGATAAGGCTGAGCCGGATTCTTATATAGCGCAAAATTTACAATTTCTCACTATTTCTCAGTTCAGTTTCTTTTTCATCTTTAAGAGTCGTAGGTGGACAGTTTGGTACACAAGTGTCTAGGTAAGTGTTTGAGGAAAGACAAGTTTCGACCTTGGCCACAAAACTATTGTTTCAAACTGCACAAGAATTTAGGGAGGCTCTACCGAGATGTATTATCTGCAAATGTTCGAGACCCCGTTACGTTGCAGCTCTCGTTGCCAGTCCTGACCGCTTCTTATAATCCTTAACTAATCCACAATGAAGTGACTGAGACGTTAAATGTTTTCTCTGACTCCATGCTAAGCTTATATCTAAGTTTATCTGGGCTCAAGAGAAAGTGGTGAAAGCTTTATTAAAACGTTTGAGATGATGTAAATTTATATGTATAGGCTAAACCAAGGGTATGATTAGATTTTTAACTCTGTAAGTCATCTTCGTAACATAGCTCTAAACATTTCCGTATGGATCAGTCAGGCGAAGGGATTTGTGTATTTGGATGAAAATATATGGAAATGTACCAGGCGAAACGACATGCATGACTTACGCCTTTCTTGAATACCTTCTAATGAATGATCTGCAGAACAGTTTATGGACGAGGCGTAGACAGCTCAGTGCATAAGTTTTGTATGGGACAGAAAGCAATCACTATATACATATGTCGATTCCAAAAACATCATATCCAGATATATAGAGCTGCAGTAGCAATTTTAAACGAGTTTGTAAACTTTTATTCATTAGTGAACATTCACACACACCTTTAAACTCGGCCCGTAGGGAACAACCTATCACATGTATCAGTTGACAATAATATTGGAACACAAAGTAGCAGATATACACAGTGGGACCAATTGGATTTGAATCTTCCTTCAACACTTGTTTTAGTTGTACAGTCATGTCAAAAAATGCTAAGTATTAGGTAGATTGTTTTCACTTCTGTCACAAATTACGGTAGCTTTTAGTTCATACAGTAATTTTAATGACGGATGCAGTTTTTTTATTTACGTTAAACTATCAAAAAGAGCTCAAAAGACTGCACGAATCTGTAGAAACCGTCTAAAAATACGATGTGGAGTCTGAGGTCTGCTATTACATATTCGTCTAGAAACCTCTGCTTGCAAGGCAACGTTGGCTAAATGGTATTATACAGGTTACTTTACCACTGTGCTGTTTCTAGTTGGGTTCAAATCCTTCATGTTCAGATCAAAGATTTTATTACCCTTTGTTTCACCTCTTGGGATCTATAATTTGATATTTTGACTTAGTGGTTTCGTAGAATTAAAAGTCCAATTTTCCCAAATTCTAAATGTTCTTTATTTGCGTAGAAACACACTGCGTAGCAGCAGAATTACATCACATACCTATCGCAATCTGCAACTCCAAGGTCGATGACAATAACAAACAGCTTTCTCAACTTCCACTGTTAACAACACTTTTGTTACATGTCTTTACAACTGTTTACTACTCACGACTGACTCTTGGCGAGTCGTCGCTCTCTTAAATACCTCATTGATAAATTCGAGAGACTTCTGGAGCAAATAAGAAAAACAACTATTCTCTGTCAATCGAGATATCACTAGAACCTTCCTTACGTGAAGGTCGGTCGGCCGGCAAGCCATTTATCTCAAGCGCTATGTTTATCTGCTTAAGTAAGCACTGTCCGCCTGTTATCTTTATCTGCAGGCTCTTTATGTACACAAGCCGCGCTTATCTCTCGACACCAAAATTTCTGTGCTTTTCTCCGCGACAATATGATACAAACAACACTTTTATAACATTATAGGTGTTAACAAAATACAATAATTTCCAAGTTTGCCACTGGCATATAGTCATAAATTTATACTTCGTTGCAGATATTTGATTATGGTCAGTATTATGCTTGACCCATTCAACCAAGTTTGAAACATTACACAAATTAAAGTGAAACATAAGACTTAAACATGAAACAAAAACTATTACATTAATGTCCTCTACTCCTAAGAAGACGAACGCCAACATGGTTCACAGCACCATATAGGGTAAAGATAATAAGGCTCACCAAGTCAAACATGATCCCTAATTGAAGATAAAGATAGCCCGTAGTTTCCCTTTAATGGGCAAGGGCCTCTCCAGTCTGACGGTAAAGTGAGCGTGGCGCAACTTACGTGTATGGTGAGCTGATCCCTGTTGATTCCTAATTATCGGATTGTAATTCTTGTGTCTTTGGCTCACAAGAGAGCCAATAACAACAATGAATAAATTATTAATTAAAATACAGATAGTAAAGGCTACGAGAAAGAAATAAGAACCAAAACAACGTGAATTTGTTTCGAACCTAGCCTTTGCATTACCACTTTCCACCAGCTAACCCTCTCGACCAGTTACCACTTGTTCCATCTCGCTCTTTCGGAAAGCATTTGTTGTAACCTTGCTAGTATTATATGCCTGAAAACACGTGGTTTGTTTAAGTGTTTCGCAGCTTCTTTGTATTCATTCAGGGCATAAGTATTAATGTTTTGTGCATATAGTACCGAATAGAAGTGCAGAGCTGCAATAACGTATTTTGTGTTAAAGGTATCAATGTTTTCACATTAGATAATAAACTGAGGGTTGCATAGATAATAATAAATAGGGGCTGCTGACTCACCTAATATTAGAAATATTTAGCTAATATATAATTTTTCTATGCCTTAAAGCATAAATGGATAGCTTTGTGATGATAGACATTGGATTTGAATTGACTCGAAATTTTTACATGAACAGCCTCCATCTCACCCTGAAGTTGGATTATCGAAATTAAATCACACCTGGAAGCGCAGAATAACAAATATACGAATGAATAATTTCTGTTCTGGATCTTCTCACCTTTGTGTCTGTTTCTATTGCTCTCTCTCTCTCTCTCTCTCTCTCTCTCTCTCTCTCTCTCTCTCTCTCTCTCTCTCTCTCTCTCTTCCTGTCTCTCCTCATATGATACACAAATAGAGGTGGAGCAATTAAACCTAAATGGGTGAAACGTAGCCGGGGGAAATGGCTTTTAAGAGGAAGTAATTATTTGTTTTTAAATAGAAAACTTTATTTTCCCTAAATCAGTTTTCTCCTCTCAAAGGGAAAATCATTAATGACAAACGAAGTTTTTTTCTATTACGCAATTGTACCTATTACCTATTTAGTCTGAAATTTACACTCAGGCATAGATGTGATCAAATTCTAAGCTTAAATACAATTCAGTGATAGGTATTTACTGCACATTATTGCAAATAATAAAACAAGAGGTTTTGAGAATGCAGATAAACTATTACTGAAGTAAATACATATATTCGGAGAGCTCGGATCGTCGAGCGCTATTCATTATGACTATTTCACGAAAGAATTAGGAATTTAAATAACATTCCTTTATAATTTTCTTACAAAAGTTAATATTTGCATATTTTTGAATGCTCAATCCGTTCAGTCATTCAAAAAGCTGCAAAAGATCAATGTCAATTACTGTCAGTAATGTAAAAAGAGAAATGTGAAAAATGGGTTTGCAACCGTAATTACGCCTACTGTATTATGTTGTAATAAGAGAAACAGAAACACACTTATATACTCTGAATACAAATTATATTTTTAACATTTACCTCCTGTTGGAATACACATCAGTTAAATCCAATATTGAGGAAACAGAGAAATGGGACAGGGAAATTTTAAATAAAAATGCAGCTTCTAAGTCTCCGAGAAGTGAGTCTGTGATGGGTTTTATGTTAACATGTCATTGATCATAAATGGAATGATGTTATGTGAATGAATTGACTATTATGATATAATTTACACGTTAATTTTGCTTAAGTAAATGTTAATAGATCATTTTAATTTCCCATGATCGCAGATCCATTGTCATAGATCTGAAAACTTTCATCCTGTCGAAAACAATTTGCTGTAATATGAATTTTATTTGCCCAATAAGAACAAAGTACGAGATAAGTAATAAATAAAGGCCGTAGGCGTGTGCGTTTTTCCATAGGTATACTGTACATGGACCATACTGTTATCGGTCGCACATGTAAACAAAGGCAGGTAGGTATTGCCTGGCCATAAAAACTGCCTCTCAGAGAGCGGAAACAAAACAGTTGCGTTATACTACACCTTGAGCTAGAGTCTACACACTAGCTTCACTAGTTTGCAGAGTACTACGTTACGTCGTTTTCGATGTTTGCAAATTTGAGTGCCGTGCTGTAACATCTGACATCATTTATTCTCTGTGTCTAGCTAACTTGTGTCGCATGTGAACGCGAATCTCTTCGGCCTATGGTTTAGCTTTGGAATAATGTTTGCTATAATTCCAAAAAAAGTCGTTAACAATGACATACGTTTCTGAAATAAGTGATCCTTATATAGGGTGACAGGAACTGATGGTAGGGTTTCGGGATATTCCAGTGAAGATTTAACTATGTGAAATAAATTGATTTTAGTACATTTATCTGGCTATGAGAGGAATTAAGTATAGAAATGCATCTGCACCACACTATTTCCTTCCTTCACTTTTGCAGAGATAGAATAGGTATCCAAGCATATGTCTGTCCTATAGGGTTATACCTCTTGATAAATTTTATGTGCAACCAAGATCCATAAGTTGGTTTTATGTATGTTAAAGGTAATATATCTAAAAGGAAACTTGTTTAATAATTCAGGATAGAACTTATCTCGCTTGAGGTACCCAATATTTGGGACCTGCAAGAAGGTAAGGTAAACTTCAGCACCCGGCCATGTGGCTTTTTGTACCCGGAGGAAGGGGTACTGTGGGAGGAATTCCGAGGGAGCACAGGGAACATTCCTAATTGTTCCAAATCGCAGTCCCCGGTGGTGTCAGTTAAACCGGCACTCTCCACCGCTGGAGGTGGGCACACCCCTTGGGAGGCTCGGAAGCCAGATATGGCACCGCAAGGGGGTGGAAGTTTACGGAAAACTCCATATTTCCTACCATGCAGTGAACTAGGCACCTGTTGAAGTGGGGCAACCCTAAAAAAACCAAGCGGATGAAGAGTGAAGCTAAAAGAGAGGCGAAACAATGAGAGAGGAAATTTGGAGAATTTAATGAAATTCCGAAAAACACTCATGGGTTAGGACGATCGGAGACAGAATTGAACCTACGATCTCCTGAATGCGGGCTACAGACGTTGCCGCCTGAGTCTTCCTGTTTTGTACCCTCAGGGAATTTCACAAAATAGTCAGTAGGATACAGTGGTATTGAGGGACAATGACATGCTAATAACACAACATAGCTTACCTGTGATTGCATAGACGGAGCTAATTGGCATCACAATGGCACCCACAGTGATGTCCGCTGCGGCTAGACTCATAATGAACATGTTCGACACCTGCACAAAAAGAAGTTTCAATTAGAATCAATATTTTCGTTTGTCTTAAATAAAGCCATAGGCCTCTAGCTAAAATGCTACAATATATATCATAACATGTGAATTTCAGAGCATATATAGAAAATTAATACGAGTAAATGATAGGAATCAAAATAATTATTGCAGAGCATGTTGCCAGGCGTTAAAATATTTGCATTGGTTTATGCCCCCCGATCTATGAAAGTTTAAATGAGAAAATGACAGAATAGAAAGTGTAGCCCAATTGTTAACGTTTGCACTGCACAGTTCAAAAGCACTGAGGCAAAACAGATTTTGTTGCTCTTTTGTTTAATAGCTTGTTCGGTGATTGGTATGTATAATGCAGGAGAGCAGCCACGTGTATGGAACTCCTCTCTTTGTGACTGCAAAAGCAATTCTTTTTTCCCCGTTACATATATAATATTTTTAGGCGTTTCATACTTTTGAACAGATTTATTTCATTTGTTACGGATGGTTTGTACACGGTATTCAAACCTGATAATCACGTACTAATATGATATGGTATTTGGACCTGTCCTTTCTTTTACTCCCACTGGCAATTCGTTATCCTTTGTTAGAAGAAGGATTTCACTAGCCCAAAATTTGATATCCAGGATTAAGAAATCAATTTCCATTTTTATGTTCCTGAACGCAAAATAAATTAAGTATAATTTTCAGAAAGTTTTATTCCCCCTAGATTTTCCCGTGAGCAATGCAACCTACGTAGGAAAATCCGAGAAATACTAAATTAATCTTAATTTAGACTCTGTTTAAACAGATAAACAGTTGTTTTAGCATATCCCTTATTTTGAAAGACAGCTTTAATATTTTCGTTACTTCTATTATATCAGCATTTTTATTTTATATTCAGCAGCTTAGATGATCAATAAACACTTTTTAGTTTCTTATAAACAGTAAATATATACATTTTAATTAGATTTACATAAATTAGGTAAGGAATATTACAGTATACTCAGAAATCTATCCAGGATAAGTCAGGTTTCAATAGGATAAACGATTTCTGTACATTTAAATATAACAAAATTGTAACCGAATTCTTTTATGAACTTTTGATTTGGGAACAATAATTGGTAATATAAAGCACAACCCTGATGTTACCGAATCTTGAAATTTTTGAATTTTTTTTGGTGTGAGGTAGATATGTATGTATTCGTGTGTGTGTGTGTGCGTGTGCATCTTTCTCTCTGTCTGTGTGTTTGTGTGCGTGTGTGTGCGTGAGTGTCTGTGGGCGTGTACACAAACAGCGTAACTCAAGTTTTGGATAAACTACGATTTTCATACATGTGTCAAACACCGTATAAGGAGGCTGGAGAAGATTTTAAAGAAAATATCATCACCTCAAATTACCATTAACAGGAAAAAATATACAAAATATTTTGTTTTCTCAAAAATAGCTCTAATAATTTTGCTTAAAGTATCGTATGTCTGAAATATTACAAAGAAACATGAAATGTCTCTGTAGAATTTTCCACGTATAGCTTATAAAGTCGTCTTCATTCGTATTGGTTATATAATTTTATATACAAAGAGAATCATAAATGATATACAAACACTTAAAGAAGAAGATAATTGGGTGTTGTTATCCGGCTTCAATATGCTCTCGTCTGATTGCTAAAGATATTCATAGAAAGCAGTTTTATAAACATTTATAGTATTTTAAGGGAAGTAGGTACAGACAAGTTTTAGTACGACACATTTGCAGAAAAATTTTAGTAAATTAAATAAAAAGGGTTACTGAAAAACTTGCAGTTGTAACACATGTGATTTTTCTAGCAAGCGTTTTTTTTTGAAAGTTGATTAACTTTGTGTCTGTGTACCTTTTTATCTATTGAACTTATCTATATTCACGTGATGATACCTTTCCACATGGTTAGAATGTTCATATCCTAAACCAAGTCGAAACGGGATCATACTTCTCAGCCGCGAAGTATGTTTTTTGAGCCCCATGAATGCTTGGCAAACAACAGGGGGTAGCAAATATGCTCTCCCGTCTATCATATAATTTTGGGCAGCACTGGTAACCGTCATATTCGCGTCTTTAATAACGCATTCTATATGTTCAATGTACTCGTATCGTATTGAAAGAACCTATCTTTAGTAGTGTTTCAACATTGTCAGCTTCTGAAATAATAAGCAAGAACAATAGCGCTAGGGCATATTTTGCCCTCTAACTGAGACTATGGGGTTTCGCAATAAAAATAGACATAGAAAGTACAAGAAAGGACAAGGAAAGACGGAAAAACTGGACTGTTATTTGTTACGTCAGCTAGAAAACCGGTATACAGGATTAGACAGAGAGCGAATCATAGTCAAGGGAAAGGGAGCTTACAATGTGTCCATTTAACTCTGGCATTTTGTGTCAAGGATGGAAAGAGATGGGATTGGGTTGGATTGGATTTTTCGGAGGGAATTCAGCATCTCAACCAAACTGGTCTTTTGCATCTGTGCCCCAAGAGGGGCAACCCCGGATCGGGAGGATGAGTTGAGAAGAGACAGAGGGCGGCATGCTCCAAGGAATTATTACAGTACCTAGGATGGGGTCCCTACACTTTACTAGATAGATACTCCCCGGTGGTCCAGGATAATCGTCATCCTACCTACCGTGGTCCCGAAACAGTTACGAGGCCGGTTCGGAAACTGGATGCTGCCCCCCCCCCCGAGCAAAGAAGACTTCAGTCTGGCTTGCATAACCGGCATCCCGCCAGGTACGTCCTTGAATCGGCCCACAACCCGGGTCGGAGACCGGAGTCCGTCCCGCCGGAGGAGAAAGTGTTCACTCAGAGCATATCATCCCGCCGTGCTTCGCCGAGACTCCCACCGACACTTCTACCCTGAAGGATACCACTAGAAGAGAGATGATATGAAATGATAATGCAGGTGAAATGGAGGGACAGGAAATTGGGGGATGTAATTAACCTACCCAGCATTCGCCTAGCGACCCGGGAAAACCCCGAAGAAACCCATGGGTAGGTAGTTCGGCAACGGCATATTGCCAATGTTGTTGCTGAATATCTTGCAAACATCAACGTAAAGTGCATCCCTCACTCTCCCTATTGTCCAGATTTAGATCCATGTGACCTTTTACTATCCCTAACTTGAAGAAACGCCTTCGTGGGAGGCATTATCCATCACCAGAAGCAATGGTGAAGGCTGAGGAGGTGATTTTGGAGGATTTCTCAAAAATGGTTTCCAGCATATCTTTGAAGAATGGCAGAAACGATGGGACAAGTGCATCGCATTCAGGGGAGACTATTTTGAGAGGGACCATCAAAATTATGAGGCTGAGTAAAGGTACGTTGTCAAAAACAGAATTGTGATCATTCTTCATTGAACAGCCCTCGTATACAAAAATTTACTATGCAAGATGCTCTGGAAATATATATTGTGAGATTCCTTAGATGTGAAACTGCCTGCTAGGTAACTCTAGAAAATGTAATATTTACAATATAGTAACAAAAGTACTTATAATACACGAGGCTCACATATTTTGGTTGTACTTTAGAATGCATTTTGTTTCGATAAGCAATATTAATTGTTGGTCTATATACAGGCAAATGTAACATGTAGTGGACTGGACTATGCTACTTAGGTGATTTGGCACGGAGCTCCAAACTTAGTCTATTGCACCCGGGCCTCCCGAATTCGAGCCACAGATGAAATCAGCTAAGCCATCCCGCTTGGTTGGGAATGAATAGAGAAAAGTCATATATTCGTATTAAACAAAAGATAATTTTATTGCTGAGTTCAGTAGAGATTTTCATTACATTCGTATACTGAAAATATATAATCGTTGAACTTATTACCATTTTAAACGTCATGTCTAAGTAGTAAACTGTATTTATACAAATATGGACCATATTTGGCTGAAATTTACGGTTTAAGGCCCCACCAGTTTCTAAAAATACAAGGAAGTTATGATGTCTGCTAACCTGTATTTCATTTAAATTTGCCAACATTCTCGGTTATTTTGCTTTCCCTACTCAACGCCACAATATCGTGACCTCCACTTCAGATCAACGTTGAGACATGTTTTTGCTGTTAATATATCCGAAAATATTACTGAAAATGGTAATTTGGTAGTACGTATAATAATTTTGAGTAGTTTACTTTTTATAGAATACGTAACTTATCAGCAAAGCTATAACACTTGCTTCTCTCGTCAATATCTCTCAAATGTCCTGAAGTTGAAGAGACTCTACGATAAATTAATACAAAAAGTGCGTGCTTAAATCAAAACAGAAGTTAAATATGTGTTGTGTGGGAAATTTATAGGAATATTCATTAATACTCAACATTATTCTAAATTATCTAATTTATAGCACCAAAATTAAGTGTTATTTTTATATTCCTAACTCCATTAGTACACTTCGGAAATTTACATGCGCTATTTAAGAGATTGTGCAGCTATCATCAGGGTCATGATCCATTGTAAAGAACCATATGAAGCAGTTGATCATAATTCCTCGTTTCGGGGTTATCTTTATACTTTTTTATCTATTGAATTGACCTCTATGGAAGAGACAAAACGTGTTCTAGGTAAACCCACGCCTATATCATCATTACACGAGTGATACTGAAAAAAAAATCGGGGATTTTGCTCAGTATTTTGAGACCTCTTTCACACCTGTTATAGGTATTACTGACCCTGCTCACAACTCAGATGTAGCAAAATCACCCGCAGTTTATCAATTTTCCTCTGTTACCTGTTGTTTGTGCGGCATTCCTTCACAAGAAGAGTTTATCTTAGGCCACCATCACTTTCCGAGATGAAAATGACATCCTCTTATTTCTGACCTAGGAAGTGCCTTTTTTAATTGCAAGAACAATGGATGTCTCAAAATCTATGTGCAAACTCCAGGTTGACTTTACCACGTTCACTGATTATGTAATTTAGAAATTCTATGTAACTGTTCTCCATTTTGTTACGATCTAGAGTGAAAGTGAGGGGTATATACAAATTACTACACATTTCATATGTAGTTAATAATTCCTGAGCAGTTTTGGACAACTTTTAAAAATTCCAAATACATATACTATATTTTCAATAAAACAAAGAATCCATAGATTACTTTCTGTGAGAAATCCCACTATATTCCTTTTTTTACCTAATAAAATAATTTACGTTTGTTTAGTTATCGACAAGGAACGGATTGCTTGCTGTACTGCAGAAATATTCTGAGGTAACTTGAGAAGCAATAATCATCAGGAACGTTTAATACTTTGACTTATTAATGTTGCAATAGTGCTTGTTAGTGTCACGGAGTCATTGGTTTTAAGTTAAGCATTCAATAATTTAGTAGACCTCTCATTTAAATTTCCAATAGCTTTCCTTTGTAACTTATTTTATACTTTTTGCCTGTTTATTAAAGATTAGTCTGGTTTGTTTGGCTATAATCTTGATTCTTTTAACGCCTTAATTTTGTGAAGCTGTTACAGGATTCAAGGAGCAAGCCTAACACGAAATGTTGATCTGAAAATCCTTATAATGTCGAAATTGTAGACATCGCTCACAAATAAAGTTTTCTATTTTTCAGAGAAAGCGTTCTAAACAGAGTTTGGTTTCGTCTGGTGCAGAACACATTTTATAGTTTTGGTAGTATTTTGTCGAGGAATTTATACTTGCCTAAGCTACCTAAGGAAGTATCTATAGGCGTGACTATTTTAAAAGCCTCAGATGCACCTGACGTACTGAGGGCCCAACTGAGGTATGTCGCTTAGATTCAGGGAGGTGCAGCATGTAGAAAAAGTTAGAAGTATCAGACGTTGCAAAACAAACATCCGCGCACAACAATTTTTACTCCTTAATTTGACCGGAACGTATAATTATACTGAGAGCTTGGCGTACTCTTTATTAAGTAGTTTATCCATCACTAGCTACAGACGTTCTTTTCCATGTTCCAGGTGCGGTTTTCTATGCATTTGGAACTCGGTCACAGTTTCCAGCGGGATTCGCAGTCGCCTGCCGTAGGATTTTTTGTTTTTACTCCCTGTACATCTAGCTGCGAATGAACCAGCTTCATCCACATGCCAGCAAATCACCACTCTAATGTTGCCAGTGAGGGGCCCGAAGGGGTTGACCTCCAATCCAGCTAGTGTCATTATCGACTTTCTTTTGTTTGTCTCTTTGTTGCAATTTGTTTGTATTCCTTTCTCATACTTTGGACCAAGTTCGTATAAGGTCAATGGCGCTGGTCGATTTATTAAAAGAACGAAGGAAACAAAGGGTGAAAGAAAAAAAAATACTCGTAAAAATGAATGTAAAAAGGCAACAGTTTCCTTATCGGTTTCAAAGCATGCCTCCGAGAACTACAAAAGTGGTTTGAATTTTCTTTCGTTGGTGCTGCAAGCACAGTAATGTACAGGTAATTTAAAAGTATGGGTTTTTGAGATGCATTTACCATTAAAGGTAAGAAAGATATGAACCGTTTAAAACATCGCAGAATGAATTGCAAGCCCCATATCTTGATTCGCTCTAATGCATTAGGTGAATTTTAATTTATGTATGATGCACAGAAACATCACATTTTCGTAACCCTAAACATTGCAACGACAAAAGGGGAAAGATACATGTTAAAACATACAAAGTTAACACTCATAAACCCCCATTTACTAAAATATGCGGCAAACTACATCGATATGTGACTCTACAGATGAATTATCATTACAGACAACTCCAACGATTCGTTTACAACAGTACAGAATAAATAACAGTTCTACATCTTTTAATGTGTTCTAATAGATCAAATTCCGTGAGAATTTATTAATTCTAGATAATTGTTCAATAATATCAGAAGAAATACATGAAGAAGGAAATTAAATTTATTTAATTATAATTTGAAGTTTAAAAACCACCCAAGTAACGGTGTGTAGATCAGCTGGATATAACTAAACAGTAATTAAAATAATCCACTATAAAATTTAAGGCAGAATGCATTAACAGAAATAGTTTTATAATATTATATACAACATTTAGGGTAAATAAGGCTCATCTATACATTTCGAATCCACTGCTTTAGCATTCAGTAAGGTCCCACTTCTATTCTACACTTAACGCTATCTAGGAAGAGAATCCAACTTGTGTAACACTGAATGAGGAAGGAATACACTGCTGCTAGAGTAATATGTTTTTCAAATGGAGAGCGTTGTGGGCTACAGTGAATGAGGTGCGTTTACGTGCTCAGCGTTGCCACCTCGTTACTCCCACTCTTTTCATATTTCCCTTTCTCTCGCTTACTATCCTAGAGCATGTCATCTCCTTGGCGCTAGCCGTAAGAGAATCCAAATTGAATTTTCTTAACGTTTATATAATGTAGGTATTAAAAATCAAAATTGGAACAAGCATATCCACATATTATGATATATTTTAGATTATTTAATTGTAATTCATGAATTACCTGTTTTTCTAATGCAATGGAACTGCCAGTGGTTCATCCGAATAGCTGTTAATGTCACTTACGCGAAGAGACAGTTCAACATTGTCACTGTCTTTATCGTCTGAGCCTTGCAAGTATATGATGCTAAGCTGCAACATTTCGTCACGTGCTATTTCTTTTATAAAGCCACCTTCTGTACCTTTTCTGCAAATATCACACAGTTATTTTCTAGTCTTTTGCTTTTTTAGTCAGTTTCTTAGTGAACAAGTCATTCGATGTGAGCCAGTTTAAAAGTGTTATTTTTGTTTACAAGCCCCCGTTTTATTTCAGCCCACGTTAACTCAATTGGATTCTATCGATAGCGGTAAGGGGACAGACAGATTATCTCGTGTCCCATTTCAATTGCAAGATGAACCAGCTGAAACACTTTTTCAGAGATTTATAATGGAAGAGCAATTGAAGTAATATTGATTTGAACTCTCTAGGGTAAATAAAGACAAAGCAATCATAAAGACATCATGTCACGCTCACGTTCTGCAGATCCAGCATTGTACAGGTTAACAAAGTGTTCTCTTTTCTCTCTCTGGAATTAAACAAACGTTTAGCTTGTTCAATGTAGCGCCTTTAGCACATATGTCAGTAGTTTATATTTCAGTTCTGATAGTTAAACGTACAAGGCGGTGCAGAAAGTAACCTCTGTTTGGGAATATAAACATTTTATTAGTATATCTGAAAACTTGAAAGTGCTTTCTACTTTTCCACATATTCTCCGCACAAATTCAAGCACTTGCTATATCCTTTAACAGTCTTTGAAATAAAACTGCATAAAATTCTGTCCCCTGTGAACACGTCCAACCGGTCATGGCATGATGAAACTCTTCCTCATTGGCGAAGCGCTGAAATGGAGCCACTGTTTCATGTATGGGAACAGATGGAAATCACTTAGAGCCAACTCCGAACTGTCAGGGTGGATGGCCGAAAACGTCCCACTTGAATCTGGCCAAAAATTCAGTTGCTCTTCGAGCTGTGTGTGGGCGAGCGTTCTCATGCAGAAACACTACACTAGATGAATGAAGACCATTACGCTTGTTTTGGATTGCCTTTCTTAGTCTTTAAAAAGTTTCACAGTAGGCTTCAGAATTGACAGTCGACTAACTTCCATAAAACCAACCAGTAAGTCACCTTTGGCATCCCATAAATCCTTTAGTCACAACTTTCTTTGCAGACAAAGTTTGAAGGGCTTTCTATGGCTTGCTTGGAGGAGCGTTACGTCCCTATTGAATTGACTGCCGTTCTGTTTCAGCATTCATGTGGGCTACTCAAGTCTTATCACCAGTAACAATTCTGTTCAAAAATGCTTCTCCTTCAGTGTCATACCGAGAAAGAAAGTCTACGACGGAACTCATTCTTTTCTATTGTGGTCGTCAGTTGGCAGTTGTGGTACCTAATGATCACAAAACTTGCGATAGCCTAGGTGTTTTGGCACTATCTCGTGCAAAAGACTCCGAGAAATTCCGGAAAAATGATCGGTAAGTTCCGTTGTGTTAAACCGACGGTTCTCACGAGCTTTTTCATCAACTTTGTTCACCAGGTCATCTTTTACAAGAGTAGACTGACCACTCCTGTTTTCTTAATGAATGCTTGTTCTTCAATTTTTAAAATATTCTATCCATTGACGGACAACACCTTTACTCATAATGTTAGGACCATATACTGCACACAATTCACGAAGGATTTCGGCTGTTGAATGATGTTTTGCGGAAAGAAATGTTATAACTCCGCGCACCTCACACTTGGCGGGATTTCCTATCGTGGCACTCATGTCTTAGGTTATATCTAACAAACGCGCGACAGTACGATGCTCTCCTTTGGACAGTTAGAAGGGCATTGAGCCGTGCACACGCTGATGTTTAGATGACGGTGCTACCACCAATACCTATCGCGCTACTCACTCTGGACCACCCTCGTTTATGTACACATATACATACCAAACAGTAGTGATGGTCATTACACTGCTTACGTTGCGATGCGTCGCTATAATGTATTAGTATTATATTTATCTGTATTATGAAAACTATTTGAGCTAAAAATATGAGCTTTTTATGGTTGTGTTAGAAACATTGCTCCCTACCTTCCTCGTGGATCACTTTTTGCAAAACTTGGAACTTTAATCTTAGCGCAAATATATTTATTGGAGACTGATTCACTTGACCCTCGTTATATCTGACTTAATGAGAATTCGGTGTGACAATATCGCAGGATTCCTATTGGTTGCTGGTCTGGGATCGTTCAGGGACAAAAATGATCCCATGCTAATTTCCTGCCCCTGTAGCAGGTTGATGAACTTGCGTGCACTTTGCGGCCCATCGATGACGATGCCTATACAGCTCTGAGTTACTAAGCAACATACAGATTTTTTTTTGCCCTTTGAGCGATTTCTGCCTTAGTATTGATATTTAGCACAACCTCAACATGAGGAAAATGCATTTGTTTTAATATCGCTGAAATCACTACACACTGTTATTGCTGGCATCTTATTCGGATACATATCTATTCGAGTATAAAACTCAGACAGTGATTGCTAAAATTCCTGAGTAAAGAGAGTTTCGGACATTTACTGTAACTATTAGGGAGCTTGAATTGAGGCCTTGCAGTATTTTTCCGCAATGAGTTTCCAACTAATGAAAAGGAAATGGAGTTGATGTAATACAGGTTGTAATACCTTCCCCTTCTCCTCGCCATCTTTGTTCCCACGGATGTAAGCAGTGTTCTACGGAAGCTGGGCGGAGGAATTATTGAAGTTAATGGAAACAATGTAGCTGCATGCATATAGGCCATTATTATACGCCTACAGGGAAGTCTTTGTATCCCTGTTTTGAGATAAACTCAAGGGTTGAAGGCTTAGAGTTGATTCTTCTCAGGGGCACAGATGTTTTCTTTATCAGGATACTGCGGCAAAAAAAAGCTCTGCTACGAAAACCGAAAACAAAGAAAAGAGCTGCTGCTTTTCCAGGTGGAAAGATAAACTACACTGTTCTATAATTGTGGAAGATGTGCTTTCTAATCTTAAAATAGGGAAAGTTTTCGGATGTAACTGTCAGACTTGTAATTACCGCTTAATAGGGTGACATTAATCTTAACGAGTCTTGCGCATTTAGCATGAAATGTTCGGCACGAGATCCTTTAGCTACTGCCGCTGTAAATGGTAATTGCTCCGTATGCATCTACATTCTCTATCCTTTTTAAAGCTAAATGTTCTCTTTCTTTGTTTTTATCTTATTTCCCTTTTACTTTATCCTTTTTCCCTTTGACATACTCTCTCTTAAGATCATATTTCAGTGATTAAATATATTGTTGGGTTTTCTGAGACATTACATTACATGAACATAGTAATTCACTAGCATTAATTGCAATGTTCAGGAAAGCTAAATAAAAGTCATACATCAACATAGATATTACACTAAGCAGTTTGTAAGAAAAATATAATTTTGACCACTATAATAACCTTTTCTATCTAAAAATTGATGGGATAAAGATAGGATGAACGGATGTGTGAGTAGGATACTTGCTAAGATGGTAACGATGGTAGTATCATGTATACTGAGAGGCCGCGCGGAGTTGCATCGACATGTTGTGGAAAAGATCTGTAATTATCTCAAATGAAACCTGCATTTTCGCAATATAAACGAAATATGTTGAAAGTGCGTCTCATTTAGTTATTTGAACTGTAAGATTCCATTCACTGCACATAAAGTTTTTTTTTTTTTTTGTGAATAACGATGGCGTAAAATAACGTTCAAAATCAGCGGTGCTCAACTGCAAGTAAGAAAGGGGAAGGTGAACTCAACTCCTCCCACCGGCTGCAACTGAATGACCCACTTATGCGTGATTACCGAGTTCCAGTGATGGCACTGTGGTGTCATTCATACGCATAGGAAATGAAAGGTGTATATATTCATTCGCCTCTGACTAATTATCCCTTCTCTAGTTGCTTTGGTCACTGGTGGAGGGGAAAGCATGTGTTGTGGAAGTGAGCACATGCTGCAGAGTTAAGCACCCCTTTTCTACATACACAGGAGCTGACATCAGGGATCCATCTATCGGCGAAGAAGCTTACTGGAACAAATGACTCCGGTCTGTCTGTTCCGTGAGTTATTTTCTGTTTGATCATATACGGACCGGACGCCTTTCCGTTGGAGAAAAAGGAGAGCTAATTGTTTGCCTTGTGATGAATTCAACACAACTCCTAAAACATTCATAGATATAAATCATATATAAATATATTTCAAAGTTATTAATATAATGCATTTACATCGCATTTAATGAAGTTAAATTCACCTCTGTGATCATTTTCACATGAACATAGAGAACTTGATGAAAATGCGATTCTCGATTCTCAAAATCAAGTTCACTTGGATAATCTTGAAAACCCAATCTGAACTAATGGGAACAACACAAACAAACAATATGGTCAAACTCAAGCTTCTATATCTCCAAAAATCTTGGAACAGGTGAGACCTCTTCCATCAACTTCTCTGCATTTTAAAAGCAAACGAAAACACGAAAGGATATCCAGAAAATCAGATATTACAACAAGCCTAAAGTTTACAACTAGACTAAAAGCTATGAAATATTCCCACGCTGAAAAGTAAAAGGCAGCAGGGAAACCTCGGAAATTTAAGAAGCAGGCCTATAGATAGTTAAATAGAGAGATAGATATACTTATTTTCACTCAATGAATACAACTAACCAATTTTTATACAAAGAGCTTTTAAACTCTACATTATATATTAATTACGTTTTAAGCCTTCCCTGAGATTTTTGTTCCATTTATACCCCGCCTTTAAGTCCAATGGTCATATCGGCGGCTGTTCTCCTTTGCAACATATCGAAGATGTTCACTCGTATTCGTTTCTTTTTTTAATCATTAGATCGCGCACACATTCGCACTCCCATTCATACTTCCAGTCTCTAAGGAAGATAAGAAATTTTCTTGGCCGGAGAAAAATCCCCACCCCACCACCGGGAATCTAACGCGGGACTCCAAGCACGGCAGGCAGGTGCTCGACCGACAGAGCCAGCCTTACCTAAGTTGTCGATCCTTCTAGGGCTCATATACTCCAACAGTGGTTGTAAAGCTATTGGACCCTGCTTACTATTTCCCTTTTCTTTCTTTCTGGACATTAAATCGCACTATTGGGTATCTCTTTATGGCTAAAAAGATGACCTAACCTATAATTTAGTAACGTAGTTGTTTTGCTTATACTTAACCACTAACGCAAATTAAATACCATTCTATACGACTTGACTATCCAATCCAACCTATAAACCTTTTAATACCATTTTATACCTTTCCCTGTTTGGTCCGGTTTACATATTTCTTTTAGATATCTAAGGCAATTTTTTCTCCTTATTTCTCGTTTTCCCCAACCATATAGTTTTAACAATACCTAAATATTTTTCTATTACCATTAAAGTTTCCATTGTGTTAGTAGTCAACATATTTCTACATATAATATCGTTTGGTACACTAACTAGACAATTTCTTTCTTTGTAATTTTTTCTCTTTCTCATATTCCTTGTTCCTTCACATTATAACATTAAGTACCAATAGTAATTAAATGACCAACTACACAATGAGTACTTACCTTGGTTTTCTCTTTCCCTTAAAACTTTTAACCTCACCATCCCTGATCTGGCCCATGCTAATCCTTCTTTTGCCGTTCTGTCACAAATATATCCACATACTTTTCTCTTTTCCACGTCCTTTTTTATCTTTGTATAAATGCACAATGAAGTTTTGGAATTAAAACTGTCAAAACTCTCCTTCTTCATATCTTCTATTCTTAGTTCTTTTCCAAAACCCTCTCTCCAATACCTGCTCAACCATGCATATATCTCCACAAGCTATTTTATTTAGATCTCCTACCATGCACTTATATCAAGTATCCATATCATTAATCTTTTGCTGCAGCCCGAGACACTGCTTTAGAATATTGTTATTTTCCAATTCCTTAATTCTAAACCAGTACTTAAATACACTAACTATAATTTTAGCTTTACTATCAAATCTCCCTAACTCCATCTGCGCAACACCATTGGGTGAGGACCTTGGTAGACCCAAAACTAACTTACAAACACTCCTGTGTACCTTTACATTTTCCCAATACAATACAATACCCCAAATCTCCGCTTCAAAGATAATTTTTTCCTCAACTACTGAACCATATACTCTTTCCAACCATTTTATTTGCATATCTGATATTTTTTCTAGACTTGCTCTAATAGCTTTCATTGCCAATTTTCCTTTAGCACACACCAGTTTGTTTGCCTTACCCCATCTACCATTACTGTTTAATCTTACTCCTACATAGATAATCAAAATTCCTTACGACCTCGATTTATTTCCCTTGCCATCTCCATTTGTTATCCTTTCCTAACTTATTACCCTTTTTAAATATATTTAGCTCGCCTTCAAAAAGGAGGATATCACGCCAACAGTGTTGCAGGGAGGAAATAACTGGGTGCAGTGTCTCAATTCTGCAAACTGGTACCACGTTAAGAGTGTAGTTACCGTAAGCGATCCATATTTCACATGGAAGAAGTGAAGGCATTGGCTAAAGATGTTGCTGTCCATTTGCTCCAAACATCTCATTTAAAAATATATAATGTTCAGTTCGTTCAAACGAATATTTATTGCATCTATTAAAGCAATTTATGGTTCTGCAATAATTAGCATGGCGTTCATTTTGAAGAAATATTATTGTCTGTCCTTTTGCCCCACCTTTACCTTATGATTAAGACATCTTCTCTCTCTTTTACTTTTAAACCAACTGCTCTAAAACCTAGATCATTTATTATGTTCTACTAAAAATGTAAGTAATAGAATATCACCAAAAAGATAGCTTTAAGGTTCCAATGACCTTAAAAATACATTCTAATAAAATAGTTTCTGTTAAGTGTACCGAATTTAAATGCAAAGATATTGCTGCCCCTGAAACTCCCCTTTACGTAGGAATTTTTGTGAGTTTTTGATATTTCAAGATACCACTTACAAATATGATTAAAATTTAATTTACCACCTGTCTTTTCTGGTACTACAAGGACGAATTCTGAAACTAATTAATTGAAAATAAGAATAAGGGTTGTTTTTGAAAGTCGACAATAGCCTAGAATTTGCACTCGTTCTGAAAGCGTATGTTTCTAAAGGTATTTGTTTCCCAGGCTGATAAAGTATAGCAAACTTTTTCTTAAGAGGCTGAAAAAATAAGTTCCTTGAAGTTACAAGATACGTTTTACCTTTCGATGGGTCATGTAGCACAAGTGCATATACGAGTGTATGTGTCCTGACTGGCCACATTGCGTGGCCAGCCAGGGCGAGGTTCTCCTAAGAGTTGAAAATAAAAGATAAGATTCGATTTAAAAAATTGAGTTTCTATATGATTGAAATGAGATTTTGGCATTCCAAAGAAATTTAAAGATAACCGATGCTCTTCACCAGACTGTATACTATAAAGGTAAAATAGTTTTGATCAAACGGGTAAAACAGTACTGATTTATATATAAGGTACTGAAAATATGACAGTGGCAGTTTCCGAAATTTGTAAAGGAGCTCTAATAATTACCTTTAGAGTTTAGAGTATGAGTGTGTAATGTTTCATATAGAGAAGCGAATGATTTGATTTGTATGACAGGGTTTAATAATAAGTATAGGGTCTATACCAGTAAAGTTTACTGCAGTTTATTATTTTTGTCAGTATTTACAGTTCAAATATGGCAAGCTTACTCAAAGTGAAACAAAAATTACTATTTGATAGAAAATTCAGCAAAATCAGTGGGCCATAAGTTGATATGAGGACGAAATACATATTTCCCTTCTAGGAAGTCAATTTTGAAGTATTTAAGGTCTCCTTATTTTCCCCTTTTGGTT
This sequence comes from Mantis religiosa, assembly GCA_030765055.1. Taxonomy (NCBI): domain Eukaryota; kingdom Metazoa; phylum Arthropoda; class Insecta; order Mantodea; family Mantidae; genus Mantis; species Mantis religiosa. The sequence continues at coordinate 166,344,811 of CM060948.1, read as the reverse complement.
GAACGTAATTAAAATGCATACTGTTTAGAATAAATGCAGATAAAATTTTATGATATTCTTATTCAACAAAAAAGGATTGAAATTGGGTGACAAGAATGTAAATTTTCCTAGTTTTATACTTTCTGCAAATGTAAGAGTATCCTGTATCCTCTCTGTATAAGGTGCTGTATCCTCTCGGTATTCTATACCTACTCTTCTAGACATACTCAGTTACTCACACAGAAACCTAAATAAACAAACATTTTCTTTATTTATATTATTTATATACAGATGAATATTAAATTGACAAATTAAATGTGTAACTAATTTATACGCACAGAATGTGTTTTATCATCTTGCCGATCGAAGATAGAAGGGTAGTTTTCTTCGGCTGTTCTTTCTTTCAGTGTGACGCCGGCGATTTTTCCTAAGTCCTTAGCAGTTTTTACATAACTATGATGTTTCATGTGATTTCTTTACATTTTAGTACAATTTTGTACTGTGGGATATTCTTTTAACGTTATTGAAATCATAACTTAATCGTTTATTTATTTGCTTACTGCACATATAGATATATTGAAGCGTACAGTGTAGCTAAACTATTTTCTCTACTGAACGCAATGCTACCAACCGTTTTATTTGTCCCTGAATTACACTATCTAGCAAACTAACTACAGAGTGCCTAAATTGCACTACCTAGCTAAGTACATTAAACACACACAATGGTCCCTAAATTACACTAAGTAGCTAAATAATTACACTAAACTATCCCTAGCCTAAACACTAAGTGCAATTGTTACGTAAACTACAAAATAGACGTGCCTAATGTCTTCAATTAACTCTTGAAACGGGTCTGCTGACCGGTTCCTGCAGTCATTGTGCCACAAATACTCAGAAATGTGAGCATTCAGACTGTCTTTATAAATGCCGCCCCTTGTTAGATGATGCCGTAGACCTCGCCAGTCACTCTGTATTATTTGTGTGCACGTTTGTCACTGGGTCGACAAAGTGTACTGATTGATTCACTGCGAGTTGCGGAGAAAATCCTCCAGCCATCGCCAGGCATCGATGTGAATGGTGCTGGTAAACTCTACGTGCCCTGCAATTAGATTGTAGAGCGTATTTGCATCCCTTCTCTGTTTGGGCATATCGTCATCCACACCTCATTTATTTTCATTCCCAGGTTGCTCTCTACGACGCGCCCACGATGAAACATGCACCATCCTATCTTGCACTCGTCGATTTGAACGACGTGGCCAGGACCGCCAATTTTCCCCCTTGCATTAGGTATACTTATTATTGGACATCATGAATACTTCGCGGCAGTAACCGAACCAGTTCGATAGAGTCCGCGAACTCATACATGTACTTCCTACGGAGTACTCCATTACTGTCGTGTTGTAGGACTTTTTATGTGTAGAGTAGTGCACGAATAACAAAATTAGACCGGGCGATAAAATCCCACTGAAACCATGTTCCTTTGTACACGGTCTGCCTCAGCTTTTCATGTCCATTTCCAAAAGAAAATAAAGAAATAAAAGATAATTAAGTTAAACACGAGGTATCTATTAGTATCAATGGCAGCAACAGTAGGGCCTCGCATCGCCATTTACATACCTGCAACAAAACTCGGGGTACTTCCAGTCGGTCCCATCTCTTTTTGGGGTGAAAGGTGACGTTGCATTCGGAACACAATATCCGCGTCCTCAGCAGAGCCTCGTCGAATAATAATTGAAGGCAGGGCTTTCAATACTTCTGCTGGACAGCAAGCCTACTTTTGTAAAGCCATAAAACCTGAGAGCAAACACGGTCAGTATTCTCCGAAACTAACCTGCTGCTAATTGCGTTCACATGTCTTTCTGCATCGTGTAGGACAGATGTCTGGGGCATTTTGGCAGAGGTTGCCTACAAGCGTTACACATCTTTCTCATGTTGGCTGCAATGCGAGAACCTGCGGTTGTCTGCTTGCGCATGCGTATGCCTGCACCTTGGAACTTAGAAAAGTTCTCGCGTCACACAAGAGAAAGTTTTCCCTGTTTTGCACTGACTGGAGAAGCCTATAGAGAAAATCATAAACTTACTGTAGGAAATGTAAAGTTATTAAAGTGCACCGTTTGTACCAACACTGTTTATGTCTTCATATCGGTATGGGTTTTCAAAATATTTCATGTTGCATGTTTAAACTAAGTCGTCGTCTGACGGACATATTTAAATTGACAGATTGTCCTTCCTTCTCTACATCGCTAAAGTACATGAAGCTACCACACCCAAACGTTTGAATGCTGCTTCTGCAAGTTGTGTACAACAAAGCGCTTATGCTTAGTTTGGAAAAGCTCCTAAACAAAGAGGATTATAAACAACATAACCTAAATATAAGAAACATAAATATTTTATTACCTTAATAAAATATAAAGAAAATGTATATTACTTTTTATGGAAGAGATTGTTTTGTGAGTTGCATATAAGATTTTATACAATTACCGTCCTTCAAATAAACGTATTGAACTAGACCATGAATGAACATATGGGATGAATGTATGAGAGAGGATATCTAAAGTTCTAAGTGTACGTGCTTTTTCTAAAGCCTGAGCAAAAACCCCGAATAAAAACACGATGCACCTGCTTGATAACACCCAAACAAAGCTAGTCAAAAGTATGGGATGAAAGAGCCATTTCTCAAACTACTTTGTGTTCACCAATTTGAAAACAAAAGAATTTATCGAACAATTGGCTTATATGTTTTAAAAAATATTAATAAATTCATATTGATAAATGGAAAATAATAATCAAATATTTCAGAATAATTATGTTCGTAAATTTTAATGTACTTGTGTAACTCGTGAACCTGAAAACTGTTGAATAAAATCAGAGATAAACTGCTTAAACGACTGCTCCTAATGGGTTAAAAATTTCAGTTTTCTCTCCCCAAGTGGAAAAGGAATATACGATTTCACATATATATATATATATATGTGTGTGTGTGTGTGTGTGTGTGTGTGTGTGTGTGTGTGTGTGGCTTAGAAACCTTCAATTTTCTTCTCCCAGTTTCCTACCTTCTCAGCAGTACATGATTGATTGCAAAATTCCTCTACCAAATCAATACAAATACAATATGTACGTGTATGTTCTGGGTAGCTGTGATAGACACCAAGCAGTTTGATGGTATTTGTGCAGTGGCCTTTTGTCCTCTGGAATAGGTATTACTGCGTAGCTGCTACACGTAAACACGTAGCTTCCTGGCGGACACATGATGAAGCTTGGTAACTACGTGACTTGTGCTGCGTTATTGTGATTAAATTCTTCATTCAGGTTATATAGCTGCCACGATACGGAAACAGCGATTTAATTGATGCATTGTTAGTGTTTGGAGTGTGTCAACGTAATGACAGAGAAGCACGAGCCCATGATAATTACAGCTTTTCAGTTTGCGACTGGACTTGTTTTTTAAATCAATTGGAACGGCTGCGGAATCATGGTCGGCTGCAAGCGTCATATCGGTCACTACGAGTTCAATAGAAAGACTATATTCTGGTAAATACCGGAAGAGAAGCTGTTGTCATAATTGTCGTACCACATGCAGAGCTGTCGTGCACGAGCAGAGCCGCTTTTATTTTGAGCCTCTTCTTTAAATATCCAGTACAACACAATAGAAGCCCTTGCAGCGACCGGGGATATAGGCCACCTAACCTACTACTCATTATCTATTCGAGACACCCACTACACGCATTGTTTATTATCGCGTCGAAACCTGCTGAGGTTTGAGGTGTGTTCATTAATACAACACTAGAAAATAGGAGCGGCGTGACTTTGTCTTTAGGTAAATCTCGAAACGCAATATGAATTGATATATGCTTATTTCTGTTGTAGAAAAGTAACAAGTTAAAGTATGCGGTTCTTAACAGGGCCATCCCCCAGAAATCTACTTCCAGGTGTTTGAAATTAATTTATGGGTCTTTAGTGATGTTCAAACGGATACAATTATGTGCCTATAATAGTAATGAATAGTTTATGTTATTATTACGCTTACGCCTTCATAATTTGATATGTAAGAGGGCAGGAAGGTAGGTTAGTGGGTGAGTAGGTAGGTGGGGAGAGCTAATTTAGGTAACAGATAAACAGGTAGTTGGTTAGGTGAATAGACAGTTAGGTATGTAAGTAGGAAGACAGGTATGTGTGCAGTGAGTTAGGCATATATGTAGAGAGGAAGGTTGCAATTTTCACACACACAAACACACACACGCACGCGCGCACACACACAACCTTCCTGTTCCGAAATATATTGCAAATAGGTCAAGTATCCCATTTGAGGAATCATTCAATTGCACGAAATCCATGCATAGTTTAAATCAATCTTTTTATAGGTTAAGGACGATCTATGCAACTTCAAGTCAATAGTGCCATTTAGAGCTATTTTCATAAATATGTCGCTTAGCATTTACTATAAACTCCGTACGTTTTCCGAAGCGGGGTTAAGTTAGATAATAGAGCGATCCCACCGCTTTCATTCTCGCGAAGAGTCCGGAGCACAGTTCAAACTCCGCTGACATACCTGACGAAGCCAATGATTGTGTCAGCAGACCAACAGCGTATGTGTCTTCGGTTTACTTGGCCATGTTTAGTAAATGTTGCTTCATCACTAATAATGGGAGATATGAATCTGGATAATCATGTTTTAATGGTCGTCTACTAAAGATAACACGCTTCTCAAAATCATTTCCAAGCAGCTCTTGATGGAGAATGCGAAGCATATTTGGCTGACTCAGGGCGTCTGGGTAGCGCAGTGGTTTCGTTCGAGACTCTCGTGCTGAGGGCTCGAGTTCGATTTTCCCGGCTCTGGGGTGTTGATTTTAAGTCGGCCCTATCCGCGCCTTCAGCTCTGTCTAGCTCATGTGAAGTGTGCTCTATGCCCAAAGTGGTTCGGAGTCCACGGTATAAACTATAGGTCCACTCGCCTCAACGTCATCTTCGCTATCAGCCTATCAGTGGAGGTAATGGACAGCGCCCTCTGGGTGTGTGGATCCGGTCATCACGTGGTAGGGCGAGGTTACCCCGAAGGTCGTAGTTGCCGTTTGGGGAGTGTTGATATGCATACACATTTCCCTCACTCATGTCACTTCCCTTGCGATTGGGTGGACTCTAATTTGTGGATCTTCTGCAACAACAGTCAGAACGTTAATTTCTCCCTCCTCCCCGATAACTTGTTTGTTTCTGTTACGCTTTCTACGAGTTAAGACTTCAACTTTCAGTAGCTGGTTGAAGAGGTTGCTGACTAATTGCTGAGATGGTAAACGTCTATTGGGATATGTGTACGCATATACTGTACAAGAACGAACTGCATTCTTCCCAAACTCTCCAAATACCATGAGTATTCCGACTGATTTTGCATTGGTGAACTCCATCTTCCAATCACGAACTACTGCTTGAATCAGCCTAGGAAGCAAAGTCCCAATGCAATCAATGAACAAAAACTCAATGTAAGAAAACATTACAACATCGCACCTAGCAACTAAGAATTCTGAGTGGAACAATCAAGTATCCGTGTGTTAAAGTTTCAAAATACGATTTCTCGTAAAACTACTCACACTAGGATTCTCTAACAAACGTGGTTGACATTATAATTCATAGTACTTATATTTTACTGATATAACTAAATATTGTTCTATTAGGATCGTATGCTTACTAAGAAATGCACTTTATTATCATTAAAATTTTCTGAGAGGCTAAAATAACGAGCCCCTGAATACCAATCAATGCTGAGAAAGCAGCATATCCATAGCACTTTTTATTTCAGAAATATTTGCTATGAAAGTTTTAGGTAACTCATCCTTCAGAGAAGCTTTAAAGATATTTCAACTGATCAGAACAGTTATTTGCATAGCTTTCAATTAGAAATCTTAAAAAGGCCTATTTAAATAGGCAGAATTCTGCACTCTGACTAGGACTATGACACCAGGGTGCTTTTGACCATGTTTGTCCGTTCTAATGTTCGTGTGACTGGCAGAGTGAACAGTGGGTCGCTTTGTAGCAGTTGTCTTTGTGTATCGGAGTGAGAACACCAGTTAGTGCAACATAATAATGAGCAAACAGAAGAAGGTATTAGACGTGGAGAAACGAGCTGCAGTCATACACTCAGAAAAGAAGGGAATACGATTAGACTAATAAGTAAAAAAGTGAAAGTTTCTAGGTCTACAGTGTATGATACTGTTCGGAGATATGAAGAAACGGGTCGAAACACAACCCTGCCACGCTCGGGAAGGCCTCGACTAACTTCAGAACAAGAGGACAGGCACATTGCATTGACCTCTAAGTGGAACAGAATGAAAAATAGTTCTCGAAATTAAAGTGGAGTTGAATACAATTGTGGAATTGTATGATCTTACCTTACTGAAGCAGGACTGTATAGTTATTTTACTGCCAAAAACACTTTTGCTCCCTCAAAATAAGAAGAAAAGATACATTTGAGCCAAATAACATTCAAAGTGGCGATTAAGAGAATGGAAACATGTTGTTTTTACTGATGAGCCCCAGTTTGAAGTCCTTAGTCACAAACGTTGTAAGCAGTATCAAAGGAGAGAGATTGCTGTCCCAATGTATAGTGCCAATCGTCAAACATGAAGGCGGAAGAGTGATGGTTTGGGGGTGTTTGGGAAATTATTCTGTAGGAAACTTAGTGACAATCACTGGACTATTCAAAAGAATGGTTACCGTAAGATCTTATGAAAACATGCCATCCCCTGTGGAAAGAGATTAGTAGGCAGAGGATCCATCGTGCAACAGAATAATGATCCTAAGAATTCTTCCAAGCTTTATTGTGATTATTTAGCGAAGGTAAAGTCCAGAAAGGAACTAACTGAGATGCTTTGGTTCTCACAGTCACCTGACCTCAATCCTATTAACTTAGTTTGGGATAAGTTGGATCGAGCAATTAGGACCAGAGAGCCGTGCATTGCGAATGAGCTTCTGGAGGTTTTGCAACAAGAATGGGCAAAAATGAGTACTGAATACGTGCAAAAACATTTAGTGAGAAAGTCTCGTGTTTGTAAAGCCGTTCTGAAGCCAGAGGGAGAACACTTTGATGAATTGGAAGTTTAGAAGACAGCCTAAGTATAAAATTTCAGTTGTTTAGTTTTGAAAAAAGATAAAATTATGTTATACATTTGTATATAATTATGAAAAGGTGCCATATGTTCAAATAAATTATTTTCAAGTATTTGTTATGCTTAGCTATGAAAATATATAACTTAATCCTGTTTGTCTGGAAACTTTTAAGGGGTAGTATATATACAACGATTTAGATGGCAGGTTCGTCTGATCTCAATCACTTGTATGGAAGTTATGCTAGCTTTTCGCCGAGCTACTCTAGAAACAATCATGATATACCACTGTTTATGAGAAGAAGGTAAGGAAAGTATGAATCTAAGTGATATATAAAATTAAACCACATACCAATAGAAGAGAACCGATTCATTAATTTTGTTCAGGATCTTTACTATGAACGGCTTTCTGAGTTTAGGATATTCCTATCTTGCCATCCTATATCGTGTGTAGTGGTAGAAATGAAGTATTTGCCAGCTATCTAGTAGGACTTAAACATGCTGTGTAACTTTGTTATGTGAGACCCATTGTCTACCCAACCAAATCTAAGCGAATGATTTTCAAAGGGCAAGTAACATTCGACAAACTTCTACTTAAGCAGTACCTTTGAAGGAGTGAAATTGAGGTATTTGAGATACAGCAAGCAGTAGGTAAACTTTGAGAAAGTAATCCTGCTACAATACTTGAATTAGATGATAAGGTGATCTCTCCAGAGATAAATGCATCAGTTTTCCGGGGAGTCGGTGGCAGAATAAAAGGTAAAGACAAAATGAAAAGTATTTGTTTCTTGCTCTGGAGTAAAAGTGACACACCTGCATTCTGTTCTGGATGGATAGAGATTAGAAGAGCCATGATATGATGACAAGGATAGATAATCATAGTGCCCTAGGGTTTCCATGATTACAATTTTTCTTTCGGAATTACTTCAGTTTTGAAACCCTGGGTTTCATACTTTCTCCAATGATTGAGAAACATTAGAAATTAGAGATGGAGTGGAATCTTCCAAAGGGAAGGTTTACTTCTTAGTGACAACATGGAAACAGATTATCAAGTCAGAATAGATAGTACATAATGTTTATTAGTAATACATGCTTTTAAATCATAATACATGCCGTTCTTGCTTAGCCTACAAATAGACAAAGCAATCAAGCCATATTTTATGTTTTCTTTTAATATACGCTATTACAGTAAATTTTTATGCACATTTTGTAAAAGAAATTTCTTTTAACGGTTAAAAGCTTATCGAAAAGGCGTAATTTATACTGTAAATGACATTTAAATATGTTTACTTTTCTTTGGTTGCATGTTTATTTGGTGAAAAAGATCTCAGAGGAGACAAAAGTGCAGTGTTCGGTATTACCAAGTTAAAAAGAAATGTGAAGTGTTACTTTCTTGCCACCATCGTTTAGTTTTAAAAACTTTGTTCAAACTATGTTTACAAAAGCTCGTTATTCTGTTGTTAGTTTACGCAGTATGTTATGGGTATCAAGAGAGTAGGAACAGCCAAACTCCTACAAAACTAGTAGTTATATACTGGCCTTGCAATTCGACAAAGGTTAGAAATATTACAAATGAAAAACTATTATCAATAATTAAAACCAATAACAACGTCAATTGAAGCAAATGGGATCTTTTTAATGTAATACGTTTCTTTTTACTCTCTCTTAGAATTTGCCTGGTGTATGTTCATTCCAAATGAAGACGCTATTTGGAGAAAGAGCGACCTTTTATTTGGGAAATAACTGTCATAAATATATGGTATTTTAGTCTAAATAATTACAAAATTTTATATGCAATAAAACGCTTTGAAAATGTTCCTTGTAAAGGGCAGTTGTGGATCTTCGTGTCTAATATTTGGAAATCACTGAACGGAAGAATTAAGTCAACATTTGCTTTTAATACCGAGCACTCCACACTTTTATAAAATTGCTTTTAAGGATTCAGGTAGTATTAATGAAAAATTTCTCCGAGGTTTGTGGTGAAGTAAGAAAACATTCTTTTGTCATTAATAGGAAAGAAGCCTTGAATTTGGAGATTTCCCACGACACCAATTCCCAATAACCATTGGATGAAATGATCTGTTAAGTGGTTAATTATATGGATTGGGTAGTGTTTGATGGTGAACTCCATATAACTTGACTATTTTTTTATAATGTGAATATAGCAAACGGTAGTCAGTATCTCAGATCAGTCTTTGTGGAGAATTCCACAGTTCATCCAATTCCAGAATTGAAATCCCGGCATTAAATGAAGTATTAAAACTTTGTGCCCCTAACACCAGATGGCAGAGTGATCGGAGCTCCGTAGTAGTGGAAGAAGAGGGAGGTTCATTTAGTCACCAAACAGCTGAGGATGAGATCGAATGATCTTGAAAACGTTTCAATTATACAACAACAAGTAAGTGAAGACTGAGTGTAAACATAGTGACTCATAAATTCAAACTTAACACTAAAATATTCATTATAGCAAATATAGATTACCATGTCAGTATTAGCCAGTTTAATCTAAATAGAAAATCAGAAATAATGCAACGTATTATTTTAAGAGTTGCTTACAACGGACGAAATTTCGTGGTCACCTTTATATTACATCCTTAAAACATGCTGGCTGCAAATATGAAAATGGCTGTTTATTAGAGGTTTCGTTTCTTTGTTTGTTCAGTTACATTACAACCCATGTTTCACAGAGAATTTACAGAATTGAATATTAATTAAAACATAGTGTTCAGTTTATTGTATAAGACATTGCTGAGGAATCTGGTTATCTGTGTGGTATTGATGTGGTACTTCAGTACTAGTGGCAAGGGCAGAGTCCTTATAACAGCTGATCTGGAGCACTATGTCAGTAGGTGCAGGACAGTCTGGGTTTCTTCTTCGCAGCAGTTGCACATTGGGGAAGTTATTTTCTTCATTTTGAATAAGTAGGATCAAAACAACTGTGATTTGTTAGGAATTAAGTAAAAATGTAGTTGGGCCAGAGGGATAGTGAAAACCTGTGGAAAATGATTGGGATAAATACTTTAGTGTGGGTGGCAACTTCAGATTTTGTATATATATCGCTCCACACATTGGTGTAGTAATCTTTAAGTAGCTGTTTGCCCCTGATCAAGGGGAGTGCACTGTAATCAATGTTGTAACTGGCTACGGCCTTGGCCAAGTAGTCTGCTCGTTCATTACCCCTAAGACCCGTATGACCTTTGACCCAGTGGGTAGTGAGTAATGTTGTCTTCATAATGTTTATTATTAATCTTGAGATTTCTAGGGTGATGGGGCGAGTAGTGTGTTTGTTGTTAACGCGAAAAGGGCAGCTTTAGAGTCAACATGTACGGTGTAGGATGTGTAGTCCTTCGGTTGAAGTTTGATCTAGTCAACTGCCATAAGAATCTCGCATACTTTTGCTTGGAATACCGAGCATTCAGGGATTAGTATTTAAACACGGTGAATTGCTTTTGAATGATGAATATAAGGTTTATAAGATATATTTAAAATATTATGTTTCTTACTGAAGGACTCTCAGAGGGTGTAACTCCGATAAAATATCAACTTCGAACTTTTACTTGCCATAGAAAAGGGAATAAAGAAAGAAAGGGAGAAAGAAAGATGGAAGGAATGAAAGAAAGAGAAAGAGAACTGTGCTGTAGCATAGCATGACTTTAGGTATGACTTATTAATGATGACAGAAATTAAGACAATAAAATATTTACATTACATAATTTCACTTTTTTCATTTTACCAACCCATTCTACAAACATTTACGTCCTGCAACGTTAAGTCATATCAGACGATGCATGCAATGGATAAAGTGATGCTCAAATGAGCCCAGGGTCCATGGATCTTAGAGTTTTCCAACATTCGTCTTTTAGGATAAGGGAAAATCCCAGAGAAACCTTATACAGGTAACTCGTTATGATCGAGATTCGAACTTGGGACCTCTTGAACGTGAGGCAGGCATGTTTTTAATTACAACGGTATTATACATGTGTTTCACTTCGGGGAAATGAAAAAGGGGTATATTTTATATGTAACCTACGCTGTCAATTACCAGGATCATAACAGTGCCGCCAATTTGCTTCTGTAGGTGTTCCTTGACATGCCAGTAAATTTATTGTTATGGAACTGTCACTTTTAAGCACACTTAAAATCATCGGTCTGGGTCGGGTAAGAGGGTTTGAAACAGTAAGCCGGCACCCAGCCGACAGAGTTTCACCTGGAGAGACGACTCTCAATCGTGCAAGTCTGCCGCGACAAAGTAAAACGCGCTATATTTGTGTAAAAGAAAGGCTGATTGTACGTAAGTATTAAGCTAATGATTTAGTGACAAATGAAGGAATTTTAAGGTGAGATTTTTTTCATTTTATTGCAAGATTTTAATTTTCCCTATAAGGGAGACCATTTCCAGGTTTGCAAGATGAATGCTTCGTTGCTTCCGTTTTTCTGTTTTACCACAAATTTCCTTTCCCTCATTTTCTTCCCCTTTCAGATGGGCTGAGGGATTGTGCAGAATCGGTCGTTGCTCGTAGATGCTTGTTTAATGGAAAGTTGTTGTTGACCCTGCCTGCTCTCAAGTGGGTCAGGCTCTGCCCATTTCTGTCAGAGGAAAGCCTTTTCTCAGCAGTTTCACCAAGTCCTCGAGTTTAAAATTGTTAGGAACCTCTGTGTGTTTCCTTCGGCTCCCCTATTCATTCTGAAGGTGATAAGCATAAAGATTCATTTTGTATAAAAGTGTGAGGTGTCCCCTCATTCAGTGGCGATGGCTGGAATTGTTTCATTACTGAACGCTTCTCCCTGAAATCATCAAATTATGAGAACTAAGGAAAATTAAGTAAAAGTGTCACAAAAATGGTACGAGTGGGATTCAAAGCCTAATGCTCTTGTTCAGTAGTTCATACTTTAGAACAACATACCTTTAAAACCAAACCTGCGTTGGTTGTTGTTCTCCTGAAGTAGTAGCAAAATTTATTCAAATTGCTAAAAACAAGTTTGGCATTAAAACAATTTTATTCACGAAGTTTCATCAAATTTTTGTACCATAAAACGATGTACTGTGGTATGCCGATACACAAATATCTATTGAAACAGTTACTTCTTTGTGTGTTAAAGAAATGGAATAAAAATTATTGATGAAAAAGAAAGGCCAAAATCTATAACTGAAATGCTTCGATACGATACCCCACTGGTCCACAGATATAGAACCAGAACCTGTGAACGAGTTTCATTAAACACAGCGGACATCAGAAAATACCAGGGAGAAGGAATTTCTTTTGTTTGCAGTTTCCTCTAGACATTGAGGGAGAACAGTTTGACCTATATTGAGGTGTGAGAGACAAAAGTTATGTAGCGGAGCAGAAATGAAATGTTCCTTTAATTCCACTGGGCTTTTAGAACCATCAGTAAAGTTAAGAGTTGATGTTTATTCTCACCGGACTCAGAAAATGAAATAGACATTTTTACAAAAATATATGAGGACACTCCTACAGACCTGTATGTGTCGTAAAATTTGTATGTTTTTGTGAACATCCACATGCCATTACCAATGTAAATGGAGACATTGTGTGCAGCTTTATAGCTAGATAATACCTTGATAGCGGTAGTTCAGGACAAAAAACTGAGACAAAAGCATTCTACATATTACAAATAAACTGAAACATTTGGAAACAAACTCCACTTATATGTTTAAAATTGTCGACATTCTCCGGTAAATTTAAGTGGATAAATGCAGTTGGTTACCAAGTGTTGTAGTTGGATTTTCACAAAAAAAAACCACTGTGGTTATTTTAAAATAAATAAATAGTCAGCTCAAAGAGGAAGGCACCAGGAGTTAATAAAATAATTGGGAAGGAGCTTCCAGTTATATTAGTTTCGAAGTTAGTTCTCAGTATTGACTTTTGATTATAAACTCCAAGGTGTATATGTGATTCAAAATCATTAAAAAGTATTGGCCGATACTGTTGTTCTAAGCAAACGTGCCAAATTTCATAGTCGTAATCTATATTATTTTTAGATATCTTGTAGTATTCCCAGATCCCAACTAATTTGGAGGTCACTGTAAAAACGGTAGATTCTTTCGTTCCATTGGTATCCCCATTACCTTCTAAATAATGCCCATGCATGCATTCATATACCTAAAATAAATTTCTCCAAACCACCGAAGGTATTATGTGTTTCAAATGGGAAGAGTTCTCGCCTGTAGCCAGTCAATCAGATGCGTTAGAGCTTTCACCATTGCCATCTCGTCATCCCCACTCCTTTTATATTTCCTTCTCTCTCGCACACTTGCGAGTGTTCGTGGCGCTGGACATAAGGAAACGCAAACTGAATTTTGCGAAGTTTTATACTAATGCAGTTGTTGAAGTTACAATTGCAACATGAATATTCGTATATTACGCAAATGTTTTAAATATTTAGTTTAAAGTTAATTATAGTTAATGAATTACTTATTTTTCTAATCCAACAAAAATACCAGCGGTGTATCCGTATCACTGTGAATGTTACTTTCGTTAAGAGATAATTCGTCATTGTCATTGGCTTCAACGTCTGAGTACTGCAAATTTATGATAAGTTCCAAAATCTCGGTACTTGCTATTTCTTTCCAAAATTCGTCTTCCTATAGTTTATCTGATGTCTCACGCAGTTTTCCCAGTCTTGTTGCGTTCCTTGTCAATTTCTTCGCGAATAAGTCATTCAACGTCAAGTCAGTTTAAAAATATTATTTCTGTTTGCAACATAATTTGAGTCCACATTAACTCTATTATATTGTTTTAGCAGTAGTAAGGGGGTGGGGTGGATCACGTCTCATTGATCCAGCTGATACACTTTTTCATGGAAGAGTAACTGAATAATGATGCTTTGAACTCTCTCTTCATAAACAAAGATATAATGTGACCAGACACGTTCTGCCACACTAGCAAGAAGTGTATCGTTTCCTCTCATTGAATTTAACAAACCACTTGGCTTATTCAAAGTACTTACATATTTCTTTTACCACGTCATGTCAAATGTTTACGTTTCAGTTCTGAGTAATTTCAAGTGTACGTTTACGCATTAATGACAACCAACAATGGTGTTCAATACAATACTTACGTCGCAATGCGTTGTTATAATATAATGGTATCTATTTATTTGTATTAGGAAAACTATTTGAGCTAAAAGTATGGGGTTTTTACGCTTATGTTAAATAGATTACTCTCTCCTTCCTCATGGATCAGTTTTTGTAATATCCGAATTTTTGTCATAGCGCGGATAGTATTTATTAGAGATTGATAAGTTTGTCACTCATCGCACACCACTTAGGGGGGATGCAATACAACACCGCAGGACTCCGATTGGTTGCTCACCTATTAGCGCTCAGGAACAAACACCTTCCCATTTGAAACACATTATAATATTAGACAGCTTCTTTTTTTAAATTTACGTCCTCCAACATTTAGTCATATCGGACGATGAATGAAATGGGCGAAATGATGCTCAATGCTTCCGAGGTCCATGGAGCTTAGAGTTACCCGAAATTCGTCTTTCAGGATAAGGGAAAACCCCGGAAAAACCTTATCCAGTTAACTCACCCCGACCGAGATTCGAACTTGGGACCTCTTGAACGGGAGGTAGACATGCTACTATCTACGCTACCGAGCGGGCATTAGACAGTATGGAGGGGCGTTAGAGATATGGGACATTAAAAACAACGAACTTTGAAAACTTTGAATAGCAATGGGGAAGGATGTGGTACAGAGTGTTAAAGGAGGATATTCTCACTGTAGTCAAATATAGATCTTCCAAGAAGAAGATATATGATGGGAGTGTACTGTGTCGGGTACAGAGGAGCGAAGTTTCTTGTATTTGGAAATTGTGCAAATCGCTACTTCGATGTAACCTCTGTTGTCCTCGTTGATAATTTTGTGATGAAGGTTCTCACGGAGATGTATGTGAGGTGGCCGATATGAGCGGCAGTCACAGCGCAGCAATGTCTGGAGTGGGCAAATTATGCCTGACGCAGATCGCTTCTTCAGTATCCATTCTTCTGTCCTCATTTCGGGCAGAAGTTTCCGATGCTTGCGTAGAAATACTGTTCAAAGCACTTCCACTACGTACTCAGTACCCTACTGTCCACCACGCCTGAGCCAGCAAACTCTATAGATGAAGAGTGATATAGATTAAAGGGAATGAGACACAGGAAAATTGTTGAACTAACTATCCCAGTCGTGCTGGCACGTTGCCAAGTACCTCAGTTGTTAGAGCAATTTAACGGAGACCGGGAGATCCGTGGTTCAAATCCCGGCTATGACACTGAATTTTTCAGTCTGAGTTTAGCGATCCAAAACTACCCCAGTCACCTCGGATTTCGAACGCTGTACCTCCCAAATGGGAGCCTCAGATGCTACCATACAAGGAACCACGCTTGGTAGTAGCATTAATATAATGTTTATCAGCACAAAACTAAGACACAAACACATAATTAACTCTAATTTATATAAGGTATATTTGTATATGTTTGACATTTTGAAACTTAGGCACAAGGAATAGTCATTAAAACAGTTGATATGGGCAAGATAGTAAATAAATTGTTAAAATTAAAAGTGAATCATAGGTTCCATTCTTAAGAGAAAACATCTACAAAGAAACTAACGTCTTCAATGACGTTATGACACTCGAATTTCCTTTCGATGTTTTAACACTAGAGAGCAAAGGACATGCTTGACTGAAGGCAAAACAAGAGCAGCATTGTTTGTACCGCGCCTGATTTAAAGGATAGCAAAGAGGAAGCCTAAAACTTCAAAAGAAAAATGATGAAAGAGATTCGCACAGCTTGCAGTGGGTAGGTCGACAGGGACTGGAGTGCGTTCTTGAATACTGCTGCCTTTATGTACAAGGAACATATTCCCTTAGTCCGCCATCACGAAGCAAGGGCATAGTACGCTTGTAAGTTATACGCTGCGCCGGTTCGATTTCCAATCGGGATATGTTTGGGGGAGTCTCTTTCCAGTATTTTCCCTTATCCTACATTTGAGAACGGAGATAAAAAGATGGAATATAATGAAGCGGTGTTAAATGAACGTAGAGTCCGTTAGCATAACGGGAAAACATATGTATTCTTAAATTATTTATTCAATACAAAAAATGTTAAATCTTTTAGGGCTATGTTTATGAAAGTATAGTATTTTTCTGCTGCTATGTTCTGTGTACTCATGACTATAATTCATACTCTTGTTCTACCAAATAAAGTAGAAAGAAGGCAAATTAATCAGCAACAGCTGGTGCGTGGCCCCAATAAAACTTGTGCTACCATTGGGTATTCATGTGCCTTGTTTTAATTAGGGTCAAATAGCTAGAAATACACCACTATGGTCAATTTTGTGTAGTTTTGAAACTGCTGTGGCTATCAATGTGAAACTGATTAGAATTCTTAGTTATGACTTGTTGCAATTGTAACATTAACGAAGAAGGAAAAAAGTTTAATTGCACGAGAGAAGGAGAGTGAATGACAGGGGAAGAAAGCGGTAAGAGGGTATTGGGGAAAAGGGAAAGAAAATTGAATAGGGATTTAGCAGGAAGAGGAGGAAGAAGATGGGAGAAATAGGAACGGAAACAAGAATGAGAAGCATCTTTGCGGTATTCATGAGCGGAGTCTCGATTTCTGCTAATGTGATTATCGGATAGACATCTTTCCATTAATGATTTCAACGACAGTGTTTTATTTTATTCACTTCCGCTCATGCTGTCATGCATGGAAAGTTTCAATTCCTGCATTCCGTATATTTTTCAATTTTATTGTAGGTAATGAAATATACTCGCGCTATTGACACACATATTTATTTACATAACTGTATATTATAGGTTAATTGTAAATTCAAGTGTTCCTGACTGTACTTGTTAACATTTACTTAATGTTTTACTCATATAGTATTTATCCCGACAGCGGTCGCTATCTGAAAAGTTACACAGTTGATGGCACCGCAAGTCGATTACTCGTACAGAAAATCCTTAAGATTTATGTAATTATTTATGTATAAATATTAATTTAGTTAGCAAAACTCATTATGAATGTATCGTTTGATATTATAATTTAAGATATATTTACTCTGTGTTTTGACATTTGCAAAATTTGAATAGTTAAAAAGGTGATCGTGGCGAGAATTTTCCTTTAAAACTCACAAACCTTCGGATTTCTGTATAATTCTGATCGAAATATAAAATATGTATTACAAAACAGATTGAACGGTTTTTCATGTATATCTTTCTTTTCTGAAAGTAAATAATGTACTCAATTTTGACATCTTCACTACCTGAAAAGTTACAAAGTAGACAAACCTAGGGAGCGCTGTAGTTATTCTAATGAAATGAAATATTTGGATAGTAAAACAATAAACAAGTCTTTCTTTTTGCATAAAAATATTATAACGCACACCTATTCGGCCATCTGCTATTCTCTGTACTTGTATGTATGTGGCACACCATTTCAGTTTTATAGGAAATATTGACACCTTAGGTTATTTTCAAACTTTTATGCATAAGAAAATTTTACTGAAAAATAAAATACATTAGATGCACAAATATGAAATATACTTCAGTTATGGGTTCTGACTCACGAGTGCACAACAAAATGTAACTGTAATATGAAAATATTTTACTGAATAGCATGGCTCTGTGAACATATTATTTTGTCTGTAGAACTATAGTTATAGAAAAAACAATATGAAGTAAATTACTAATTTACTATGTATATAACTGAAAATATAATAGTTTTAGAAATAATAAATAAATAAACATATTGCAGTCCTTGCGTGCGTTTAGCTGCAGTAGTGCAATTTCTATAAATTTTCCGCCTCAGCGCGTTTTTAGAACATATTAAATAGAAGTCACAGCTTTACAGAATATTTTATATCATAAAAATGTGTACTTTGATCGCAAACATCAATATAGCACTAAAACACGGTTAATTCCGAACAAAGGGCATGTATGGAACAGGAAGGCATTGTTTAAAAGAACACTTGTAGCAGGTAGTGGTCATCATCCCGCATTTCTGGTTTTCCCGGGATATCAAAGAGCTTTTAGACAACAAAGGATTTTAATGCCAGTTGAACTGCAGTCGCATCCAGGAAAAATCTAGTATTGAATGGTCGTTACGTCAGTAAAATCCTCACATTGGTACTTACAGCACCTTAAGTATGCTCTCGTTATGAGCTAAGTATATGACGTAGAAACTCCAAAAAATAAATACATGTGATTCAAGATTATAAGTTTAGCTAGAAAGCAAATACGATTTATAACGTTAATAGTTTTTCAATTATCGCTATTTTGAAAAATATGTAAGTAAAATGCTAATAGCGCGACGGTTCCCGCGTTAAATATTAGTCTTTCTGTACAAGTAGACATTTCACCTTCTGTTGATGCCTGGCTTGTTCAACTCTGTCAGTCGTGACCAGTTGACCACCAGTTCTCAGAAGCTAGTGCGTTCTCTCTTGATGCCACTTTTAAACAGCTGACAGGGATTATTTTTATTAATTCACTATTGTCGAAGAGGAGCAGGCAGAACATATGCGTTAGATTCTTTGTAGAAACTCGAAAGTGAAAGTATTAGACCCATCTCGTATCTTCAAACTTCCTCGTTGCTCTGAAACGATGCACTTATCGCATTTCTATTGCAATGTACGGTTTACCATAATCAGTCATGTTCAACTACAATTTAAATCTCACTTCTTCTGTAAATCTTCAAAATCAAAATATTTTACAAGTACTGATTTTTGGCAAACTACAGGCACCAAGATACAGTAACTTGCTTGCACTGTGGAGGCAGCTAGTGACAGTCTCTGCTTTTATTGAGGTTTTTACGTATAACTTGGTATCACTTTTGCATTTTATTTAAAATCGCAATATATTTTTTCTCAAAACCTTCAGGAAATTTATTTCCAATAAGGGAATTACTACATGCAGTACATGCTGGAAATTCGCTGAAACTACACAAAATAATTCAGGCAAGTCAGATTTATATATAATGGATGATATGCTTAAATAAAAGTGTAAGCGAGTGCCATTTTCAAGATAAATGTCAAAATTATGAAATTAAGTAGCCGGGATACGACACAGATTAGTTAATTGGAACTTAGCGAAATATTAAGGTGTATGTTACCATTTGTAAAGTAAGAAAACATTTGACAGTGCCGACTGGAATAAAC
Source organism: Mantis religiosa (assembly GCA_030765055.1). Lineage (NCBI taxonomy): Eukaryota > Metazoa > Arthropoda > Insecta > Mantodea > Mantidae > Mantis > Mantis religiosa. Next base: position 166,325,571 of record CM060948.1, on the reverse strand, counting down.
TTAGGAGGGTTGGAGCGAGACAGATAACTCTTAAGTTACTAATATGCATATGTATCAGCTAGTTAGGATTGGGACAACAAATCATATCAGATCCATGTGGAACAGGGAAATGAAGCACACCACAAAGTTTCATATTATTATATTAAAATTTAAGTTTATATGCTACAGTATAATTTATTAAATACTAAAGATAATACTTATTGAGCTCCTAATGAGCGGCGACTTGGCCATTTTGCTAATGTCAGCTTCTGCTAATGGAGCAGCTCTTCAGTGCATTTTCATGCATTGAATATATCTCAACCTTCCTCTATTTGGAGTAGTTTAAATTTATCCTGGGGTCCCATACATCGCAATACTATGGTTATAATGAATGTAGCAACCTTGCCCCATCTTCATTGTCAGTATATGAACGTTTCCTCTGTACCTTTTCATTAAGCTTATCCTGCTTCCATTCTCCCCTTTAATTTCACCTTCCCTCATTCTCTGCCGTTCCCATCATCCTCACTCGTATTCCTCAGTTTTCATTATACACTTCAATGGTGACATCTACCCCGATTTCTCTATTTCACTATAGAATGACTCACCACACATGAATTCGCTCGGCTTCGAAACTTAAAAATTATACGACCATTTACTTAACTTTGTCAGTGATGGAAAAATGTCAGTGTCTCTCTCTCTCTGTCTGTCTGAATTGTCTTCTCATTAAATGTAAAATTATATCTATCTGGCTATACTTTAATATGTGATTTTAAATTTACCTTTACCTCTTTTCTTTTTGCCTTTATTTCGACTTTCCTTCCCACTCACATCGTAGCATTATTGACTTTATTACTAAATTTTCATTGACACCTATTATCTCTTTCCATTTTCACCACATCTTCTTACCCCACTGTCTCTGTCTTCTAACCCGGTGTATGATTTCCGATTTCATTGTTCTTTTTGGTCCTCTGAATAACCTAACATCATTTTCCTCTTCTGTTCACCAACGACATATTCATCCTTACCTTATTTTGCTAATTTTTTTCTCTTTGCCAGTCATACAGTATATTTATCCACCGTTTTCTTATCTACCCACTCGAACAGGTTATAAGCTGAATCTTCCTCAATTCTACATTTAATTCCAATTGCATTGGGTATCCTCCCACTGAATTTGCTAGCTAACACAGAGACTTCCACAACATCCCCTTATAATGATGTTATTGTAGTTAATTGTTCTCTTTCCTCAGTCACCTGTCAACATCCCCCGCCTTCCCCACCTACTCTGTTATGTCTTCTATGTACTTCACTGTCTTCTAACGTAACCTTCTTTCTCAAGTTGCTTATTTTGACCTTTATGCTGATTACGCGTTTGCGGATCCATCAATTCATAAGCCAGTGTATTTTTCAGGGCTTTGCATCTGTCAAGAAATTTATATTTTCTTGCCTCAATAATCGCAAGTTATTCTCGCCGTTGTTCTTTCCTTCTGTCATATTGCCACTAATCAATAATTTAAAATTTTATATATATGCAAACTTCCCTTGACAATGTACAGTTGTTCCCAGTTCAATTAGCATTTTTAACAATCCCTTTTGTTCTCAGATTAAATCTCTAATGATATAAATGTAAATGGGTTTTACATTCTTCACCTGTTTTGTTGCCTCAAAAGTTAGTTGGGTACATGTGAATTACGCTAATATTTTTCAGCTGGAATTTCTCTTCCTCAAACGGAAAGTATCACATATCTGATAACTTCTCACCTCCACTCCTAGTTTTCCTTCTAAATAGTCTTATACTTAACGTCTCCCTCCCCTTCCTGCATTCTCTTCAATTTCCGAAATCAACAGATTGTATGTTACACTCTTATCCTCTAAATTCCATACTCTTCTTTTTCGCGTTCCTGACTTCTCTCACAATTTCCTTAAATTTGTTGCTTATTTTGTCTTCTTTATTCTTTCTGTATAATTTTACGCTTTGATTCAGATAATTTTGAGGGTTTTTCTGCTGTTTCTTTAGTTTCCATGTTTTTGATACCTTTTAGCTGTCATTTATGGGGGTGGTACGTCAGCACACACCTTTTAGCTATCGTCGTTCCTTAAAACTCGTGAATTTTATAGAAAATCAATCGAGATTCAGTAACATAATGAGTGTTTTATGGTTTTGCTGCTATTAAAGTATCTGAAGATTAGAAGAAACACAAGAGTCTGTCTATATATAGTCTCGCATGTTCATTTTCGTCTATATTATGTAAAAGTTTGAAATAGGCATAGATTCAGCCAGATTGGGCAGTTGTCGGTTCTGCTAATGTAGCAATAATAGGGTGTGATAATAGGGTTTTTACGAATATTTTGAGTAGCTATTTATATTCGTATCTTTTCCCTGTAAAAAGCATCATCTTCCGTGATTAAGCGGACATAAACAGAGAAAACATTAAAATTTTATAAGAAGGTAGAGTGGAAGTAAGTCATAAGTAAGCCATTGGAGCAAGTTCGTTTTTTTTCGTAAGACTAATTTCATTCGTTTCTATTTCTGTTACGAATATTCTGTGGAATTCATATGCGTCAGTTGAAACATTCAAGTTACGTTTCATTTTGGGGTTTACTACATTGTGCGGCCAGTGATAAACATATTTTCATTTTGAAGCTCAAGCGGTGGGAGCAGTAGATGTTGATGGTGATGATGATGATGATAATGATAATGATGATTACCAGGCGGTATGCATTTTAAGAGATATTTTCTTGATCCATATGGGATGTCCCAAGTCAAATATTCATGGTCAAGTAAATGTTTGATCACTTTTCGTGTTTTATCGTATTATTTTATATGTTTTCCGTAAGAAGACCACGTCATATTGTGCAATCAGCAGTATCTTGTAAGCTCATCTGTCGCAATATGAAACTTTAAACTGCAAATACTGTGTTGGTTGCAGTGAAGACTTTTGACATACATGTGTTAAATCATCGATTGCAAAAGAAAGAATTAGGAAGTCTTGAAGTTTAGATCATTTCATAGATGCGAGTTCGTTTTGTACTCTTCTCTCACTTACATGAGCAAAGTATAGGTACATCCGATTTAATTTTTTCCGAAGCTGTTTATTTTCGCCTAGACCTCTCTAGTTATTTTGATTTTTATGCGAATGAGCAGATAATCCTTGAAGCCTCGTAACTCTGCATAAATATTTTAACGTTTAATCCACTTTGTGTACACATATGAGAAGTCCAGCACTGAAATTTTACTATGCATTTTTAACCACTCTTAATTGCGTTATTGTACGAAGCTCAGAGGAAAACGGGCTATATACTGAGTTACAAACGAGAAATGTATATATTTAGATTTGTCATTCTTGCAATATACTTCATCGCTCCTCTGTTTTTCCTCTTCTTCGCTACATTTATAAGTCGACAACACGTAGCACAGTGAGTTGTTCACAACGAACTTCGGCGAACCTAATGTTTCACCATCTAAATATGAATCCTTGTTTTATTACTGTCGACAGTATGAGTAATTTTTTATTTATTAGAAATGGCAGAATACGTTTGGGAATATAAGAGATTAGTGTACGGTTTATAACACTAACATGAACAACTCATAAAATAAACAGTGAATGAACAATAAATGAACAAAGCTTGCACTATCACGGTTAACATTTGCAGGTACATTATACAATATAAATGAGTGGATTAGAACCCTTGGGGATTCCACTGCAAGAGTTTAGAGCTGGAAATCCCAGATGATACTCCAGGTCTAATATTGTTCCATAATTCTTGCCACAACTGTAGTATGAACACAGTGTCCGGTATTTTATTTGTTTAATTTTTACAAGCATATAACTGGAATTTAATATGAGGTACTCTGATACGTTAATATTTGAGGATCCAGTAATTAGAGAGAATAGCCTACGTTTATTAATTCGAGCAAAGCAACCCATAGATTTACACATCTACAGAAGTCTTGTAACTTCAAGTTTAAATCCCGAGCTCAACAGATAAAAGTAATAAATACCATAATACATTCAGAAAATCAAGACTCAAAGACACGCCGATTATACCCTATTCCTAAGTTTTTCCTGGATGATATTCCTCATGCTTAATTTTTTTATCAGAGAGGTCGTTACATAGTTATTTGTATATAAAGAGCCGAAGATGCAATGAATATATATTTTAAAAGAACTCACTTCAATTTTCACCCCCTTTTTAAGTTCAAGTGCCCTAAGTTTCTTCCGAATTGACAGAACGGGTGGTCTCATGTGTAAAGGGTTAACGTAATGATATACGTAGTTTTCGAAAGTAATTGTAATGTGGCTAGTAATTTATACTGGGTGCTCTTGAATAAATATACAAAGTTTTGTGCAATAGATAAAATGTAAACATTTAGAACTATACTGGTCACCAAACTATAATGTGATTGACAGTTAGTAACCACATGGAAAGACGCTGTAAATAAACGGGAGGGGATGAGTACGTCATAAGGGTTGTCATAGTAGCCATTGGAAGGACCAATTAGAGTCGAGACGTTTCCATGACAACGTTAGACACTAAACCTTGGTTGCCAATATTCTAACACGTGCTTAGCATGACCTGCGGGCAAGCGAGTTACGCAAACGCTGCAGTAAACACAATACCTTGGCTTTTGTTTCTCTTTTGATAACGCTGCGTAAACAGAATTCCTCACGTATGCAACAGTTAGAGATCCTGTACTGGCAAGTTACTTTGCATTTTATTCGTGACAATTTGCCTTGGTTTACGTGTGCCTGAGTCCGTGTATCTGTGCGCGTGTTGTGATCATTTGCAATTGCGTTTAATGAATGTTTAATTATATCTAAATATAGTGACAAGCGAAAACCTAAACGTGCTTGGGAACCAAATAAAACTATATTTGGTAAAGGTATTCCAATTAAAGGACATACACGGGAAATAATACGCTCTGTGAGAGAATACTTCGATGAAGAAAAATTGAAAGGGGAGTCTAGATGCTTGATAAGACTTCGCGTGCTGTAGGTATCAGTAAGGACATTAATATTAAGATTAGGAAAGAAAAGAATTTTAAAGAAGAAAGTTGTACATTGGGTTATTAGAAACTCCTGGAAAAATTTATGTAAGCGGCACTTTCCCACTTCAATAAGCATCAAAATGTCACAGGTATCTCTTTTGTTACGATGATCTTTAAATTGATGTGTTCTTTCATGTTCTGGCGTTTGCCTGTGGATCCACGATTGTACTATTGTCTTTGTGTACAGTATTATAAATAGTATTAACAATAATAATAAAACACCCATTGCAGTCGCAACTGAATCACCTTCGCACGCGCAATCCTATCGCGCTCTCCACGTGGCAGCAATAAGCGGCAACGTCGCCTCTCTCTCCGTACGAAATGTCAATCACTTTTTAGACTGGCGACCAGTATAATGTGCTTAATGTAAGCATTGGTGTTTTCGCAAACTCGCGCAGTTTTCCCGGACCCTAGAACTTAAAAAAAGGTCTAAATTTGTTCAAATGTCAAATGGCTTAAGGAGTTATAACTGTTCTTTTACACTAGCCGTTTGAAGGGAAAAGTTGAAGAATTAAGTTCATGCTTGAAAAGTCCAATGTCATGGCTGCAACTACAGCAAGTGATACTCGGGTGTTCCGTACGAGATTGGGTATGGAAAGGTGAAGATATCTGATTCGAGTCTCAGGTACGACTTGTTCAAGATTTAAGGGGTGGGTTTCAAAGACGTAAAGCAGCCTATAATTTTTGAAAGAGATATGGCATAATCGAATATAAACAATCGTAGTTGCTTAACGTGCGGTGGTTTTTGGAAATAAGCTTGAAAATTACGTAGAGATAATTTTTGGAAGCTGTAAGTTTTACCTGTGCAGCTAAGCCATGCGTCATTTTACATACTGCTGAAACAATGTGCAGTATTTATTTCTTAATGTGAGATGCCTATCATTCAGTTTGGATTGAAGGTTTAAGCATACCGAGCGAGATTGCGCCGCTGAAACATGTGCAACTCGCACTCGGGAGGTTCCGGGTTCGAAACCCAGTGACCAACCAATTTAACCAAAGGATTTTTGTGGTTTCCTTTGGTCCCTGAGTGAATGCTGGATTGGTTAATTTCCTTTCCGGAACTCCCGTCCCTCCATTTAATTTCATTTTCATTTAAATCCGCTCTTTTTCCGGGTAGGTAGTGCTCGTGGTGCGTCTGTATGGTGTTGCTGCTTGGTGACTTTATGCCCTCGGCATATGCATGGCATCGCAGTTTTCTGCTCTGCTAGGGTGGGCCTGTGTTTAACCCCGCGTGGCTGGCGGCTGCACGGCGATCGCGGAGCCGCGATGACGAATCTCCAGCTCACGTTAGGGATACTCATGCTGGCTTGTACACCTGACAAGGGTTTCAACTTACCCGCAGAGTACTCCCATCTCATCCCTTCCTTACAGGAACATACTATCACCTGTTTGTAGTTCAGTGTGGAATCTCCTTCGCTTATAATCCACTCCAGTATAGCGTAAGGATAAAATTCTGTTTAGGTAGGTCAGGCAATTTATATTTCCTAATAAAAGTTTTATTATACATATAAACGAACCCGGGTCGTCTTGGTGAGAGCTAAGCGGTCTAACCACTCTGTCACGGCGCGACCTAACAATAATGATGATAGTGATGATGATGAAGATGATAATGATGGTGATAATGATGACGAACAGAGGCAAGGTTTTGTGGTGACAATTATTTATAAAATTCTCATTAATAATTTTAATTGGTGGTGTTTTGTGGTTCTTTACCATAAAATTGCATTAACTTCGTGCAAATGTTTGGGGAAGAATTAATGAGTAATGACATGGCTCAAATGAAAAGTAACAGGTAACCAGAGTAGCACAGCTATTAAAACCACTTTTTTCTAAATTAAAACATTTCATTTGAAATCAGCAGGTAGTAGGTAACATGAATAAGATAACATATCACACATCAGACATCGCCAAACTGCAGCACACAAGCAGTTGTGATATTTTCGATTTTGATACTTGTTCTCTTGTCTGTCACAACTAAGTTATATGTAGAGCAAAATCTCTCACTGTGAGTTTTTGACATCGGCAACCAAAGACACTGAAGGGACTTTTAACAGAAATTGCGATAAGAATCAGCTTTTGCCTTCAATACCAGGAGTGCTGCATCTAGTCTGTTACGGTTACATCATGGCTTTGCTGTACAACAATGTCACAAAGCTCTTTGTAATAAAGAAGCAAATCAGAATCACAAGTAATACCACTGCTGTTAAATGCATTTAGTTGTTAAAATGCTGCCATTACATGATTTAAATCGCCTATACTTGATTTAGTAACTAGCCTAGAATGTTCAAACAAATAATATAGCTTTTATGGTTATTACAGTATCAGTTTATTTTACATAATGGAATTTAATTTAGACAAAGTCATACGGAAACAAACTTTTAGATTCTCTTCTACAGCTTTTATAACACTGGGATCCATGAAGTGCACTTACTCTGTTTCCAAAATGACCATTCTAATATTTCACATTTGGCTCTCAGCGAGTTAATTCGGGATAAAACAAGATGAGTCATATTTTTTTTTTTTTTCATTGAAATTCTAATATTGGATCTGTGATCAATCTGCAATTTTCAGAAACAAATTCTGTTGCTGCTGTAGCTTTACAATATTGCAGCACTTGGCACCCGCCTCGGTAGCGTAGATGGTAGCGTGTCTGCCTCACGTTCAAGAGGTCCCGAGTTCGAATCTCGGTCAGGGTGAGTTACCTGGATAAGGTTCTTTCCGGGGTTTTCCCTTATCCTGAAAGACGAATGTCGGGTAGCTCTAAGCTGCATGGACCCCGGACTCATTTGAGCACTATTTCACCAATTCCATTCATTGTCCTGTATGACTAAATGCTGGAGGACGTAAATTACACAACATACACACGCACGCAGCATTTGGCATCGCAAAAATGATCATTTAACAAATTTGGCGCAGGAACTGAAAGCTTTCCTTTAAGAAAAGAAATCGACAATTGCATCAAAATAGCTGGCAATGTAAACTACGAAATTAAACCAGTTAGGCCAGCGTATTAGTACAGGCAATGGGAACAGTGTAGCTGCTAAATCTGAGTGATTTTCAGTGAGGTATTTTTTGTATTCGTTCTTTAACTTTCGGGTGTTTTTGAACACATTCTTAAGCCTGAGGGACAATATTTTCATGTTAATGTAATGTCTGAGAGTAGCTTCCTAGAAGATTAGTACCTTCTCCGTAACTTTAGTCAGCATAATAGGAGATTTTACCGTGCACGGTGTGGTATCCATTAATTAACATTTCCAGTTAGCATACGACAAACAGTACTCAGTACCACGGACCACTCGGATACTGTGGTGTCAGTTTATTGTTACAGCGCTTAGCTGTTTTTTTCAGTGCGCATGATGATGTCATTGTAGTGGCCTTGTTAAGTGTTAAATTTTATCTTGCTTTCCTTAAATCTCTAAACATTTTTTCATGAATTCTAGCTTCATGCTACGAAGGCATGAATGTTTAATTAAAGTTATATTTATGAAATTTGAAAAAAATGTAAATTTTTCCATGCAGACTAAAAATATCAGAAATTTTATCATTTATCGCTAACAAAATATTATTCTCTAAGAAAGGGGAAATTCGCGAAAATTCGCGAAAAAATCGTTACAAACGAAAACTCTTGCCTCTGGTGAGGATACACCCAGTCCATCATGACTAAGACATGTGAAGGTTACGTATTAGTTTCATGCTTTGACCTAATATATCCAGCTGTGCTTTGTGTACGAGTGATGTTTAAAGCAGCCTCTGTGATATGTTGGCTAATATGCTGGTCTCTAAATTCTGGAGTTCAAATCCCGGATGGCAGCGTGGTCAGTTCTCCTTAAATCTCAGCGTGAGCTCAATACCGAGGAATTGTTTCTGTAGCATGCTGCTTAATGTGAGGTGTGAACTCTGAGATACTTCATGTTCCTTTGTTTATTTACAGTGAAAGAAGTTGCTCGGTAAATGGCATTCAAAGTAACGTTTATCCACGAGAATTGTATTCTTCTGCTCTGGAGATACACAGCTGGGTAAATGAAGAATTGTTAAATGAAGAATTGTAGGTGCCTGTGAATAAGTTCCAAGAATTGCAGCATACGGGAGAAGAAAACCAATGTAAGCAATAAGACTCATTTTGCATCATCATGTTGATACAACAGTAGCCTTGGTGGTTAGTGATAATGTGAACGTGGTTTTATAAAATCCCTGCGGAACAGGAATTTACAACTGCATTTATAATATTTCCACCGAAATATTAAATGATATGGTTTGAATTTCATACAAAATTATGAGAATACTGACGCAGCCCCTGTCAACTAAGAACACTGAGATGACATATAACCTGATATCAGAAAGACTTTGACACAAAAAATAAATATAAATAAGTGATAGATTTATAAATATAAATAAGTGACGTATACCAGAATAGACATATGCCATAATGCTAGCATATACTCCGGAGACCACCAGTGAAAAGGCCACTCTACGAAGGTCAGTAAACTCCCTATGCAATACCTGTAAACAAACAACCCTACTATATTGTCTGCTTTGCCCTCAAGGAAAATTTGGCGCCTTCCAGTCGGAAACCAACTCATTGTTAAAATATCTTGCGTGCTTCTGACAACAGGCTATAAGATTTTGACTGATGCGCAGAGCACATGCCTTAGCATAAAGTTTTGCATGCGGAACGTTAAAGGAAGCGTCTGTGATGTTAGGTCCAAAACTGGAAATTCTGAACACTGATCTCAAGGGGGATAGTTAAGAGCCAATAGAAAATTGATATTTGTTCATGTGATTTTGCAAACTCCGAGAAATACCTAGAGTGGGGGTAATTCAAAGTGATGGCGGAAAGTAGGTTTTGGCTAGTAAGAACACTTCGGACGTGTATTTGGCGCCGCCTAAGAAGTATATTTCCGCGCCATGCACAGAGAGAAATGCAATATTTAACAATCTCTCTAGTGAGAGTTAGCACATAGAGTAATATATAGGGAAGACGATACATATATCCAATTCAACTACGCAGTGCTACTGCCTCCGTGCTTCACGTCACAATATTGACAGTGACGCTAAACACAGCAACCACACCGACAACGACTTCACGCTGGCGAGCGCAGGAGCCTAAGGACTGCAATAAACTTCTGTCTACCAGATCCGAGGTGTCATTAACCCACAGTCAGCCAGGACGCACCCACTCCTGAAGTACAGATGAGAGTTCTCATGCGGGAGCTACAAGTCACCTCGAACCTATTACAATATTTCTTTCCTTAACCTCCTCACGCCACCGATCCTTAATTGTGAGGCGTTGAGCACAAAGGAGAGCTCGACGTGGTTCGGTACGGGCCGGACCGCCTCAATACACAACCAATTTAGATTGGCAACTAGTCCACTAAATTGAAATCTATCCTGATAGAAGTAGACTTTCACCTCGCTCAAATGGTATGCAGATATAGGAATCTTTAAGGAGTTCGTTTCGATTTTGCTGCTCTCAAATCATTATTTTTGTACTTAGAATGCGAGCAGCGACCATGAACCATTGTTGGGCAGGTAAACATGGTATGATGAATGCTGTCTATAAATGTTAACAAGTGTATGAGGAATGGGATAGTTTGCAGCCTGGGACTTCACTGCGTAAAGCTTAGTATCCATTCAAGCTCTTTTTCTCTGAGTTCTGATTTTAATGCTTAGGATGTGCTTTGCCTGGTTATTAAGAAACTCATTTCGCAAGTTTTGTAGGAAAAGTTGTAACTTTTATAGGAAAATATGGGGCACTTTTAACTTAATTTGGACAGGAACAAACATGATTTTAACTATAAAGGTGTTACCCAACTTAAACATATTTTTGCGACAGGAATAATACAGTGTATATGGGACAAGTGTACTGCTGTTATAAGAATGTTCAGCGAATTATTTTATACTGTAAGCAACAGCATAGTGTTAAATGCATGTTTGTCTTACAATACAATGGCGGAAAGTAGTATTTACAGATGGTCCTACAACAGATAGGGTTAAATGAAAAAATGTGCGCTTTGAATGCAGTAATTTGGCCGTGTCAGATACAGAAATAGCCTTATAATGTGTTGTTGGATTTACGTTTTGCAGTCTACGCATGATACACGGAAAGGTTACATTGGAACTTTAGACACTGAAACAGTCTAAAAAAGAGCTTCACGGTGAGCAGACCAAGAATAGCGGCTTGAGAAATAAAAACAAAACCCGCAAAATATGAAAAATGACAGGGTTTCTTATGTGGATTGCATCAAGCGAGCAAGGTTCATCCACCCCTCCTACGGACTAGCTCATAGGTGCTCAAGTGAAAACAAGAGAGAGGAGGTAGAAATCACCTCCTTCCACCCACTTTAACCGAATGACCCGCTTTCCTTTGGTTACTGGGTTCCAGTGACTGCATGCGGTGACGTTCTTAGGTATGGTAAACCAAAGGTGTACACATTCACCCATCTGTGACTACTAGACCTGTCTCTTTTGCCTTGGCCGTATTTGGGTTGGAGGGAGAACAAAATGGGGAGCGAGCATCTAAAAAAAAGATGATGCTACAACACCTATTAAAACACATGTTATCCATATGGAATTTCTCTTAGAGATAACTACCGAACCTTATTTTAATTTTTAATTGTAAAGTTTATTTCAGTGTGGGAAGTAAATCCGTAGTTAAGCTTCCTTAGTTAAATCAGGCGCTGTATTTGCTTCAGTTGAAACATAACTTATAGGAGGAACGAAAGGACGTGTTTACAAGAACGCTTCATTTATTATTTATATACGAGCATAGGCGTCATCAGACACAAACAAGTACAAAGAGAGGGATATGTCCTTTTTTATTCTGATCTTCCTTATATATTGCATGCATTATGACTATTTTACGTTCTCACAGGGGATTTTAGTTGTGTCTTGCGGGCAGAAACCTGCACTGGGCAATTGCCCTAGTAATACAGGGACATATTCAATGGTGCGCTTTGCCCATTTCATAGGAAGCTCTAATGCCCAAATGTACAGCATACACATTCCATCAACCTTTCACAACAAACTGAAGAGTTTAAAATATACTTGCAGCATATTGTTGCGTATAAGGTCTGAACAAGATTTGGGAAATATTTTAATTATTGGAGGTTCACATTTCATTTCGTGGTAAGCCCCAGGATTTAGCAGGAAGTAACAATTTGAGACAGGTTGGATGACTCAGTGATCAGAGTAAGCAGTGGTATTGACCTGATAGCTCATGTGTGTTCTGTTGAATCGACAGAAAAATTAAGAAGATTTATCCTTGGGTTGCACAAGATTGAAGAACCTCTGTGAAGAACCGCTGAGTCGTATGATGGCAGACATTTTGAAAGTCAGTTCTATTTAAACGATTACAGCCAGTAAGGAAGGGTTAGTCGGATCATAGTCAGATCGTGGTTAGTTAGTCAATCATCAGTCAGTTAGTTGGTTAGATCATTGGATGCTGCTACTTTAGTCTCATCATAGAATTTGTGAATACTTCTACGAAACTCAACTCATCAAAGTGAACCAGCAACCCCTTGTTCAGAACCTTGCGCCACCCTACATAAAAAGTAATATTTATTTATTATATATTAATTGATTCAATGTTTGTCTTGATTTCACCCTTATCTCTTCAAGATAAATGGGAGCTTTGTTTGATTTGTCTTCCCCACTCTTTAAAATATATTTGTCAATGTTATGGAGAACCCATCACTTTATTTTAACTCTACTCATATCCCTAACCTTTGACCTGTTTAGCTCTACCATCTGCTCCCTTATCCTTTAAGTAGCTACACCCCCAGTTGTTGATTAGGTTTGTAAGTCGTTCACCCCCCTTACAATCCTGGTTTGCAGCAATATAGTGTTCAAGAGACGTTTACCAACTCAAAGCTAAAATCCTCAACAGTTATCTTAAAATATCGGAAAGGATCAAACTAGGATTGACAGAGGGTCACCAATGAGAGGATATCAGAGAAATCTGATTTAACAGCTCAATGAGAACGACATGTGGCGATTATCTAGCATGAAATTATTGATGCCTTCTTCCGTTAAATGATATATCGTTTAGTTGGCCGGATGCGGAAGAGATCCGTAACGGTACATTGCACTCTGCATATTCTTGTTGTTATCATCATCGTAAAATATACGATACATAACATGTATTATGTAAACATTTGTTTAATTTTTATAATGCAATACTGATCTAAAGTGCCAGTTCGTGAATTTTGAATGCTGAAAGATAATGCTCACTGTAGCTACCTGCCCTTTGGAGGATGTATGGAAGGACCTATGCTAAAAGATGCTGTAGATATGTTTAGAAAAATATAGAGACGGAAATGAACACACGGAAACCCCGCATGTCTCACGTTCCAAAGCGAAACGCTAGTCTGAGACATATCTTCTCAAAGAGGCTCCGGATAAACATCCGTAGTTGTTACATATTTAAAAGTACAGCATGCACCAAAATATGTAGTACTGAAAATTACGTTACTATTATTGTCATTACCTTCTGTATCGAGATGATAGTGTAAACGTTCAAAATGTACTCCATTACGCTGTAGGCAGTGTTCATAACGATCACTAAAATTTTCCAACATATTCCGGAAAGCAGGTTGCTGCAGAGTCCCGAAGAACGAGACGATCCTCTGACATAATGCAGACACAGTTTTGCGTGGATATGGACAATTGAAAACTTTCTCCTTCAACATTCCCCACACGTAAGCATCAGGTGGTGTGAGATCGGGGCAATGTGATGGGTAGGGGAACTCAGCCCTTTGGGAACTCGTCCTGGAAAGTTTACTTACAGCATAGCCATAGACTGTCGAGTGTTGTGGCAGGTGGCTCCGTCTTGTTGAAACCACTGTCTATTCATCTGTATGCTGCTGGCACGAAAAAACCTTCTTAAATTCTCAATAAATGTCCCGATCACCTTTTTTCTATAGAAATACGGACCTAGCACACCGTTTTCTGACACTGCACACCAAATCGTCACACGTACACTATGTAGCGGTTGCCGAACTATAGTGTCTGGCCTCTCGAAACCAAGAAAGCGAGTTGTTTGGAGATTAATAAAACCGTTCAAGTGAACACGACTTTCGTCGGAGAACCACACGTTAAACAAGAAATCTGGATCCTCGTACACCATGGCCAAAAATCGTGTACCATATTCTACCCTGACATGCCTATCGTGCTCCTTCAATCTGCCCAACCTGTATTCAGTACGGAAATCTACCTGTGTCTTTAAACAGTCGTCGAAGTGACGTATTGCTGATGTTTAATTTCAGGGATGTTTGCCAAAGACTTCGCTTTGGAGACTGCAACACCTGCTTGAGGACATGTCCATGATTTTCATTTGTGGACACAGTTACTGGCCCACCAAACCTTCCCTTGCATTGACACAATACACTAACCGTATGACGAAATTCTTTAACAACAGATAGCATAACTGTGTTGCTAGGTGCTGGCTTATTGAAGTGTTCACGATATTGCTACGCCACTAACTTTAAACTCGCCTTGATAACTGTTTCCGTACGAGCGAAAATAATACTCCACTATAAACAATCCCCCCCCCCCCGTTGCGATTACCCATTGTCACTTCCAGTCACAGAGTACAAAGTTCTTTACACAACTAACTATACATCATGGCGATGTAACAGCACGCAGACGCTCAGGCGTACACATGCGCACTGCGCGAAAATGAGTACTGTATATTTTGGCATATACCATAGGGGTAATAAGGAACCAATTGGAAGAGATGGCTACGGGTTGAAATAAGACTCATTCATTCATCCATTCACACATTCCTTGATTCACTACGTGCTTTGCTTATATTTTGCTGATACGTCAGACTCTTTGTGTTGTAATGAATCGTAATGGTAGAGGGGAAATGCGAAGTTGTTTGGGGGAAGTAATATGAGAATATTACTTAGGAAAACATTTTCTTTCTCGACAAAATCGGTACAAATTTTAAAATTGACAATAAAATTAATTAGCTTGGAATCCGTTGCCAGGTACTTATTGAACTGCAACCGCCTTAGAGAGAGGGGGGGTGAGGGAGAGAGTCGGCTAGGAGAATAACAAAGTCATCACATCAGTATTTACAATTTTCCATTGCTAAGACTATTTCCATCCCCAATTTCAAAAATCGACTTGACAACGAGACCGTCGCAGATCCTGTCAGAAAACTTGAAACTTCACTTTGGAAGAAAACCACACCTTCGTGCAGCGCATTACCAAGAAAAAAATTGTTCGGAGATTTGAAACAAGATAAAGAAAACATACCTGTAACCACGAAATACAATGTCTTTGGTAAATAGTTCTATAAGGTCATTTGGAATGATATTAATAATAATTTAGTGACAATTTTCAGTTATATTTTTAATATAAATAAATTAAGTGTGTGATAACGTAAGTTGGTCATTAAGTTAATGAGCAATCAATGACACAAACATCAGGTTACAAATTACAGTGTAGTGTTAAAAGTATGATTATAAATTATCTTGGCCATTCATAAACAGAAACAAGCATAGGTGTATTGTCCATTAGATGTGCTATGTATTTATTTTCTTAAGTGTTGTTTGCTGTGGAATGTTATGATTAAATTTAGTGGAGAAAAGCAAAAAGATAACCAGAAATTACTTCTCTAGCCTTTTAACAGTCTAACTGACAATCCGTATCATGGGTATCTATTTTGGGTATTGAAAAGTTATGCATTTAGCTAACAATTATATGTTACACTTAATGTTAAATAGCAATGTTATCTGGGGCCTTTTTTGCTTTAGTTATAAATCCCCATGTCAACAACTTGACAGAAGCTATGTACATATTTGAAAGACCATGTACATTTGCAGTTGCAGCAATGCCAGTGGTATATTATTCACTAGTTCAAATACTGAAAATGTAGGGCTTATTCTGTCAAATGTTTTGAGGCCGCGCCGTGGCTCAGTGGTTAGACCGCTTGGCTTTCACCAAGGCGGCCCAGGCTCGATCCCAGGTGACCGCAAAGTGAGATTTGTGGTAGACAACACGGCGCTGGGGCGGGTTTTCTCCGGGACCTCCGGTTTCCCCCGCCATCTCATTCCACCGGTGCTCTATCTTCATCTCATGTATCATCAGTGTCACCGCCTGCGGCGCCGTATGTAGTAAAAGCGGGCGTTAAACACTACACTACACATGTCTGTCAAATTTGTTAACATGTCTAAATTATACATTAATGGAGATAAATACTGTATGTTCTCAATAGATTCTTGGAGAGAAAAACTTCAATTATGATCTCAGGAGGCTCTAAATAAGTTCAAATTTTGAGCATAATTTATACTTCATGCCTAATATAACTGACATACAGCCTATAAAAGCATTGTAGTCACCCAGAAAATTAAATTAAAAGAATGCGTCTTCGAGAACTCTGTGACCCTTGGAAGTGCGGACGCGTCCTGTGCCAAACGTAGGGAAACCACAGATCTTGATGCCTCCGACGAATCAAATTCAGCTCTTGGGTAATCTATTGTAATATTATCAAATAGCAACATTCAGATTAGCAAGATATGTACAAAAATCACTCAATTCTACTTGTGAACTATTAAAAGTCGTGTAATGTCCAGTTTGTTATTTAATACAAATGCTTCGAATTACGAAGTAGCACCATAGACAAGTGACTGCAGCTGTTAGTTGGTATATTTGACACAGAAACATATTTAAAGTAACTGTGATAACTCTGTATTTTCTAATAGGGGATTTTTTTAGCATAGAAATGATACA
The DNA here is from genome assembly GCA_030765055.1 of Mantis religiosa. Classification (NCBI taxonomy): domain Eukaryota; kingdom Metazoa; phylum Arthropoda; class Insecta; order Mantodea; family Mantidae; genus Mantis; species Mantis religiosa. The sequence continues at coordinate 166,308,809 of CM060948.1, read as the reverse complement.
CAGTGCGATTTTTCAGTTGGAATTAGTCTAACTTCTCCAACAATAGGTTGATGCTGTACGATTAGACAGGCCACTATGACTAGAAGTCAAGAGAATATCCACAAGCTTCAACTATATGCATTGTATGTCCATGAACGAAGCTATTTTGCTCTAGAAGACACTGCGTAACGCAGATAACCTTTGAAAACTTTACGCTTCCCTGTTGTTCCTGAGATGGAATAACGAATGTTTAGCCACTGAATATTTGTTATTCTGATTTATTTCATAGCTCCTTGTAGCTTTTTTCGGCTAAAATTGTATCCTTGTGGTTTCAAGGATTAGCAATACCAATTTTGCCGACTCGAAGTAGGTTAGAGAGAATTCAGCTCACTGAGTCTAGTGAACCGGTGCTTCAAGCACGACAGAGAAGACACCCTTGTATCTTTTAAATGCTTCTCCTATTGTGCAGCCTATTAAAGATATATTTAATGGATTCTTTAAGGCAAGGCTACGCTGAAAATTCCAAATTCTGTAATAATAAGCATATCATTATGAAAATTTAGCCACATAATTAGAGTATCATTTTAAACGTGCATGCAAATGTTTATGTTGCTAAACCAAATAGTTCATTAATTATTAATTATTTTTTGTGAAAATACTGTAAAAATTAAAAATGTTCTACACGTCAAAAAAGTTGAGCTTTCAAGTTGAGTCTTTGTTTTCGGCTAGTACAGAGCAAGTTTAAAAGACCCACATTATTATTTTTGGAATACTCTTGTAGTATTTGTTCTAAAATATTTTCCACGTGTTAGCTCTCAAAATTTTGAAAATATTAACTTATTTTATTACTTAACACCATATAATTTTCAAAACATGAGCATTAACAGAAATCGAGGAATGTGAAGTTTCTTATTTACATATTATGGGCCTATCCTGGAAGTTTCACCAAGTTAAATGGAAAACTTTGACGCTTGAACCATTTTGTATACTGAAAAGTGTTAGAAAAAAAGTTTCTCAGAAAATCAATTTTATAGTCATGATTGCTACTTTTAAGGATTGTTAAAAGTATTTTTACATTGTCACTTTAAGGCCTAAAATGGTGCAAATGATAAAAATAGTATGCCATATATTACTACAAGTCCTAAGCTACCAAAATTGACAAAAAATAAAATTCCATGATTTTCAACATTTTCGGCGAATTTTCAGTGTAACCTTAAAGGATCTCCAAATATATCGTTATAAATGGCGTAACATCAACATTGTTGTGTAATCAGTATACTCCTGGGCATAAATTTTAATATAATTACTAGGTAATCCCACGTATTATGTATTGCATCATTATGGTTATATCTGATGTTTTTGGTCTAGGCTGCTTATCTGAAGACAGAACACTCTAAGGTCTTCCATAACAGACAATACGTCATACTTTACAATATATATGTAAAGATTTTTAATGAAGTTAATCGTTTCACTCCATATAATGCGTGCTATACAGGTAAAATGTACACATATATCAATGTGAAATGCAGAGTTTGTTTAACGCAGAAATAATGAAACACTAATCTAATTACTCCGGCAAAAATAAGGTAATTATTATTATCATCAGTAAATGTACTCAAAATAATATTGGAGATATTCAATTATATAAACTCTGAATGTTTTTCTTGCACAAGTACCTAAATCAAACATGAACAACTGGATACAAATACACAGCATGGATTATGCATAATTTATAATACATATCTGACCAAAGCAAAGTTTTGAATTTTATTTTAATAAATTCGTTTTTTGCGTGTATCATATATGTTTTCCTAGTTGTTTGCCGTTAAATCCTGATGAAAAATTATATTTAGCTATTAGCAGATCATGTGAAAAGGTATTAAAAGGTGACAACTTTTACCATAGACTCAAAAATTATTTTGGGGTTGTTTCAGATGAGTTAGAATTGAAGGCTTAAACAGCACTGGCCAACCCCAACCAGGGCAGGGAATTGGACCACGAACCTTCAGCACAATAGCCGTGAAAAAAACCTCTGATCTACACCAGCATCCCTATTGCCTCTTATCATTACCTCCAAAAACAGGAAAGAGAGGACGCTTTGCACAAATAGAAATTAAAACATAAATATAATAATAAAAGTCTATACAATCTGGTAATATATTACTATGAGAAATAAAAGAAATAGGATGGCTGATTTCTAAAGAAAAGGTTCCGAATTTGAATCTTACTCCCATCTGCAGTTTTATAGCTGCAATTAATATTGAATTTTAGGCATTAATTTATGTACAAGACCACAATTCGTAGCTTATTAACCCCTCTCCATTTTTCAAAACTCCACAAAGTACATTAGCGTCGCTCCATGCACAACTATGAGATATAACTTGAAGACGTTAATGGGGATTCTGTAACATTGTGTAGATACATATGCTATACTCGTGGTATCCCTTCCTCCACAATTAAATCAATTCTAGATGAAATTTTACAGTAGATTTACTAAATTGAAACTAACATTTTCGCGATGAAGAAATATATTGGATATAAAACATATGTTTCTGGACATGAAAGGCCACTCACTATAGGAGACAAGAAAACGCATTACATACAAAATAATTTTCTGTGTATGAAACATAAAGTTTAACATAACTTCATAATCAAATGCATAAAAAAGAACGCGAATCCACATTTGGACTACTTTTAAATTACGCCTCAGCAAATAATTAATTAGCGTTAAAATAAATACCGTTGTAAAATTGAAAGTTTATGTAAAATAATTACGATATTAGTTTAATTACTCTAGTAAAAATAAACTGTTTATGATTAGTTATTATTAGTACTAAATGCACTAAAATAATAAGGGTAATATTTAGTTATTAATATACTTGCGCAAGTGCCTGCCAAAGTCAAATAACTGGGTAAAATATACAACAAGGTTGACGCGTAATTTATAACAAATATGTATAATGCGACCAACCTGCGATATACGGGTCGGTCCATGAAGGTTCTGAACCTAGGAGATGAGAGAAAGAAAACACGTGTGCTGTAGTAGGCCAAGTAGTGGATGGGCTTTGACTGGTTAGTACTCTCAAGAAAGCTGGCTATCTGATTGTATTAAATTCGGAAACAATGCATTAATGTGTCTTCCCAGCAACAGGGTAGCAGATAAATGTGAGTCAGTTACGTTATAGCTATGAGCTAGTTAAGAGCGATTTGTAAGTTAGAGCTGCAAAGTGGGGCTTGTAAGGTATTTCTCTTAATACATGAAGTAAGCATATGGATTTCTACCTCCCATTTCCCTTATATCCTTTTATTGCTCTCAGACAGCTCTCAGATTGGCTTCTGGCTGCTTGACACTGACTCTTCATTATTTATAATGCAAACCTGTGAGACACAAATTACGCTTAACAATTCCTAGTAGTTCGTAAGCCATCGTCTGTTAGTACTTTTGTCACATTATTTAATGGTACGACGAATTAAATTTTATGGAGGCTCGTATTTTTTAAAATTGTTTTCTGAAATCGCACATGCAGTTTAAATTCTAAATTGTTACTAATGTACGCAGTATATGACAGCAAAACCCGTATAACAAATCTAAGGGAACGATAAAAATGGTACATCATGTGCATCTGACACCAGAATAAATGAGGGCTATATGTTAACTAGAATCATAAGACTAGCTAAAATTATACACTCAAAAGAAAAGGAGAAGTAAAACTGTGCAAAAGCTAAATCACACACTTTATTGTGAATTTTTGTCGCCTGTATTGCACGTTTTTTATCTGTAACACAGCTGTACATGTATGTGAAACAATTCACACTGACTGAAACGTTCTAAAATTCAAATACATTACTCGTATGTTCTTTTACTAGAAGCAATTAATTACCGAAGATTATTTATATTTATTGCACTAGTTGTGTATGGATGTAGCTGTGGTTAACGTTTGGGTTGAAGCCAAAGCTCTCTGTGCCTTGGTACAACAAAGAAAGTATAACATTGTAATAAAATATAACTTATTTCAGAAGTAATAGAGTATAACCTCTTCGCACAGTACTTTTTTCTGTGCTAATGACAGTTTCTCCATAAGAGAAACGTCAGATAATCTTGTTCTCTATATGCCTCTGCTAGATTTGGCAAGTTTTAAATCCTTTAAACGCAGAAATTGACAGAAATGTGCTATCAGGTCCTTGGAAATTTTGTAGCAATTTTGGCACATTATGCACCTTAAAGGGCATTAAATAACCCAGTTACGAATACCATCACAGAGTTGGAAGAGCCCAAGGTTAGTAAAACTTAACTATCTAACAAGAGAGAGAGAGAGAGGGAGAGAGAGAAATCATCAATCCACAACGACAATAATAGAAGGATATTTTTTAACTTTTCCTTAAATATTAGGTTTGGGAGGGATTGTATGTGATTAATATGGTTGAACCTTCCATATCCTCAAGTATGTGGGAAAAATTACCAATTATATCAATAAAATATGTATAAATATAAAATATAAGTATTATATTATATTATTCGGCATAGAGAGTGTTAGGGTTATAACTGCATATATTTGTATTGGCTACTGAGGGCAGAGCAACGGACAAATTATATTTATACTATTTCATTTGCAGATTAACACTTTAATTAATAAGAGTACTATGTTTTTCAGTTTGGTTAATAGTCCCAAGTACGCGCAGAACACTTAAGCCGTACGCGTTCACTTTCTGCTAGAGCGTGGGATTGATTTTTGGGAGGGGTAAAGCAGAGCGGGCAGGCATCGCGATAACTAATGTCGAGGTCACTTTCACGAAACTGATAATAAAAGGAGGAAATAGCCATGGTTATTAGATTATTATGCACCAAAATAGTCATTATTTGCTTTGTCTACAGCTTCTTTCTCATAGAGAAATAAATGATTAAGGAAGCTTAAATATATTTAATTGTATATATAATGCTTATTCTTGCATTTGTAATGCAATCATTGCTTATTTTAATGTGTAACTACAAATATAAATGCTTTAGCAAGTCTAATGACCTCAAATTACTTGACCAGAACTAAGGCATTGAAGTATGCACATGAGGAGGCAAACCAAATGGTCTAAACTGACACCCAGACAGTTATGACAGTGCATAAAACATTAGGTAGTAAATTATGAGATGTGTTTGTGGGCAAACTGAAGATAGAAAATACAGGACTGACACTGAAGTGGATATGTATTAGGTCACTAACTATCGAATTATCCGTACTTATGCTCCTACCACTGTAGATTACATAATACGTTTACATTTCGCGTGAAGGGTCAAAATGACTTAACTGTCGGCGGGCATTTAAACCTCACTCACTCACTCACTCACTCACTCACTCACTCGCTCACTCACTCACTCATTCACTCACTCACTCACTCACGCACTCACGCACTCACTCACTCACTCACTCACTCGCTCACTCACTCACTCACTCACTCACTCACTCACTCACTCACGCACTCACGCACTCACTCACTCACTCACTCACGCACTCACTCACTCCCTCACTCACTCACTCACTCACTCACTCACTCACTCACTCACTCAATCAATCACTCACTCAATCACCCACCCTCCCACCCGCCCACCCTCCCACTCACCCACTCACTCACTCCTCTTGATCGCTTAACATTTAGTGATATAATTGCAGATTTTTAAAATGGATATCTTGCTTGCACCACTTAATGGAAATAAAATACATAATAAGCAAAAAGTAACAAAACCCTTTAAAATGTGTGAAAAGTCAAACGGAAGAGTTGTGTGATTCTGATCTACATTATTAGCATTATAGTTCATTTCAATTGGAGTCCATGCATACTGGTCATAAATTTAAGCGTTGTTTCATTTTTGCTTCAAATAGCGAAGTAAAGAGCTTTAGTTAATAAAATCTGTTGTTTAAAAGCACATTCTCTATCAGTTTATAACACCATTAGCTGTTAAGCTGTCATATAGCAAGTAATTGGAAAATAGCATGTTGAAGTGCACTTCTATGGATTGCTGTAACGCGTAGCATCACTTCATAATTGTTTTTGGGTGCTTTAATACCTTTCTGTAGTTGTTTTCCCCCCATTAATAAGCGCAGTTCCGAGAGTGATTAATATCGATGTTCATTTAGTAGCTTTCACATTGAGTACTCCACCAATTGAATGCTACTTTGCTTTTTGTATTGATGTGTAAATTAGTTACATATGCGTTTAACAACTTGAGAATGACATCAATAACACCTGAAGCACTGTAGTGTAATACTGGCACATAATAATTATTTTTCCGCACAGTAATAATTTGTCATCATGTTTAGCTTATTTATACATCTGTCGAGAGGATACAATGTAGAGGCGAGCTGTTTAAAGTGTGCAAATATACACAAGTTATTTTTATGAAATTTTTGTGATATATTAGAGCATAAATGTTTTGGTATATGACCATTTATTATTGCAGGTTCTCCATATAATGCATCACCATAGAAATTTATGCCAACGCTTTGCGCACTCTTCAAACATGGCTCTTTTGTCATTTATGTGTTAGAAGCATTGCAGATCTCTCCGGATTAAAAATAGAAAATAAAATAAAATAAAATCTGCATATCTAATAGCATGGTTTCTGGAATCTATACCAGGCCTTATTATGCAAACTTCATCTTTAACTTTATTAACTTCTAAATCAGATTTCACAAAACAATTTAAAAATTTTACTCTACTTTCTACCTTAACGAACTAAATAAAATTAAATATTACTGGATTCCACTAACCTTACAAATCGATTCATATAATCTATCTAAAACAGCCTTTTTTCTACTTTACTTCTACACTAACAATATAAATTAAATCTACATTTCTACTACATATTTAATTCTTATAACAAGGTGCGGAAGACTGTTTCCTACAATTTTAAGATTTCCTCTTCTGTAAGTGGTATCCAAAGCTTCCTTCTACTGGTATCCATCTCCTAAAGGGACTGGCATCAGTAGATGGAGCTGGTTCGTCAGTTCCAGACATCCGGTTAGTCATCTCTCCGCTTTTACATAATCAGGTGCATCTGTCCACTCTGATACTCTCCTGGTATTCTCTTTCTGCCTATGGCCTTTCTGTCTTTCTGTCTTCATTCCGATGTCCATAATTGGTGTCTTCTGTTTATCGGCTGTGCGTCTTAAATTAGGTCTTCAAGTCTGGTAATCTGTATCTTCAGTTTCTCTTGGTCCTATATTTCCCTCCGACGATCTCTTAAGTAATATTCTTTTCTCGTAGATTAAAATGATCTTACATTTCCTTCCTTAAATATTTTGTCGCGGGTTATATATTCCTCTACCGCCTTAACGGATATTATCTGTGACAAATTTTCTACATGTGCATAATCTTCTGCATCCGTTAAGATTTTCCATAAACATTTTCCTTGAAGTTTCCTTCGACTGTCTTCTACTAGTTCATATATTTATTGCACTCAAAAATAACATGTTCAGGTGAATCTAAACAGTTACATTGCTCACATAAATCTGAGTTCCTCTTCGCTATTCTTTTTAAATATATATTGTATGGGTCATGTCCTGTAACAAAATAAAAAAATCCTTTTCTTGGTTTTATATGTTCATATTTTAGTCTCTCTTTAATGTCCGGAAAGAAATCATGTACTCTTCTTCCTGCGTGTGCATTATCCCACTCTTCTTGCCACTCTTGTAATAACTAATTTTTCACATCTTTCTTAGTATTGCATCTTTTTCCCATAATTTTAAAGACATTCCCATATTCTTCCTTCTTTAGACAATAAGTTGCACCCCTTAATATAATCTCTCCGGATTGTAGTATACCTCAAGAAACTTACTGTTACTTGAAGTTTGTGGTCTATGCAAAGGATATTTCTTCTATAGGTACTAGACGTCTCCAGCCACTCGCTGTCAATCATTGGGCTACTATTGGTTGTCACGTACGGCAGGCGAAGTATCGCTTTTAGCCGAATATATGAAGCCGGGCAGACAGTCAAGCGATAGGGTCAAATCTCAGTCGCTCTCAAGGAATCATACTGCTGCCGCGCTCTGATGAGTCTCACGTATATTATAATTGCAAGCGAGCCTTTTTTTTTCATCGGCAGCTGGTACTAATACAGAACTACATGGCAGGGCAGATATGTACAGTAAAATTAGACATTTTGATGGCGGCAGTGAATTATAAAGTATAAACTTCAACGATTAATTTAATTGTAACATCCTTGTATACCCAAATTGTGTAGAACGGTATACTCTATTTATCGTTCGTATATCAGATATTACGAGGATTAACTAGAAATTCTATATTTTATTTATTATTTTCTATTAGTGGTCCATGAAGCAGATAAATCATATACACAGTTTTCAGTTTTGTGGTATTTATTCAAATAGAACCAGCTTACAGAAACACAATAATAATAAGCCTATTTAACAACAATAATAAAACTAATAAGAACCCATGGCGCGACAGCCCTTAGAGGGCCAGGGCCTACCAACCCGACTGCCGGTCTCACGCCCACTTACGCACGGCAGAGATGGACGATCATCCAACCAATACGGGGAGGAGATGTGGTCAGCATCTCGGCATCCCCCAACCGGAATGTTGGTTTCCGTGACCAGTGCCGCTTACCTAGCATAAGCTCCTCACTTTCCTCACGATGCTGAGTGGGCACCGGTCCTATACCCGAGACCTAAAATCCGCACCCCATGGGTGGACCGAAGCCGGGCCGCTTTCCGTGGCCAGGGACCAAGGCATGCTGCATTAGCCCGCGACGCCACGGCGCAGGACAATGAGCCTATTTAGGGACTCAAAATCTGAGCAAGTTCCTGTATGATTCTGGATTATTGAATATGAAAGATAAATCAGTTTCAACAATGATTTACATCATCAGGCGGCGCGTAAAAGCTTGGTTTTAAAATTAAAGCGTCGTTATTAAACAAAGTAATTATTTGAAACTATCTTTATTGATCACATTAATACAGTTTATACTTGCAGGATTTCAAACAGATGCATTGTATAGTATCTCTATGCTTAACAGTAAAATGTATAATTCATTTTTGGGATTCAAATTGTACCTGACGCACTAAATAACTAAACAAAGATAAGGAAACTTGACAGATGCACTACTAAATGAGAAAGCTGCAAATTCGCTGAGAGAAATGTTGTCTTAGGTCTGTCTGTGTGGTTGAGTAGCCAATTTTCCGTATAACTGCGTTTGTAATCTTGTGCTATTAGTTACTGAAACAAATAAAGAATACATTGTATAGTTACACGCGCCTTTAGAGTAACCTTAAAAATTCTCATCGTACATTTACATTACTTTCTACACCGGAAGTGCTGATGGAGGGCATTCATTCCCTTATTTTGTTTTTCGGTTTGCCTAGCATCTAAGGAGCGTGTATAAACTTACAACGGAACTATCACTATGCTCACACCTGTACGCGCTTGAGACTTTGATGGCATCATCTCTGCTCTAGGTGCGGCGTGTGTGCCCAAAATTGGGTGCGGAGTATAAGTGGAAGTACCCGAAAATGAGTCCAGAATACGTAGGAACATATAGGCATAATAACACAACATTGTACGGGAGGGACTGTTTAACCCAGACGGGCAGCGGTCTACACATGGCATAAGTAAGGAGCGCCGTCCCCATCTGCACAGACCTGACGAGAGGCGGATCTACTCCGCAGCAGATTTTTAGTGCACGTGGCTTATTTATAGCAGGCATTATGCCATCAAATTTTCAGTTGCATAGCAGTATGAGTACAGTGATATTCCCCTTCTTAGCAATGTGTCGCTTGAAGGGCCGCGCCGTGGCCGAGCGGTTAGTTGATTTACTCTTGATACGACATAGTAACGGGTTTTCTCCGGGAACTCTGGTTTCCCCTGCCATCATTCCACCAATTGCTCCATTATCATCTTTCCTATCATTCATTTCGCCGTCATTCTGCATTATCTACTTCCTCGCTCTCATAGCAGGCATCGGGCTGATCATTATTCTTGGGTACTGTAACTGATCCATGGTTTGTCTGCTCCTTAATAGGAATCTCCCTAAGAACTCACTTGTGGGTCTTGAGGTTGTAAGTTCTCTTTATGAGGAGGGAAAACAGTTAAAAAAGAAGTGTCGCTTTAAGATCCGAACATGCGTAAGACACGTTCTAGGAGAGACAAAGGAGAATGACACCGAGGGAATTAAATTGGCATGCTTATATCGTATCTAGACTCACAAGACAGTCATAGGCAAAACTATGTGATGGCTTTAAAATTCGGTTTTCTTTGTATAACCACTAGATTAAAAATCTGGTGTGCCTCACACGCGTGGCTTATTTCTTCTCATTCTTACAAAAGCATAATCTTCTATCAGCTTCTTATTAATGTACGTGCAGATAAACACATTTTACACATTTACATATTCGTTTTGAAATTCTGCACTCTGTATACAGCCAAGAGGAAATAAACAAAGGTAAATACAGAGTAACCAATAACAAGGAATATCCTTGAATTTAATATCCCTACAGAAAGAAGTTAAATTACATAAATTATTCGTTTAAGCGAGACTAATGTTTATTTCCACTACGGTGTTGTCTATCTCTTACGGTTTAACATTGACATTAGAGGTATTCAGAATAAAGAGATTCATAGAATATTCCCAGGAAATGCAAGATATACGTTTTAATAGTCGTGCAAACATATTAAACGTATGGTATTTTAAAAGTAAATGGTTAGAACAATACGCCAAGTAAAGGTTAATTCGTGATGGGGATTTTGTTAAAAATCTTCTTTTGTTTAGAAGAAACTGAACAAAAATAAATTATTTTTGGGATTGTGCTCTCCCTGAGCTATGTAGGAACAGCGCTTCTCGTGAGAGGGGAGTTCAGAAAGTCTATTTTCGATAATATATAATATCGTAAAATGTTTTGGTATGATATGAATACTTACTCTACTTGCTCTATACTTTAGACAAAACAAAAACCAAGAGTGACATATTACTTGAAACATTGTCTAATTATGCGAAAGTTTACAGTAATAAAAGATACTAACTCGGTAATTATAAAAGCACAGCAGTTGTATTAAATATAGTTGTATGCTTTAACGATATATAAATTTATGTGTGGTAAGTTTGTTTCCATCTGTTAGGTTTACTAATTACACAACGTTGAAAACGAAATTTCAAATTTATGATCCTGCACCACGACATTTAAAAAACGGTTTCTATGGAGTTCCAAGATGGGAATTTACAACTAAAGGTTGAAAACCCTTTAATACATGGCTTTTTCTTTATTTTGTGTGCAATTTTGCCCCACGATGGGCGCCATTTTCAACATATTTTTTAATATGGTGTTTAGTGGATCACCAAATTGTGACGGTATATGAAGAAGTTTTAAGAATTCTTAATTTAGGTTCTTAAATTTAGCTTTGAGTTAATTTAAAATATGAATTCCCAGCCACAACATGATGATTCTTATGCCAAGGCGTCAACTCGAACAGTTGTCTTCCTCCTCAAGAAATAATTTACAATACAAACTTAACTACTGAATATTTATTTAGAGATATGGATTTTAATTATTGATTAAATAGACACAAAACGTTTTAACACAAATGAACGTATTATATTTACAGTATATTCCCTCTTTAAGCGTCTTTTTTGCAACGATCGAGATAAAACGTTTACGTCCATCCTCAACGAAGACCAAACTTAAAATTCACTCATTTAAGTTAATAACATATTCCTAACAGAATGGTTTACTTAAGTCCCTTTTATTAGCGCATATACAACTGTCCAATTCGACAATCAAACTGATTCTGGTTTATGTCCATCTTCTACGACGTTCAAACTTATTATGACGCATCCCTCTTCTGAGTAAGATTTTCTTCCCCACAGCAATTAGGCGTTTCTTTAAGACTACGTCGTTCGTAGCAAACTATACAGCCATCTTATTTTTTATAATTTCAAATTCTAAACTTAAATTAAACGTTATAATACTTCGAATATTCTTTAATTAATTTTAAATTTTAAATGGTAACACCATAAAACAAACGAAAAATATTATTTTTTCTCTTTCGAGGCTGAATTAAAAAGACCATTCAGAACAAAGAATATGTTATCAGGAAAGTCAAGTTAGAAGCTTTATTAATCTTGTGAATATTCTAAACGAATGATATTTTAATGAAAGTCGTTAGATCTGCTGATAAAAGAGACAACCGAAAACAGTTTTCCATATAAAGGGTAGTTTGGTAATGGGGATTTTTCTGAAAATCTTCGTATCGCGTCCTTGGAAGGTCCTGAGCTTTAAATGCCGAGTTTGTTAAAATAAACTCGGCATATCTCTTCGTCTTTGAGATATGCTAGCCTATTAATACAAATAGATAGACGAACAGCCACAGTTCACACAGGATTTTTTTTGAAAAAAAAAAAACAAGTTGTCTTTTATTACGTAAAAAGCTGAAACGACTAAAATGAAGTGATACAAAACTTATAATAGAATATAATAATTGTGACAAACTTCACTCATCTGTTTTAAAAATTATAAATTCTTCAGGACTAGTTTCGCAAATACATTTTTGTATATTTAGCCAGGCTGATTATTTAGCGGTTTTTATCGTTACTGCCACCAGGTGACGGACTATTTTTTGTTTTTCTACCAACCTCTGAAGGTAAAATAAACTTATTGATGGAATAGATTGGTGGTATTTCAAAATTCATCACGTGAAGTCTATTTTTCAAGATCAATATTTTCTCCAAAACCATTAAATCTATCAGTTTATTTAACTGATTTCTCAGTTTAACTTCCAGGTTTCCCTCATGGTTAAATGCTCAAAAATGATCCACCACAGCTGATTTATCAATCCGTTTATATTTAATATTTCTAAAGTTTTCCATCAATCTGGTTTCCAAATTACGCTTGGTCCTTTCACTATAAATCTGTAAACAGTTAAATTGGTGAATACCAGACTTTTTATTGTCTGAAATGTTAAACTTTTTAGAAAAAATTTGTAAATTTATTATATTTATTTTGAGGAACCAAAATTATACCAAATTCTTTAAAACATTTAAAATGTTTATTAGCCGAAGGATAAGGAGATTAAAAAAGTTAAAGTAAGCTTTTACTTTTTAACCGTAGAAACACAATTTAAACTCTTTTGATACTTAAATTTTTCTATTTTTTGTATAAAATCTTTATTAAAAGCATTAATTAAATCAGTGTTTTAATGTGTTTATATTCTTTATTAAATTCTTCTTTATTTAGGGGTATATTTAGTAACCTGTAAATTTAACTGTTAACAACAGCAAATTTATGTGAAAAACGTTTTAAACTTTTATTTTTACGTGATTACCAGAATGAGTTGATTTCCTAATGCTGTATTTATGAACATAGTCCTGAAGGATTTATAATTTTTCAAACAGATAAGTGAAGTTCGTCACAATTATTATATTCTACTGTTATTTTTTTCTTTTGTTTACTAAGGGAGTCTCAATTTGTGTTTTGGTGAAACCTTGGTTTTGAATTTTTGGGTGGAATGCAATCTTCCATCTATTTACTCTATGTAAGTGGTAGAGAAAGTAAACATGAATGTGTAGTGACAATAAACATAAGAGTAAAATAAAATATGTTATATTTGTTGCAGTTTGACTGTATTTACAACTATCAACAAATAAATAGGTAACCCAAAAAACTGAGGCACAGATCTTATACAGGTACTCAACGTTAATTGTGGTAGCGTCGTGGTGGAGTGGTTAGAAAGCTCGCTTCTCACCTAGGGGTCCGGGTGAAAACACCTTTCCTTCCATCCATCGCACCTTCAAGTCATTTACTTCTCACTATATTTGAGTCTGAGCTTAGCGAATTTGGAATCACCAGGAATGGTGCCGATAATCTTAAAATAGCTTTATCTGTGATCGTGGTGCCATGATTTCATTGGGGACATAGTTAATTACCTATATATAGTGTAACTATGTGTTCATTAACAATGTATATTTATTCCATTTTAGCAGGTATACAAATGAGACGCGCTTATACAGTGTTTGCTTATCAGCGATGGAGCTTTGGGGTCATTCTGAGATCTCAACGTTAGTAGAAGACAAAAGGAGCTCTGCGTGCTTGTGCATGGACCATAGCTGTTGCTGTTTGGCATTTCATATTCTCCAGTAAGGTAGGTTCTAGATAATACTCATGATGCCTTTCAAGACCCTTTTAATCTTTCGCCAAAAATGCATGCCCTGTCATTAGTGTTGAAGTATTGCTATTTAATTGCGTGAGGTTTCTCGTAAATCTATGCATATAAATTTCACAATGAATCGTTTGGAAACTCCAATTTATTAGTAAATAGAATCTTCGGTATCCATGTACAGTGAACTACAATATATCTGTATAGCCTAACACCCTTTGACAAAAATGAAGAAAAGAGCAGACTCTGGAAGCATATATTTTGCTAAGTCCACAACGTTTGCACGGCCAGTTTACAATGGTGTCACAGAACGCGTCTCTTTCTCTTCGACCTACTGAATACTCTCATAATTATAACAATGAGAACGTTCACACATTACGTATTGTTTCATATATTTCATGCATATTCTTCTTCTTCTTCTTCTTCTTCTTCTTCTTCTTCTTCTTCTTCTTCTTCTTCTTCTTCTTCTTCTTCTTCTTCTTCTTCTTCTTCTTCTTCTTCTTCTTCTTCTTCTTCTTCTTCTTCTTCTTCTTCTTCTTCTTCTTCTTCTTCTTCTTCTTCTTCTTCTTCTTCTTCTTCTTCTTCTTCTTCTTCTTCTTCTTCTTCTTCTTCTTCTTCTTCTTCTTCTTCTTCTTCTTCTTCTTCTTCTTCTTCTTCTTCTTCTTCTTCTTCTTCTTCTTCTTCTTCTTCTTCTTCTTCTTCTTCTTCTTCTTCTTCTTCTTCTTCTTCTGCTTCTTCTTCTTCCTCCTCCTCCTCCTGTTCTTCTTCTTCTTCTTCTTCTTCTTCTTCTTCTTCTTCTTCTTTATTATAGAGTCCTTTCTTGCTTTATATTTTAATTATCTTTTTATTGTGCCTGTTATATAGTTAAATTTATTTATTTTGTCTATTATATAAGCTTCCCCTTGGTACGAGACATTACATCCTAAATACTTAAACTGTGATTTCTCCTCAATTATTATGTTATCTAACACTATTTTTGATCTTACTGGATTAATTGCTTTAAATGCCATGGTCTTGGATTTATTTGCTGATATTTTCATTCCATGCATATTCATGCATATTCAATTAGGGTATGTGTGCGAAAAATTGAGTGTCATAATTGACTCGTATCTGATTCTCAGTTTCAACGTGCACTGATAGCCAAGGGGTTAAAGACAACTATGCAGGAACTAAACCGCCAAAGTTCGAATATCTAACATCACTTTGACTTTTTTATTGTAGAAATGCAGATGTGTATTACGCATATTGTAAAATGACTTCCAATTACTAAGGTTTATTTGAATTTTTGGCATCTTTGCTCACACATAAGAACTGCAGCGCATTACTCTGTTTTTAAACTAAATAAAATGAACAAATATTTTATTGTTATATGTAAAATCAAATAAAACTGGAAATTAACTTAGTATCGGGTGTGTAAACCCTCTGCTTCTATTATTGCCCTCATTTTGGGGGCATGGATAAGAACAAATACCTCGCGAAATTTTCACGAGAGGATACTTGGCATTATATGCCAACACCATTCATAACAAACGAATGTGTCCAGTATTTACACAACCAATATTAAGGCAGATTTCTAGCAAATGGGATGCCTCAGGCGGTTTCATATATGGCCCGCATTCCAGAGGCTCAGTTTCGATTCTCGTGGCCGACCTACCTGACCCAGGTTAATTAAATTCCCCAAATATCCTATCCCTCCATTCCATATCCATTGTCATCTTCAGATCATCTCTCATGTGGTGGTCTCTTTCAGGGTAGAAGTGTTGGTGGGAGTCTCGGCGGTGCATGACACGATGATATGCTCTGAGTGAACCACTTCCTCCTCCGGTAGATCGGTTTTGGGTCTCCGAACCGACTGCTGGGGCTGTCTTCAAACCACAGTACGGGGTGATGTCCGTTGTCCTGGCCTGCCGGAGGAGGTTTCCATCTAAGTAAAATGTAGGGGCCCTGCCCTCTGCACTGTAGCGGCTCATTGGGACAGCCACCCTGTTGTCTCCTCTCACCTCATCCTTCCTCCCGGGGATGCACCACTTGGGGGCACAAGGTACGTTAGACCAAGACTGGTCGCAGTGCCGAATCCCCTCCGAAAAGAGCAGTTTTCTAATAACATTGCATTTATTTTGAAAACGAGAAGAATATGTTATTTGTGTAGCAATACTAAAAGAAACTTGCACTTAAAGGATTCGAACTCATGTTGGTCCACTTACGAGGCCCATGTGTTTTACCATTCAGCTACCATGCATACGGCTAAAAGGCAAAGCATCTCTATCTATCGCATAACTTTGAAATGAAGCCAGAGTGGTATCGAAACGTATATTGGAAAAATTAATTGTTCTTTCACACTAGCCGTGTGTAGGCCGAAGTATGGAAAGGTACATTCAGACTGAAAACTTCAATGCCATAGCTGGGATTCAAATTGAGCTTTACGGTTTGACTCTACTTTTCCAATGCGTATATGTAAACGCAGCGTCATCGAATGCTTCCGATGTTCTCCGAATCGAACTTCGTTTCTCGTAGCTATTTATTTTTGTTGTTGTCAAAAGGTGTAAGGCAGATGCATTCAAAATAGGGCCCAGGCTTACATCATGTCTCACGATTACACCCTTGTAATCGCTGGTAGGCACCAGTGTTTCCACACTTTGTGCAAGATCAAATTCCTTGCCTAACATACACAGCTGTCAGCCTGTCGATATGTACATATAGAGTCAACGAACAATAGCGTTGCAAGTCTCTCCAGATCAAAGAAGAGGAAGTTTTCCCATTCCGTCTTCCTATTAAAGTAAAGACCTTTTTTGGTGTTTGGTGAATATAATAAAAATATATAAGTAGTTATAAATGGTAGGTTCCAGCGCAGACCCAAAAGGGCAAGATGGCGGCCATGCGCAATCTGTATGTTTAGTGGATTTAGACAGTGTTTAGGTAGGCAGTCAATCCTCTTAATTTGCTGTAACTTATAATGCTGTGTCTTGAGGTGTTATCAGGGCTTGTCTTGAGCTGTGTTCTGAGGCTCTAGGGTCAGGAGTTGCAGGTTTTCTTAGGTGAAGTCTGTTGGTATGGGATGTTAATAGCTGTAGGATTTAATGGTTAGCTCTTGTAGTATGATCTGCGGCTCTAGGGTTAAGAGTTGCAGGGTTTCTTAGGTAAAGACTGTTGGTCTGGGAGGTTAATAGCTATAGGACTTAGAGGTTAGGTCTTGAGGTATGATCTGGAGCTCTAGGGTTAAGGGTAGCAGGTTTTAACAGGTAGGGTTGCAGGTATGGAAGATTAATAGCTGTAGGATTTAATGGTTAGCTCTTGTGCTATGATCTAAGGCTCTAGGGTTAATAGTTTCACAGGTGAAGTCTGTTGGTCTGGATGGTTGAGAGCTGTAGAATTTAGGGGCTAGGTCTCTATGTATGATCTGGGTTAGATCGTATGGATTCAAGGTTAGATCTCTCGGTCTAGAGTTTAAGGCTGTAGGATCTGGAGGTTACGTATTGAGGTATGATCTGAGGGCTCTAGGGTTAAGAGTTGTAGGCTTCATAGCTAAAGGTTGCTGGTCTGAAGGTTAAAGGCTGTAGTAGGTTTAGTGGTTAGGTCGTATGGATTCAAGGTTAGATCTCTCGGTCTAGAGATTAAGGCTGTAGGATCTGGAGGCTACGTATTGAGGTATGATCCGAGGGCTCTAGGGTTAAGAGTTATAAGCTTCGTAGCTAAAGGTTGCTGGTCAGGAGGTTAAACCTGTAGGATCCGGAGGTTAGGTATTGAGGTATGATCTCGGAGCTCTAGGATTAAGAGCTATAGGTTTCATAGCTAAAGGTTTTCCAGCTAGAGATATCTTCGTTACTCTTAGAGGTATATTTGCAATGGTCTAGGCATAGAGTTTTCATACGTATTTTCATGCAGATTGATATCTTTATACTCTTGTGTCTTTTTTCAAGCTTTTACCCCCTCTGCATCGTCTTGTAATAAGTCGTAACGCTAAACCAATGTTCTTATGCTATTTTCAAGCTTTTTCAGATGTTATGAGGTTTAAGGATGTTCAAGGATTTTTTAGACCAAGTTCAGTTACTTAAATCATTTTATAACTAAGTAAAAGGTTTTTCAAGGATATTTCAGATTACGAGATAGTAGTTACTTTTTCAATTTACCTATTTTAACATTAAAGTGCGTTCAGTTAGCTTGTAGTTCAGTAGTAGACGCCTCTCCTCTTTTATCTGGGCTGGAGACCAGCACTAGAATTTAATCCTAGTGGCAGAGTTAACGCCTTCCTCCATTTTTGTTATTTCTTCTTTCTTCCTCAGGCGTCGTGAGAGTCGTAGGATAGATGTTACTTGAGTAAATATTCATTCTGTAGCTTAGCTTACAGAGATAACCGTTATCTTCTGATCTAAGTTGCCTCCTCTTGCACACTTTTTGCAATACTATAGTGTCCGTACGCGTATGTTGATACTCCATCCTCAGCAATCACTCTCTTGTCGTCATGAGGCGACAGGGCTATTTTATTAGCTTCAACTGTAGAAACATTATGTTTTCGGGATAGGATTAAGTTCATAGGAGTTCTTAGGATCTTTTGGGTTTTAAGACATTCCACATAGCTATCGAAGTTGATGTACTGCCTGATTGCGCTACGCTTTATGCCTTTAATCTTCTTGATTACACCTCCATCTATGTCGAGAGCATACATCTTAGGTCTGAGCCCTACAAAACGAGAAATAATTTTTCCATTGGCTTCATCTTTAAATTTTCCCAAAACTTTCCTGTTTTTTGTAGAATGACATATATGCTCGACAGGATAATCAGCAGTATCCAGATGTTCAAGAAAACGTAACTTATCCTGGTATATATCTTTTGTAGTCACTCTATGGATGAAAGAGTCTGTATCCATGTACATGAGTTTTAGATTTTCAGTCCCGTAATACGGCAATAACACATCATAATGATATCGATACATCAAGGTTTTTGAGATATCCAGCACACACATCCCAATGTATATAGGTTTGTCGAACACTATCTCTCGTGAAGCCAAGTGTACTGCAGCCAGATTAGGTCCATATATAGTTCGATCAATGAACGTAGGCTTAGCAACCAGCTTTTCCAATGTCTTCCAATCGGTAACAAGTCGTATATTCATTCGGTTTCTTATATTCTCCATAGTTTTTCCGAACATGGCATTGTTAAAAAGTTTGTACAGATCCTTCTCGAAATCATTTCTAGATCCTTGTCGTAGTCCGTTATTGAATTGGACATAAGGCTTTAACCAGCACGACTGTCGAAATTGTAGTACACGATGGATTTTTGTCAGTTTTATCCCATGATCAAGAGCTTGCTTCAAGGTCATGTAGTGCACCACATACTTAGTTCGTGATCCAAGGTGTGGAATTAGCTTCTTTGTAGAAGAATCCTTAGGCTTGATACACTCGGGCAGGAATGGTAAATCGTTATGCAGCTCGTGAAGTTCTGTAGGATATTCAAGATCCACTTCTAAAATGTAGCCGAGAGGGTTATCTTCTCGAAGTATTTCTAGGTTAATATCTGCAGGAGAAACCCACTCAAAACCCCCATAAGGAAGGGCGTGGCACATCGCCCAGCCATATTGGTTATTTGCGTCCTCGTACGTAATATATTGAGAGGGCTTACTTGAGTCATACTCCTCCATATAGATGTTGTTCGCCTTTGCGTATCGATGAGACACTTGGCATAATCCTCCTCGTATACCTGATTCAACCATGAGTATCTGATCGTAATCCTGTAGCAATTCTAGTTCAATTCCTGTGTACAGCAGCATTGCATCCCACGTAAGTCCAGGAGATGTAAAATAATGTGCAGGATCAACTTTATGAGTTTTCAGGGTCTGGTCTCTGAATGTCTCAAACACATCAGCTAGTAGAAGAACATCTGAGCTTAGATAGAGATCGCTATACTCTCCTAATGTTTTAATGTTGAACTGTCTCCATATACTTTTTGCATATTCATACTCTCCATCACTAATTTCTTCTTTGTTCAGCTTGTTGTAGAATGCCTCCCTAGGAGGAAGTTCTGTGTCATTCAAAACATCCCATGATGTAACGTAATCGTAGGGGAAAACACCCTTACGGGTCATCGATTTGAATTGCTCTGCTCCAAAGTACTTTATGGTTTCAGGATATGATGTTAGATTGTTTGCTAGTTTATCCAAGCTGGTACTAAGAAAGCGATAGGTATCCACAAAGCGGAGTTTAATATCACCAACATACTTGGAAAATGATATATAACTTTCCTCTGAGCTAGGAATAACTTCTACTCTCTCGCTAGTACATCCTAACTCCTTAACAATGAAATGGGAGTCATATCCACTCAGGTTATGCATGAAGACAGGAATATAATTAGGTGTTTTACAGGCTAAATTACACTTATTATGTAGACTTCCTCGGTATTCACCGGTTATATGATCATGATCTCGTACTTTCCAGTTCTCTCTGGTAAATTCTTTACCACATAAGTAACATTCTGTAGAGCATTCGAAAGATTTTTGCTGCTCATCTGTTAGTGTTAATGGAGCATCAGTTTTGTATATACTATTAATCTTCTTTGCGAGAGAACTTACATACTCCATAAACTTCGGTGCAGCATAATAACCACGATATACATAGGGTTCAGTAGGAAGATCAGTCTGTAAACCTTCCATTGAGGCCGACGGTTTGACATATACACAGAAACTCATAGGAATATGCTTCTGATATGGAACTGTATAAGACGTTTCGGGATTAGAAGAACACCCGTGGTAAGGGGTAAGAATGCTTTCAAAGTCAGCGTATATGACATAAGGTAATTTCAACATCCTTTCATAATTCTTGAATCTAACAATAGATTTCTCCTTAGTTGGCATAACAATCTTAGCAACTCCGTGTTGGCTACATATTTTTCTATGTTCATTTAACCTCTCAACTCCTCCATTTCGATAATCAAAGTGCGTAAAACAGCGTTTGCAGATGTAGAGTTTTCCCTCACATTTGGTTTTTTGTTGATGAATAAGTCTCTCGAAATTCTTTATATAAACGTAATGATGACGTCCAGCTGCATCACTTAATAAAAGCAGGTCACGATGGTCGGACAGTTCTTCATCGATAACCTTCATAGGAAACACTTGATTTTTCTCATCCAGTCCGAAAACATTTATAGAGATGTTATTTCTTCGTTCAAATTTCGGAATATCAGTCAGGCTCGTAGGAAACGAGACGCAGGAAAAGTCATATCTTTCTTGAAAATCCTTATACTTGCTAACACGTTGAGGATCCTTTTGAATGAACTTGGCGAGAACAGCATACATAAAACATTTTTCATCTTCATAATTCTGGGGATTTATGCAGGCTCCTTTAGCTCCAATAGAGGTCGGTAGAGGGATGTAACTGCTTCCTCTTAGTCCATTATTCTTGTTGATTCTAACTCGAACCCCGTCAACAGCTAATAAAGCCCAGTTGCTTCCTTTAAGTTGACTTTCCTCCATTTCAGTACAAAGTTTCTTGAATTTCCTTTCCAAGATGGCATCCAAGTCACTTTCTAAAAATATTGCTTGATTTTGTGTTTTAAATGCTTTATCAGTAGTGTCACCAATGGCATTCACAAACCGACATTCAGCCATGATGTTAATTTTCACACTTTTATGGATCCTTAGCTCCTTCTGAATGGCTTGAATTATCCGCTGTTTTGATTCTTGGAGATAGGTGTTCAGGTCTTGGCATGTAGAGCATTGGATGAAATATGATTTCAGTCGATCCTGGAAAGCTGTTTCATATTCTACGACATCATCTTCATCAGGAACCATTAACAGCAATTTATGTTTGGTAGGTTCGATCTTGAGTTTCTTAGCAGCAATTATTCTCTCGCATCGTTCTTGATGCACATCTCTGCGATGTTCAGTACCATAAACGTCAGCACAATGTTTACATTCATAATACTGACCGCAGACCAGCTCGTGTCTCTTTTTATGGTAGTTTTTCAGGAAACTCTTATCACATTTACCACACTTAAATTCTGGAATAGCAGTGTCTAACAGAGCTTCCATTGCTATAGTTTTTGTTATGTGCAGACTAATTCTTGGGGAATATGTTGCTAAGTAATTGTCTGATACACCTTTTCACTTCTCTTCTTCACCTTGATAAGTTATCAGCGCTGCTGATGATGAATTTCACTGTGGAAGCTGATCCGCTCAGCTATAAACACACTAGCGTAATTACAATCTAAGCTCGATCAAGCTCTCTTTATACACTTAGCGCAGACCTAATAGAAAACTTCATCATCCCCTCCACCAACGGGATTCGAAGGTGGCGCAACTATCGGAGAAAGCCTAAAAGAAAACTTCACCATTCCCACCAATACCGGGGTTCGAAGGTGGCGCTCCTATCGGAGAAAACCTAAAAGAAAACTATTATCTTGATACCACAGGGGTTCGAAGGTGGATCTACTATCGGAGAACACCTTAAAGAAAACTCTATTCATTTTAGCAGTTTACGATTATTCTTTATCTAGTATAGAAATCACATGAGAGAAAAAATTAGACAAATTAAAATTTAAAAAGGCAATAAATAAATAGATTTGAAGATACAATTTAGACAATTCAAACGAGTATAAACATGACTGAGCTACGCCTTTTAGTTTTAAAGTTACATTAGGAGCCCCCATCACCACCCTTAGGCATCTCTACATCTTCAATCATACCTTCTTGGAGCTGTTTGATACATCTCTTAACCTAGAAGTTATATTCTCTCAAGTTCAGCTATTACACTATTTAACTCATCTAGGGAGCGTCCTTAGGCTCCTTCACTTCATCCTCAACCACGTGTTCTTGATTCCTTTACATACATCTTTAACCTAGTTATGATTTTTCTATGGACATCCGTTCTCCTTTCTTAAGTTCAATTATTTCATCCATCTTGTTTTGTTCAGTCTTATGCTTCTATCTTAAACTTCGTGATTAAGTCATTTGATCTGAAAGTCTATGTATTTTGGTTAAGGTACTCATCCCTTTTGGTCATGGGCCAAGTCATGATGTATGATCTTATGGGATGAGCTTGTCAACACGCCTAAAGCATTGATATTCAGAGTTATTTAAATTATCCTGCCGAGATTCGAACCCTGATCGTAAGGAGCAAAATACCATTTCAGCAACTATTTCGGGGCTAATGCATGTATGTACTCGTTATTTAATTGCATTATCATTATTCAAACGGGAGTTATTCAACATTAAAGTTATTCCATCAGAACCGGTGATCGAACCACGGGTCTCTAGAATACGGAATCATAAAACATTCACAGCATATGTTAAATGAAAATACCTGCGCTCTAACCCGCTGTTCTAAGTGCAACAGATCAGGAAATAGACCACAATTACATAATTCAATGGACGATGGGAATTGAACCAAAGACCTCCTGAGCTATACAGTGATAGGGAATGATTGATTACGTTAGGTATAGCCATAAAAAGTTTATTTCAACGCTCTAGACCCACCGGTTACAGAGATATTAAAATGAAACGGTTCAGGATTCGAACCAAGCACTTCAGGTATACGGTATAAGTCCAGAAGATACTAATTAACTATATAACATTTATAAAATTTGTTGGAAGTCGCTATCATAATTACTTTCAGAGTTATAACGGTATTAAAAGTGCTCACTTGTGCGGGAGTCGATCCCAGGATTGAGACAATTTACCTACCTGCCCTGAGGCGGGATAAATAGAAGGGGTGGTGGTTAGCTCTTTGTTGCACTAAGCTCAGAGTAGTATAGAATTGAGAGTTTCAGCACAGTGTAGATAAGATGTTGAACTCTCCTCTGTTTAATATATGAGTGATGTAGAATGCTCATTGATTTAGAACTCTCCTATATGAAAATCGAGTTGTAAAAGAAGGGGAGTGTTGGCGTAGTGCCGTTCTCCCCTGTGCAGTGAGATGTTTTTGAGGGTTGGGATGATGATGATGATGATGATGATGATGATGATGATGATTGTGTGTGTGTGTGTGTGTGTGTGTGTGGTAACGGGGGTTCCGAGGATGTTTGAATTAAATGTGAATGCTTTTCGATGTGTGTGTGTGTGCTTGAACTCTCATGTATTCTTTTCGATGTGTGTGTGTGTGTGCTTGAACTCTCATGTATGAATATCGAAGTCTAGGGTTCGATATTGTGATGGGGCGGTGTGGGTAACGGGGGTTCCGGGGATGTTTGAATTAAATGTATTGATAGTAATTCTTCGATGACTGTGCTTGAACTCTCATGTATGAATATCGAGTCTAGGGTTTGATATCTATTACGTTCAGTGCTTCGATGTCTGTGCTTGAACTCTCATGTATGAATATCGAGTGTAGGGTTTGATATCTATTACGTTTAGTGTATGATATATGATGTAGTATCGTTAAAGTCTAGGGTTCGATATTGTGATGGGGCGGGGTGGGTAACGGAGGTTCCGGGGATGTTTGAATTAAATGTATTGATAGTAATTCTTCGATGACTGTGCTTGAACTCTCATGTATGAATATCGAGTGTAGAATTTGATATCTATTACGTTTAGTGTATGATATATGAATTTATTTTCATAAATCTCTCCCAGTAAACATACCTAATCATTCTCTCGATATTCTTTTATCTAAAGATTAACGATACTACATCATATATCATACACTAAACGTAATAGATATCAAACCCTACACTCGATATTCATACATGAGAGTTCAAGCACAGACATCGAAGCACTGAACGTAATAGATATCAAACCCTACACTCGATATTCATACATGAGAGTTCAAGCACAGTCATCGAAGAATTACTATCAATACATTTAATTCAAACATCCCCGGAACCTCCGTTACCCACCCCGCCCCATCACAATATCGAACCCTAGACTTTAACGATACTACATCATATATCATACACTAAACGTAATAGATATCAGACCCTACACTCGATATTCATACATGAGAGTTCAAGCACAGACATCGAAGCACTGAACGTAATAGATATCAAACCCTAGACTCGATATTCATACATGAGAGTTCAAGCACAGTCATCGAAGAATTACTATCAATACATTTAATTCAAACATCCCCGGAACCTCCGTTACCCACCCCGCCCCATCACAATATCGAACCCTAGACTTTAACGATACTACATCATATATCATACACTAAACGTAATAGATATCAAACCCTACACTCGATATTCATACATGAGAGTTCAAGCACAGACATCGAAGCACTGAACGTAATAGATATCAAACCCTAGACTCGATATTCATACATGAGAGTTCAAGCACAGTCATCGAAGAATTACTATCAATACATTTAATTCAAACATCCCCGGAACCCCCGTTACCCACACCGCCCCATCACAATATCGAACCCTAGACTTCGATATTCATACATGAGAGTTCAAGCACACACACACACATCGAAAAGAATACATGAGAGTTCAAGCACACACACGCATCGAAAAGCATTCACATTTAATTCAAACATCCTCGGAACCCCCGTTACCACACACACACACACACACACAATCATCATCATCATCATCATCCCAACCCTCAAAAACATCTCACTGCACAGGGGAGAACGGCACTACGCCAACACTCCCCTTCTTTTACAACTCGATTTTCATATAGGAGAGTTCTAAATCAATGAGCATTCTACATCACTCATATATTAACACAGAGGAGAGTTCAACATCTTATCTACACTGTGCTGAAACTCTCAATTCTATACTACTCTGAGCTTAGTGCAACAAAGAGCTAACCACCACCCCTTCTATTTATCCCGCCTCAGGGCAGGTAGGTAAATTGTCTCAATCCTGGGATCGACTCCCGCACAAGTGAGCACTTTTAATACCGTTATAACTCTGAAAGTAATTATGATAGCGACTTCCAACAAATTTTATAAATGTTATATAGTTAATTAGTATCTTCTGGACTTATACCGTATACCTGAAGTGCTTGGTTCGAATCCTGAACCGTTTCATTTTAATATCTCTGTAACCGGTGGGTCTAGAGCGTTGAAATAAACTTTTTATGGCTATACCTAACGTAATCAATCATTCCCTATCACTGTATAGCTCAGGAGGTCTTTGGTTCAATTCCCATCGTCCATTGAATTATGTAATTGTGGTCTATTTCCTGATCTGTTGCACTTAGAACAGCGGGTTAGAGCGCAGGTATTTTCATTTAACATATGCTGTGAATGTTTTATGATTCCGTATTCTAGAGACCCGTGGTTCGATCACCGGTTCTGATGGAATAACTTTAATGTTGAATAACTCCCGTTTGAATAATGATAATGCAATTAAATAACGAGTACATACATGCATTAGCCCGAAATAGTTGCTGAAATGGTATTTTGCTCCTTACGATCAGGGTTCGAATCTCGGCAGGATAATTTAAATAACTCTGAATATCAATGCTTTAGGCGTGTTGACAAGCTCATCCCATAAGATCATACATCATGACTTGGCCCATGACCAAAAGGGATGAGTACCTTAACCAAAATACATAGACTTTCAGATCAAATGACTTAATCACGAAGTTTAAGATAGAAGCATAAGACTGAACAAAACAAGATGGATGAAATAATTGAACTTAAGAAAGGAGAACGGATGTCCATAGAAAAATCATAACTAGGTTAAAGATGTATGTAAAGGAATCAAGAACACGTGGTTGAGGATGAAGTGAAGGAGCCTAAGGACGCTCCCTAGATGAGTTAAATAGTGTAATAGCTGAACTTGAGAGAATATAACTTCTAGGTTAAGAGATGTATCAAACAGCTCCAAGAAGGTATGATTGAAGATGTAGAGATGCCTAAGGGTGGTGATGGGGGCTCCTAATGTAACTTTAAAACTAAAAGGCGTAGCTCAGTCATGTTTATACTCGTTTGAATTGTCTAAATTGTATCTTCAAATCTATTTATTTATTGCCTTTTTAAATTTTAATTTGTCTAATTTTTTCTCTCATGTGATTTCTATACTAGATAAAGAATAATCGTAAACTGCTAAAATGAATAGAGTTTTCTTTAAGGTTTTCTCCGATAGTAGATCCACCTTCGAACCCCTGTGGTATCAAGATAATAGTTTTCTTTTAGGTTTTCTCCGATAGGAGCGCCACCTTCGAACCCCGGTATTGGTGGGAATGGTGAAGTTTTCTTTTAGGCTTTCTCCGATAGTTGCGCCACCTTCGAATCCCGTTGGTGGAGGGGATGATGAAGTTTTCTATTAGGTCTGCGCTAAGTGTATAAAGAGAGCTTGATCGAGCTTAGATTGTAATTACGCTAGTGTGTTTATAGCTGAGCGGATCAGCTTCCACAGTGAAATTCATCATCAGCAGCGCTGATAACTTATCAAGGTGAAGAAGAGAAGTGAAAAGGTGTATCAGACAATTACTTAGCAACATATTCCCCAAGAATTAGTCTGCACATAACAAAAACTATAGCAATGGAAGCTCTGTTAGACACTGCTATTCCAGAATTTAAGTGTGGTAAATGTGATAAGAGTTTCCTGAAAAACTACCATAAAAAGAGACACGAGCTGGTCTGCGGTCAGTATTATGAATGTAAACATTGTGCTGACGTTTATGGTACTGAACATCGCAGAGATGTGCATCAAGAACGATGCGAGAGAATAATTGCTGCTAAGAAACTCAAGATCGAACCTACCAAACATAAATTGCTGTTAATGGTTCCTGATGAAGATGATGTCGTAGAATATGAAACAGCTTTCCAGGATCGACTGAAATCATATTTCATCCAATGCTCTACATGCCAAGACCTGAACACCTATCTCCAAGAATCAAAACAGCGGATAATTCAAGCCATTCAGAAGGAGCTAAGGATCCATAAAAGTGTGAAAATTAACATCATGGCTGAATGTCGGTTTGTGAATGCCATTGGTGACACTACTGATAAAGCATTTAAAACACAAAATCAAGCAATATTTTTAGAAGGTGACTTGGATGCCATCTTGGAAAGGAAATTCAAGAAACTTTGTACTGAAATGGAGGAAAGTCAACTTAAAGGAAGCAACTGGGCTTTATTAGCTGTTGACGGGGTTCGAGTTAGAATCAACAAGAATAATGGACTAAGAGGAAGCAGTTACATCCCTCTACCGACCTCTATTGGAGCTAAAGGAGCCTGCATAAATCCCCAGAATTATGAAGATGAAAAACGTTTTATGTATGCTGTTCTCGCCAAGTTCATTCAAAAGGATCCTCAACGTGTTAGCAAGTATAAGGATTTTCAAGAAAGATATGACTTTTCCTGCGTCTCGTTTCCTACGAGCCTGACTGATATTCCGAAATTTGAACGAAGAAATAACATCTCTATAAATGTTTTCGGACTGGATGAGAAAAATCAAGTGTTTCCTATGAAGGTTATCGATGAAGAACTGTCCGACCATCGTGACCTGCTTTTATTAAGTGATGCAGCTGGACGTCATCATTACGTTTATATAAAGAATTTCGAGAGACTTATTCATCAACAAAAAACCAAATGTGAGGGAAAACTCTACATCTGCAAACGCTGTTTTACGCACTTTGATTATCGAAATGGAGGAGTTGAGAGGTTAAATGAACATAGAAAAATATGTAGCCAACACGGAGTTGCTAAGATTGTTATGCCAACTAAGGAGAAATCTA
Organism: Mantis religiosa; assembly: GCA_030765055.1. NCBI lineage: Eukaryota > Metazoa > Arthropoda > Insecta > Mantodea > Mantidae > Mantis > Mantis religiosa. Next base: position 166,280,059 of record CM060948.1, on the reverse strand, counting down.
TTGTTAGATTCAAGAATTATGAAAGGATGTTGAAATTACCTTATGTCATATACGCTGACTTTGAAAGCATTCTTACCCCTTACCACGGGTGTTCTTCTAATCCCGAAACGTCTTATACAGTTCCATATCAGAAGCATATTCCTATGAGTTTCTGTGTATATGTCAAACCGTCGGCCTCAATGGAAGGTTTACAGACTGATCTTCCTACTGAACCCTATGCATATCGTGGTTATTATGCTGCACCGAAGTTTATGGAGTATGTAAGTTCTCTCGCAAAGAAGATTAATAGTATATACAAAACTGATGCTCCATTAACACTAACAGATGCGCAGCAAAAATCTTTCGAATGCTCTACAGAATGTTACTTATGTGGTAAAGAATTTACCAGAGAGAACTGGAAAGTACGAGATCATGATCATATAACCGGTGAATACCGAGGAAGTCTACATAATAAGTGTAATTTAGCCTGTAAAACACCTAATTATATTCCTGTCTTCATGCATAACCTGAGTGGATATGACTCCCATTTCATTGTTAAGGAGTTAGGATGTACTAGCGAGAGAGTAGAAGTTATTCCTAGCTCAGAGGAAAGTTATATATCATTTTCCAAGTATGTTGGTGATATTAAACTCCGCTTTGTGGATACCTATCGCTTTCTTAGTACCAGCTTGGATAAACTAGCAAACAATCTAACATCATATCCTGAAACCATAAAGTACTTTGGAGCAGAGCAATTCAAATCAATGACCCGTAAGGGTGTTTTCCCCTACGATTACGTTACATCATGGGATGTTTTGAATGACACAGAACTTCCTCCTAGGGAGGCATTCTACAACAAGCTGAACAAAGAAGAAATTAGTGATGGAGAGTATGAACATGCAAAAAGTATATGGAGACAGTTCAACATTAAAACATTAGGAGAGTATAGCGATCTCTATCTAAGCTCAGATGTTCTTCTACTAGCTGATGTGTTTGAGACATTCAGAGACCAGACCCTGAAAACTCATAAAGTTGATCCTGCACATTATTTTACATCTCCTGGACTTACGTGGGATGCAATGCTGCTGTACACAGGAATTGAACTAGAATTGCTACAGGATTACGATCAGCTACTCATGGTTGAATCAGGTATACGAGGAGGATTATGCCAAGTGTCTCATCGATACGCAAAGGCGAACAACATCTATATGGAGGAGTATGACTCAAGTAAGCCCTCTCAATATATTACGTACGAGGACGCAAATAACCAATATGGCTGGGCGATGTGCCACGCCCTTCCTTATGGGGGTTTTGAGTGGGTTTCTCCTGCAGATATTAACCTAGAAATACTTCGAGAAGATAACCCTCTCGGCTACATTTTAGAAGTGGATCTTGAATATCCTACAGAACTTCACGAGCTGCATAACGATTTACCATTCCTGCCCGAGTGTATCAAGCCTAAGGATTCTTCTACAAAGAAGCTAATTCCACACCTTGGATCACGAACTAAGTATGTGGTGCACTACATGACCTTGAAGCAAGCTCTTGATCATGGGATAAAACTGACAAAAATCCATCGTGTACTACAATTTCGACAGTCGTGCTGGTTAAAGCCTTATGTCCAATTCAATAACGGACTACGACAAGGATCTAGAAATGATTTCGAGAAGGATCTGTACAAACTTTTTAACAATGCCATGTTCGGAAAAACTATGGAGAATATAAGAAACCGAATGAATATACGACTTGTTACCGATTGGAAGACATTGGAAAAGCTGGTTGCTAAGCCTACGTTCATTGATCGAACTATATATGGACCTAATCTGGCTGCAGTACACTTGGCTTCACGAGAGATAGTGTTCGACAAACCTATATACATTGGGATGTGTGTGCTGGATATCTCAAAAACCTTGATGTATCGATATCATTATGATGTGTTATTGCCGTATTACGGGACTGAAAATCTAAAACTCATGTACATGGATACAGACTCTTTCATCCATAGAGTGACTACAAAAGATATATACCAGGATAAGTTACGTTTTCTTGAACATCTGGATACTGCTGATTATCCTGTCGAGCATATATGTCATTCTACAAAAAACAGGAAAGTTTTGGGAAAATTTAAAGATGAAGCCAATGGAAAAATTATTTCTCGTTTTGTAGGGCTCAGACCTAAGATGTATGCTCTCGACATAGATGGAGGTGTAATCAAGAAGATTAAAGGCATAAAGCGTAGCGCAATCAGGCAGTACATCAACTTCGATAGCTATGTGGAATGTCTTAAAACCCAAAAGATCCTAAGAACTCCTATGAACTTAATCCTATCCCGAAAACATAATGTTTCTACAGTTGAAGCTAATAAAATAGCCCTGTCGCCTCATGACGACAAGAGAGTGATTGCTGAGGATGGAGTATCAACATACGCGTACGGACACTATAGTATTGCAAAAAGTGTGCAAGAGGAGGCAACTTAGATCAGAAGATAACGGTTATCTCTGTAAGCTAAGCTACAGAATGAATATTTACTCAAGTAACATCTATCCTACGACTCTCACGACGCCTGAGGAAGAAAGAAGAAATAACAAAAATGGAGGAAGGCGTTAACTCTGCCACTAGGATTAAATTCTAGTGCTGGTCTCCAGCCCAGATAAAAGAGGAGAGGCGTCTACTACTGAACTACAAGCTAACTGAACGCACTTTAATGTTAAAATAGGTAAATTGAAAAAGTAACTACTATCTCGTAATCTGAAATATCCTTGAAAAACCTTTTACTTAGTTATAAAATGATTTAAGTAACTGAACTTGGTCTAAAAAATCCTTGAACATCCTTAAACCTCATAACATCTGAAAAAGCTTGAAAATAGCATAAGAACATTGGTTTAGCGTTACGACTTATTACAAGACGATGCAGAGGGGGTAAAAGCTTGAAAAAAGACACAAGAGTATAAAGATATCAATCTGCATGAAAATACGTATGAAAACTCTATGCCTAGACCATTGCAAATATACCTCTAAGAGTAACGAAGATATCTCTAGCTGGAAAACCTTTAGCTATGAAACCTATAGCTCTTAATCCTAGAGCTCCGAGATCATACCTCAATACCTAACCTCCGGATCCTACAGGTTTAACCTCCTGACCAGCAACCTTTAGCTACGAAGCTTATAACTCTTAACCCTAGAGCCCTCGGATCATACCTCAATACGTAGCCTCCAGATCCTACAGCCTTAATCTCTAGACCGAGAGATCTAACCTTGAATCCATACGACCTAACCACTAAACCTACTACAGCCTTTAACCTTCAGACCAGCAACCTTTAGCTATGAAGCCTACAACTCTTAACCCTAGAGCCCTCAGATCATACCTCAATACGTAACCTCCAGATCCTACAGCCTTAAACTCTAGACCGAGAGATCTAACCTTGAATCCATACGATCTAACCCAGATCATACATAGAGACCTAGCCCCTAAATTCTACAGCTCTCAACCATCCAGACCAACAGACTTCACCTGTGAAACTATTAACCCTAGAGCCTTAGATCATAGCACAAGAGCTAACCATTAAATCCTACAGCTATTAATCTTCCATACCTGCAACCCTACCTGTTAAAACCTGCTACCCTTAACCCTAGAGCTCCAGATCATACCTCAAGACCTAACCTCTAAGTCCTATAGCTATTAACCTCCCACACCAACAGTCTTTACCTAAGAAACCCTGCAACTCTTAACCCTAGAGCCGCAGATCATACTACAAGAGCTAACCATTAAATCCTACAGCTATTAACATCCCATACCAACAGACTTCACCTAAGAAAACCTGCAACTCCTGACCCTAGAGCCTCAGATCACAGCTCAAGACAAGCCCTGATAACACCTCAAGACACAGCATTATAAGTTACAGCAAATTAAGAGGATTGACTGCCTACCTAAACACTGTCTAAATCCACTAAACATACAGATTGCGCATGGCCGCCATCTTGCCCTTTTGGGTCTGCGCTGGAACCTACCATTTATAACTACTTATATAGTATCATATATATTCGAAAAAAATATTCATGACATATTACGAAGCACCATTTTATATATAATTTTGAATATACAGAATAGAAAGAATAATAATATATTAATGATATACTACTACTAACACTAATAATAATAGTAATAAGTCGTTATTATTGCTATCATTAATTAACTTAATTGACAAGTTCACCATTATTGTAGTATTATGTATTAGTGAAATTTAGATTAAAGGTTTTAAATTTATTTTAAATTGGTAAAATTAGTTAAGCCTAAATGTAGAAGTCTTCAGACAGACATTTGTATGACCATCTCTACTGACGCATGTGATATAACTCCTGACATCAATACCATAATAATCAAGCAATACGAAGGAAGAACTTTAAAACATGTACCCAGGGCTGTTCAATAAAGAATGATCATAATTTTTTACGGTCATAATTTTTCGCACTAAAATTCAAACTTATTATATTCTGTTAGCTTAATGTGAAACAAACACGCCGTAGTAGTTTCATTGTTGGTACTCCTGGTTCCCGCCTGTGAGAACCAGGCAAGTTCAGACATGTTGAGTATCGCCTACCGCTGCAATGGAGCTAACATGCATTTAAAGTTGATATTAGAGGAAGATCCGGAGTTTATTTCAAACGTAATCACTGCTGATGAAACTTGGCTACATCATTTTTATCCTGAGAGCAAATAGCAAAGCTCAGTATGGAAATCTCCTTCATCACCAAACCCCCAAAAAGCAAACGTGGTTGCTTCTGCTGAGAAAGTTATGGTCATCTCATTCTTTGATATTCATGAAATGGTTTATCAGCATGTTGTACCTGCACACATATCAGTAACTAGACAATACTATAGGGATGTCCTGAAGTCATCGCAAGTCCATATGAGGCGCAAAAGACATTTCCATGAAGCTGGCTGGATGCTGCACCACGATTAATGCGTGGCCGCATATTGCCGATATTGTTGCAGAATATCTTGCAAAAATCAACGTGAAGTTCATTCTTCAGCCTCCCTAAAATCCAGATTTAGCCCCATGTGACTTTTTATTCACTAACTTGAAGAAACGCCTTCGTGATAGGCATTATTCATCATCAGAAGCAGTGGTGAAGGCTGCGGACGCGATTTTGAAGGATCTCTCACAAAATGATTTCCAGCATGTCTTTGAAGACTGGCAGACAAGTGCATCACATTCAGGGGAGACTATTTTGAGAAGGACCATCAAAATTATGAGGATGAGTAAAGGTACGTTGTCAAAAAATGTGATCATTCTTTATTGAACAACCCCCGTACAATGATACATGTAAACATGCACTATTCGACTACAATGGTGGGTCATAAACTAGAGCAACATATTGTGGACTTTTGAATTAAATATTTCTAAGTGTATAATATAGCAAGTACAGTACACGGAAGATGCGTTGGCATTTGTGAAATATAACGTTTTATATATTAATATAAAGTGTTCGTTTTATGTATTAATGCAAGTCTTGCTTTGTAATTAAACAGTACTAGTGTATAACTCTACAATTAATTCAGTTTTTTGATGAGTAAATTCATTTTAACAGTCAGGACGTTCAGTTTCTTCTCGGGCAGCCAGTTAGGTGAAAAGATGATTAGATATCAACGTTGCGGGAGTGTGCATCTCTCCATCATCAGGATATTTATAAAATGTTATAACCACAAATGAAATACTGGATATAACACAACTATAGACAGATACGAAACACTATCAAAATTCGCATTACTGAACAAAAGACTGTTTTCAGTAAGTTAAATGCCAGGTCAGGAGATGGCATGAGTATAGAAAATTGTGTCAAAGGGATTGAACATACTGATCGTAGAATGCATACAGGTTTTTCGTGAGGAACTTCTTACACATCCACGACCAAGTTGATGTTTTTGTAAATTTCATATTCTCTAAGACCTGGGGGGGTTAGTTAGTGTTGAGTAGGTATATTAATTGGAAATAAAAAGGAATCGATCGTTTCATATCCTGTGCTTACAGGCCTACAATAACTAGGAATGGAAGCCAATACGTAACAGAACCTTTATAGACAACTGTGGTAAATTCTTTATGTGCTTTACTGTTTTCTTTATCTCATATTTTGCAAACATTAATAAATGCATTTAAAAGTTTTTCTATAATCTAACAATTTCTTGTAAAATAATACTGAATATATATGTACTTTGAAGCAAATAACATTAACCACAAAGCCCTGAGTATATCATAAGGTTAGCAAATTTCTATCTTAAATTGAACATGTCTGAAAGACATGTATGTGCAGTTACAGCATTTTAAACCTTTCCCCACTAAACCATTTGCACTGCAAATAATATTCGAAATTTAATGGAAATTTGATTTAGCAAAATCAAATGGACTACGATTAGTTTCAGCGAGACAAGAAACAAATCAAACATTACACAAAGGTAAACATAAAAATGAAAATCAAGTTCTATTTGATGATAATAATAAAAATCAAGTAAGATTTGTGAGAATTTGTCAATATTTCTCTACTAAATGTATTTAAATATAATTTTAATTTTCCTTTGAACATGTAATAATACTGCACATGGAATATGCACTAATCCGTATGAAGGGTATAGTATCTTTTTTGAACTTTTCTTACAAAATCATACTTGATTACATTTTGGGAAAGCCGAAAATAGACGCAAAAAGCAGCATTGTATTGCGGAGCCAAAAGTATACGGGTTAGATATCCTCAGCCGATGTCCGAATTCCTCTCTGTCTACTGTCCTTTGGCTGGACTTAGCTTAGGGGGAGGGTAGCAATAGCGAACGAGTGTCCTTCCCCCACTGCGGTGAACTGGAGATCCTCTGACCTACATGACGAATGGTGCCCCCGGACCTTATGATGTCTTTCTCTAAAGAGCTCTGCTCTATGGTATACAGCTGGTTGAATACAAGTAGAGATAATTGAACATTCCTGCAGTAAGAGGGACTTTCAAAAGGTAAGGGACATCTGAGCATTTTGTTTCACAGATGGAGAGTAAGATTGCTTGGAATATTTGCACTATCCTAGGATAGGCAAGCCTGTTACAATCAACGGAGGTCGCTTTGAGGATCTCCTATAAATAAGCCTTCAAATAAAAGAATGCATGATTGTAGGGCATTTTCTTCATTACTTTCCGCTCAAAATATTACACGGTTTAATTATAACACTAAATATGCACAAACAAAATACAAAAAATCTGTATAATATCCCTGGCACCAAATTTCTTTGTATCCAGAGCTAACATGCCAGATTTTTAACATTTATTCATACTACATTCAGACATAGGTACAATATAATGTAGAAATAAATTTATACTAATAAAAATTATACATAAATTACAAACATAAAAATTATATAACAAAAATTATATATAACAACAATAAAATAAAAGAAACTTATCATAAATTCAACCTAAATAAAACATAAATAACATTTCATTCATGCAAACATCACTCACACAAAATTAAAACTATCTACTATTAACAGCAACAAATATATAAAATCAAATTAACAGTTTATTAATTATTATTATTATTATTATTATTATTATTATTATTATTATTATTATTATTATTATTATTATTATTATTATTATTATTATTATTATTATTATTATTATTATTATTATTATTATTATTATTATTATTATTATTATTATTATTATTATTATTATTATTATTATTATTATTATTATTATTATTATTATTATTATTATTATTATTATTATTATTATTATTATTATTATTATTATTATTATTATTATTATTATTATTATTATTATTATTATTATTATTATTATTATTATTATTATTATTATTATTACTATTACTATTATTATTATTATTATTATTATTATTATTATTATTATTATTATTATTATTATTATTATTATTATTATTATTATTATTATTATTATTATTATTATTATTATTATTATTATTATTATTATTATTATTATTATTATTATTATTATTATTATTATTATTATTATTATTATTATTATTATTATTATTATTATTATTATTATTATTATTATTATTATTATTATTATTATTATTATTATTATTATTATTATTATTATTATTATTATTAATTATCATCATCATTAATATTAAACACATAATTACTTTATGTGCACACGTAAAAGAACACACATTCACTTCTGCCTATAAACAGTTTCAGCCAAAACAAAATAAATTAATATATGCCATACTGCAGTTAAATTAGGGCGTTAGATTATATCAGTGGAGTTAAGTAACAAATAAATAATATATTTTTATTTTGCAAAATATATTCTTTGAGGAACTGATGTAAATTTGCACTAGTATGAGCGAGAGAGCTAGCCCCAAATAGTGTGTAAATCTTGCATTGGGAAGGAGTCTGGGTGCGATTCCCGCCGTCCGCTCACTTGGACCTTGGATTGTCGAGATTTTCCCTGGGTGGAAGCGGAATCTAAGGGTGATTTGTCATCTCTCAGAACCTCTCTTTCAGAATTTTCCTTTCATTAGGTTTCCTTATCATCTATGTGATGTACTTTTGGGTTTCATTTGTAAGGAGATGCTGGAAAGATGGTGCGGAAACTTGCTTGAAGGAAAGAGTACTACTGGAGGGCTACTTGGTCGCCCTCTCGTTCTTCGCCTTCTTCAAGAAATTCAGACTGTGGGATGAGTCTGGTAGTCTGGAATAATGAGGGACTTCCACGAGTCACTAATGAATGTCTGCTTGTGGTTTGTAGCCTCCTGCGCTTCCGTCACTTTGTCTGGTATGGGGTGGTATGGACAGCAGATCTATGAGGTCGCAGTGTGTGAGGTGTCCCCCTGCGTTGTATATTATATAACCAATATTAATTGGCACAAACCTAGGTTTCGTCACCATCGTTGCTTAAATTATGGTAGTTAATGTGCCGACTTAAATTAAAGTAAACCAAATAGACTCTGGCATTAATGAGGTCAAGCTTGCATGTATAGATTCACTTTTGGAAAACATATCTATGCACTACATATACAGTCTCAGGAAAAACAAAAAGTAAGCAAGGAAGGATTCCCTATGTGAATATGAACGAAACATATGAAACAATACATAATATGTGAACATTCTCATTATTGTATACAGTTCATTTTTGACAGCCATCTGAACTGCCCAGTGTGATAGCTATCATTGAAAATGGAAAAGCAGAGTTTCGACTGTTATTAAACATTTTCATTTGAAGAGCTGGACTGTGAAGTGGTCGGCCCGTAGCGAACCACGTCGAGCTCCCCTTTGTGCTCAACGCCTCACAATTAAGGATCGATGGCGTGAGGAAAGGGAGATTGTATTCGGTTCGAGGTGACTTGTAGCTCCCGCATGAGAACTCTCATCTGTACTTCAGGAGTGGGTGGGTGCGTCTTGGCTGATTGTGGATTAATAATGACACCTCGGATCTGGTAGACAGAAGTTTATTGTAGTCCTTAGGCTCCTACGCTCGCCAACGTAAAGTCGTCGTCGGTGTGGTTGCTGTGTTTAGCGTCACTGTCAATATTGTGATGTGAAGAGCAGGGGCAGTAGCACTGCGTAGTCAAATTGGATATATTTATCGTCTTCCCTATATATTACTCTTTGCGCTGGCTCTCACTGGAGCGATTGTTAGATATTGCACTTTGTCTCTCTACATGGCGTGGAAGTATACTTCATAGGCGACGCCGAATAAGCGTCCGTATCACGTAGAAGCCAGGATCGAAGTGTTCTTACTAGCCAAAACCTACTTTCCGCCATCACTTTGAATTACCCCCACTCTAGGTATTTCTCGGAGTTTGAAAAACCACATGAATAAATATCAATTTTCTATTGGCTCTTAACTATCCCCACTTGACATCAGTGTTTATAATTGTGTTTAACTGAATTGGATGAAGTTCACGCGGACTGTGCACCAACATTGAAGAACATTTACTTTTGAACGAATTAATTTAAACGTGGTCGTAGAAGCACCGAAGATGAATCGCGCTCTGGTCGCCCAATTCAGGTCACACCACAGGGTACCATTGAAAAAAATCCACGATCGGGTTCTGCAATACCACCGAATCAAAATTCTTGAGATTGCTGAGGTTGTAGGTATCTCGGCTGAGTGAGTGCACAATATACTGCATGAAAAATTGGCAATGAAAATCTTGTGTGCAAGATGGGTACCGCGATTGCTCACAGTCGACCAAAAGCGCATCCCGAAGAACAGTTCTATCGTGTATCTGGCGATGTTTAATCGCAATCCGTAAGACTTTTTGCGCCAATTTGTGACTGTAGATGAAACTTGGATCCATCATGACACACGAGTCAAAACGGCAGTCAAAACAATGGACAAAGGCTGGTGAAAGTGTACCAAAGAAGGCGAGGACTATTTTGTCAGCTGGTAAGGTAATGGCCACTGCTTTTTTATTTTTAGGATTCTCAAGGGATAATCCACATAGACCACTTGGAAAAGGCAGAATCATAACTGGAGCCTACTATGCTTCTGTTGGTTCGTTTGCAACATAAGTTGACTAAAAAGAGTCCGAGATTGAATTTCAGAAAGTACTCTTTCACCAGGATAATGCTCCATCGCACACATCAGCAATCGCAATGGCAAAGTGCTTGAGATGGGCTTTGAATTTGTTCGTCATCCACCTTATTCACCAGACTTAGCGTCAAGTGACTTCTTCCTGCTCCTAAGCTTGAAAATTTGGCTTGATGGTAAGACATTTTCATCAAATGAGGAAGTGATAAGTCACCGTCAACGAGTATTTGCAGACCTCGACGGAACCTATTTTTCCGACGGGATGAAAAAGCTGGAACATCGCTGGACCAAGTGTGTAGCCATCAATGGAGACTATGTCGAGAAATAAAGTGAGATCTTTACGAAGGAAATATATTCTTAGTTTTTTACCAGACTTATCAAATGACCTATTTGGAACCGCAACTAAATGAAGAAATAACTTGGATAGGGAACATATTAGGTGCTTGGAATGTGGTAGGGGAGGTGGTCCACATATGGTTGAAATTGTTGCACGCAATTTATTTCATGCCCTTTTTGTTCTTATTTTATAGTCGTGAGCTTCACAGCTATAACCACAGTTGTAAGCACCAACTGCTGTCGCTACGTTTGCTTTCACCCTAGGTGTCTCTTTCAACGCAATATTTGGATTATATTGTGTTTACACTTACGCTAAATGATCGTACACAGGAATGGCATTAAAGATTTAGAAATGTACACCAATTTTTGCATCCGTGTTTCAAAACGTGGTGACAGAATAAGTGAATCTTTGTGAATTTTTAGAGAACATTTTTGGCTTAGAACAATAAAACAACATAGGCTCTGAATATGGAGGTTAACTCAGTCTTTGCACACGCATCATCTACTACTCATCTTTTCGGAATGAGGTGAGAAACAATAAGATTCAGATGACTTCTGCTAAAGCACTGAACTTGTAAAAATCCTTTAAAAAACAGAATTTTCATCTGAGTGACCAGGAAATTTTATCAGTAACATCATGAGGCCTGAGAATTATATACACTCTTTAATTCAGACATCTGCACTTATTTAAGATATATCAACATTTTGGTTTCGAATTTCATTGTGTAAATTAAAATGTACTGCGTCGAACAGTTCTGTTTGCACATACCAAGGTATATTTTGCCTTTAATACACCATTATAATGAATCCCGCATAGCAGTTTTTATATAAATTCTATTGAATTAACTATAAAACGGTAGATGAACTCTTTGGGATTTGCCATTTTTTGATTTTGTGGGTATAAGTTTATGCTGATATTTAATAAAGATAACCTAATTATAAAATATACAAAATGGCTATATGATTAAGCACCATTTATGAGGTTTTTCTGCAAATTATAAATTAATCGACCAAACATTTTAAAGTGTTGATCAATGAAAAGCACTGTTTTTGTTTGTTTTGAGAAAAAAGACATTTAAAATTGCATTGTGCCTTACAGGGTATACTGTGGTTACAAGTGTTTCAAAGACCATACAGAGTAATAAATATTGCCGATATTAGTAAGTAAAAGCTGCCAAATAAAAGTATGGCGTAGAAACAAAGTATAAAGGAAATAAATGTTTTAAAATGAATAAAATAAATTATATTCGCATGAACAAACATTGTTATTTAAGCTAAACATTTGGAAAGTTGCAATTGAAGCAAAGGAGGGTGAGTATTTCAGTCTGTGCTTATATAATTTTGCGCACCTTTCCTCGAAAAGTTGTTTCTTTGAAAGAATGCATTGTTTATCGCCTTCATATCGTCACTGATACACACTACACTCATGTTATAGCCAATTGAGATGAAGTGGAGTGGGACTGGTTCAATTGAATCTGATTGTAGATCTCCCCTCGAACTTTGAAACCGAACCGTAAAAAAATAATCAGTAGTTTTATACAACGCATATAATTCAAAGAAACTATGGTATAATTTGGTTTGTATTAGAACTGAGTGCTTTTGGAAATGGGAGTTGTTAGTGATAAAACAGGAATAGACGTAGGTATACTGGATTTCTTTTTGAAAAGTATTTTTAAAATAATGGACAATAAACGCTGAAAATAATTGTTTTAGTTAGCTCAAAATTTAAAATTAAAATTATTTTATTGAAAACTATATCTGTGGTGTTCTATAAAAGGGGTAACCATTATAACCCAAGGAAAGTTTAATGTATTAGATCTGGCGTATTTCCTTTACATTGTAGAATGAGCCGTATTAAGCTGACAGAGTTTCAATTTTGTATTTCGCGCCTGTCGTCTTTTCTGATTTGTGTCCTTTGTGCTCCATATGATAGCGAACGAGGAAGCGCGCTAATCGTTTTGTGAGCAGGGGGTTATTGGTCACGGTTCTTCCACCCGGATGTTTAATACTGATATGGGCAAGCTTGCCTATTTTCTCCTTTGTATAAGGTAACTGTGGGGCAATTTAATCTGCTCTTAGCGCAGGCAATTCCTCGTACGTGTTTCTTTAAAGTCTACTTGTACATGTATTAAAGAGGGGGAAATTTATAGTAGCTTATAATGCTAAGAACTTATAGAACATTTTATTTAGTTGTAGAATTGATCATTTTATGGGAATTTTGCACTTATATTTTAATTAATAAGAAAAAGTGCTTAATATTGTCATGTCTCTGCCATGGATACCAAGATTACTAATCTTATCCTGCGAGACCCGTAGGTTAGAAGGCGGTTGAGCTTTAGCGTGAGGTAAGGAATCGGGTATTTCCATATAGGAAGAATGAATCGCAGACAATTAAGAACATAAAGGTAAAGTTTACTCACAATTCTTAAGAAACATCATGGCCTCAGTGGGTCTTATACCTGTTGCTGCAGGGAAAGATGTCTCGTTGCGCTCGATGTCCAGACACACTGAGAAAGATAAAGTGTTCTCCTCTCTCTGCCTTATCCCACATGTGACGTCACCAACGCCGACTCTACCAAACAACGACATAACTTTCCCAAGAACACGACAATATTGAAGGTTTTTAGTCTCTAAACTATAATTATAAGGTATTTTATTTCATTTCTATCATACTTTTCTCATTTTATTCAAATATTTTGTCACAAACTGCGCAATATGACGCGTACAAAAGGACTGTATAGCAGTTGCAGTTTTATAGTTGTATACCATTTAATTTTGCATTACCGAATGGTCTTGTGGATGCATGTTCGTGAAAGATTAGTTGTTTTATGATGCTTTCAAGATTGAGTTTAGCATGTTTGAACATTTAAGGAATTATTTATTATACATAACATTTATGTGCATGTTAATCATATGATGCAAATAGTAAATTATATATAACTCGTGTAATAGTGTGAAACACAGTAAAGGAAAACGGCACGCAATATAATTTATTCAATATATATATATTTTTTACCAAGATTACATTTGTAAAATATTGTCAAAACCATTTTGAAATACGAGGGTGGGTCAAAAAGTAATGTCTCATATTTTTTTCTTTAAATAAGTTATGTGAAAACTTTGAATTTGGCGCAATTCCTCAAACCTCCTTCTCCAATCCCCTGCAGTAGTGACTTCCTAAGTCAACAGGTGGCAGCAATGCATTCTCTTGCAAAATGGCTGACATTGACATTCGTATTACAAGCGTCCTGTGAATGAATTTTTGACTGCGTAAGGTGAAACGCCAATTCGCATTCACGAAAGGCTAAAAATGTGTATGGTGATGCAACGGTAGATGTCAGCACTGCTAGACGATGGGTTCGTCGCTGTAACGAAGCTGAAGGGCAAACACCATTGGCAGATGTAAAGCGAAGCGGCAGACCCGTAACTGGAGTGACTCCATTCACCATTCAGCGAGTCGATGATATCATTCGTGGTGATCGCCGGGTAAAAACAGCGGAATTGTGTCGCATTACGTCCCTCAGTAAAGGTAGTGTGATGACGATTACTCAACAACTGGGTTACTCAAAAGTTTGTCCACGTTGTGTACCAAGAATGTCAACTGCCCAAAACAAAGAAACAAGGAAAACAATAGCCTCCGAACACTTGCAGCGCTTCAATTTGGAGGGAGAGGAGTTTATGGAAAATATTGTTACTGGAGACGAAACGTGGGTTCATTTTTATAACCTGAATCAAAGAGGCAGTCAATGGAATGGCATCACACAACGTCACCGAAGAAAAAAAAAACTCAAAACTCAGCGGTCGGCTTATGATTGATATGTTGGAGCAGGGATGCACAATAAGTTCTGTCCAATACGCCAGAACCCTCAAAAAGCTGAAAGCACGTCTTCGCTGAGTTCGCCCATCAAAAACCATGGCGGAGTTCTTCTTTTGCATGACAATGCAAGACTACACACCAGCCGTTACACCACTGCAGAAATTGGGATGGCAAGTCTTACCTCACCCCCCATACAGCCCTGACCTGGCACCATCAGACTTCCATATGTTCGGGCCACTAAAGGAAGCTCATCGGGGGATTGCTTTTGAAGATGAGGAGGCTGTGGAAACGTCCGTGCGTCAATGGCTTAGGAAGCAAGACCGTGTGTTTTACCACACCGGAATACATGCCCTAGTTAAAAGTGGACCGAAACTGTGGAAAAGGACGGATATTATATTGAATAGTGACAAATTAATCATCAATGTTGTAGTTTTCAAGCTATGTAAATTGGATACTATTTTCTTGGCAATTAAAAGAGAAAAAAATAGGAGGCATTACTTTTTGCCCCACCATCGTACATATATGTAGACATTTAATGGGTATGTTCTTTTAGGTCATTTTGCCTTGTTGTAGTGCATCTTAATTCTCAGCTAAGAATTATATGTAGAGATTCCGCTTCGTGGCATTTAGTGACGATAAAGTTACACCTATATGAACAAATAGTTAATGGTTACTATATATAAGTACTTTTATTGTGTCCACTGTTATCAATGACTTCTAAATATAATTCTTAGCCAAATGAAGCATTGGAACGAAATAAAAACTTGCATAAGCGTCTTCAGTACTGAAAATACCATAGAAAAAATCGAAAGTAGATACTCCCTCTGGGTTGTAGTAGCAACTTTAAGAGCCATCCTGGATCGATCGCTGTAAACATTCGTCTTCTCGTACAATAAACAAGGCTGTGCGTGTAAGCATGAGAGAATGTAACGTTATCGTAGATCGTTTCTGAAGTTTCCGTGTCGATACTTGTTCATTAGTAGCCCCTTTGTATTGCCGCTCATGTTTTCTATCGAATTTCAATTGGAAGCCCCTCGATGCTGTCACTGTGCTCACGAAACCACTAGGGTTTGCATCCACCGAATGGATAGTATGCCGAAATTTGATCCTCTTATCCGACTGCAGCTAGGCAGAATCACATTTTCGAGTACTGTGGTGTACCGAGAGGCGGTAGATCATCAATACTGTGTAGGGTTCCTCCATCAAGAGTCGATATCCACCTCTGACCCCATTAAAACGTCTGCCAGAGATGAACAACCACGCTTCACTAGTAAACCTCAATCATCAAATACAAGTAATAAGAAAATGAAAATAATAAGCGCTGCTATGGTTTATTTTTAAATAATATGTTCTAATATGAATACCAACCATAGTATAGGAGGCTTTCAAGGTAATATAGGTGAGACAAAATGAGTCGGTTTATTCCTTAATGTGTTTGCTTCAACTTGACATGAGGCTGTAGATATACACCTTTGTGCCAGGAAGGCTTTAAGGGCAACTGGGAGGTCGATGGGCTTCAAAAAACCGATTTCTTGTTTTTAGTGTTAAAAGTATATAATTATTCAGATTTTAAATTATATATATATATCATAGGGTGTCAGCTGGTATTAAAGCCCTTTAATCCATCAATTTAAAAATGGCGGTGCAATGACACGCCCACTTTCTGATCTTCTGCATACACATTTCACTCAGCATACTTCCAAAGCTTGAAATTTCTGAACTAACCCACTTAGAAACATGTGGTAAATTTTGATTTACGTGTTGATCATTCTGCTTCCTGCTGCTTCACTCGTTTTTCTCTCTATGTTCAACTTCCGGCTTCCTTAGCCGTGTTTTTGCACCCAAAACACAAATGGAAGTTTTCATCATATAAAATGGGAAAGAATTCCAAAAGCTGTGCATGTTAGATAAAAAAATTTATAAATTGGTGCATACGATAGTGTCATTTATTATAATTATGGGTGATGTGATTCTCATAAAGTAATGACAAAAAATGGGTATAAAGGTTGGTGAAAATATGAGGGCAGCATTCTAAAAAAGTAGTGCGTCGACTCTCAGAGGCAAAAAGAACAGCTCAGTTGCTTGAAAGTAGAGCTAGAAGTAAGAAAAGGAAAAGAAAAGATGAGGAAAACCTAACTGAGCAGTAATATGGAGCAGGGATTTTCTGCGAGTATGTATAATTTATAAAGGATGGTGCTTGATCTTTGATCGTGATTTCCCAAAACCTTGATTTTTCATACTTTAGGTGCATTTTTCTCAAAAACTATAAAATATATTGTTACACAATTTTAAGTGCTTATTTGTTAATGTCCCCTGAACACATTAATCCAACTTTTATATTCATATGATTTATAAAATGGAGGGAAAATAAAATTCAGTCCTTAAAAATATTATCTTCTTTTAAATACAACTGAATAATTTAACATGTGCATAGTATAAACTATGTATGCTTTATATTTAGTTTAGATTATAAAAATGTGTTTTATGTTATTTAGGGAAAAGATTGGTACCTATAGCTTTAAATTCCTACAAGGAACCTAGACCTTAAGTACAGGGTGTAATACTTTTTTCCAGGATACACAGAGTGCCTTATGCCCCTTTTGAATGGAACTGTATGAACTTTATATATATTATACAGACATTAAATGCACACATTCTTATACTATAATCATACCAAATTTCAATTTCTTGTACTCTTTCGTTTTTTGAATATTTATATTTCAGTACTGTTAGAAAGTAGTCAAGTTTGGGTAAAAGTAACCTCCCAGTGCCCTTAACCTAAAGATTTCAGTCTAACTAGCCATAATTTCCATAGTAATGGTATAAAATATCCTAGTTTAGGTTCAGGACGCCATATATGAGCCTTTTTTTCCTAGCCAGAATTTTGCCTGCTTCTTTTGTTGTGTTATCGAATTTAAATTTCCGAATTATTGAAATGCATCGTTACACAACACATTTCTTTGTGTTGTTAAATCTTGCTCTCTCCATCTATAAACACAACTTTATTAAACAAGAAATGCTAATAATCGCACAAAATGTAAGCTTGAACGGAAGTGTTACCAACGCACATAGTTGTATAAGGTGTGTGATAAGACTGTAAGCTGAGTTCTAGGTCCTCGCCCCCCGTTTATGTGTAACAGCGGGTTTAAACTACCACGGACCTATACGACACGTTTTGATGTAGCTTTTGAAGCCTAAGTGTATATATCGTAACGTAACCCATGGCAAAACAGCCTCAAATGGGCCTGAGCCTAGCAACCCGACGGCCGGCCTCACGCCCACTTACGCACAGCAGATGTGGGCGATCATCTAATCGATACGGGAAGGAGATGTGGTCAGCATCTCGGCATCCCCCAGAGGGAACGTTGGTTTCCGTGACCAGGGACTCTTACCTATCGCAAACTCTTCACTTTCCTCACGATGCTGAGTGGGCACCGGTCCTATACTCGGGATCGAAAATCCCCACCACATGGATGGGATCGACCCAGGGCCAGGGACCAAGGCACGCTGCCTTACCCTGCTACGCCACGGCGAAGGACAAAGTGTATATCTGGTCAACTGAAATTTAGCACTAGCTGTTCAAAAGAAATGTAACAACAGAAAGCCCTTGAAAAACCTCGACAACTTTTCATATTTAGAAGCAGCTGGTTGCGTTTCTACACTTGCATTCAGTACCCTTTACGAAAAGAAAAGCACTAACAAAAATGCCTATTTTTTGCCTTTAGAATCCACATAGAATGATATCTTCGTTGTTAGAGAGTCACAGAAATGTCGTAAATAATTGAGCTTCTGTTATTAGGAGTTACCTATTTATCAAACAAGAAGGTGGCAATCAATAAACATTTAATAGTCGAAAATAATACTGTGCACGTTTATATATTTTTCCTGGAAAGTGGCTCATATTTTGATAAATATCTTTGTATTCTTTTTATTCGTACGTAGTTTCTTTCCCTTGATATGCTGCGATTCTTTCTTACCGCCTGCATTTAATAATGAAAACATTTTCTTTTCGAAACGTTTATGCCCACATTAATAAAACCTTTTCCGGTTCGTATTCGCAAACTCCTCCTCCATTCCATAGCGCTATATGAAAGCTTTCAACTCAGCTCCGTTCTCATATTTAATATACAAACAAAATTATTCTTGGTTTTCGACAATTTATGCTGTATTGTCGAATCTGAAACACAATCCACTCACTCAATAAAAATAAATACGTTTCTGTTCTTTCATATATGTTCACAATTCTTCTAACGAAACAATAAGATTCTGCTCTGCACTGAAGATTTAAAATTTTTCTTTATTTTACATAAAGCAAATTTTTCTTTTTTCCCAAACTTTTCCTTCATTTTGTAGCCATACACATATCGGTAAATGCTATCCCTATATATATATATATATATATATATATATATATATATATATATATATATTGTGACTTTGTGTGTTCGTAGAATTAAAAGCCCAATTTGCCGAAATTCTAAATGTTCTTTATTTCCGTAGAGAAATAAATGTAATGCTGTTCTCACGTAACAGCATTACATCACATAACAACACAATCTTCCAAGGTGGATGACAATAACAGCGTCCAGTTCAGCTTTCTTTACAACACTCTTGTTACACAACAAACTCTGCTTACTCACTCTGTTTACAACTTACAACTCGACTCCTGGCCAGCCGTCGCCTCTTTTTATACCTGCATCAATAATTCTAGATTGTTCTAAAATAAACCAGAACCCGAACAGTCTGCCGAGTCTTTGTTTTCACACTGCCCGCCTATCAGTTCCTTTTGTGTAAAGAAGCCACGCGATGGTAGATACGGATTCGCGACAATATATACCAGTGGCAACGAAGTCACAATGGCTTCATCAACGTTGTCAAACTACTGCATGCAAGAGCTAAAACTATACTTCGGAAACCGTAATCTCTTGGACTGAATAGCGTTTGTTTGGTGGTCCGTAATAGCTGCAGGAGTGTTTGTAAAACTTAAAAAGTATTTTAGAATATCTGCTAGCCAACCTAGAAACTGATATAAAAACAGGAAATGAAGCTAAAATAAATCGTATGTTGTACAATTAAGCACCATTTATTTAAAAAAAGATTATTATTTTTAATTTACGTCCTGCAACGTTCAGTCATATCGGACGATGAATGAAAGGGGTGAAATTATGCTCAAATGAGCCCAGGGTCCATAGAGCTTAGAGTTACTTGACATTCGTCTTTAAGGATAAGGGAAAACCACGGAAAACCCTTATCCAGGTAACTCACCGTAACCACGGTTCGAACTTGGGACCTCTTGAACGTGAGCCAGACACGCTGCCACCACTCTACCGAGGCGGGCAAAACAAGATTAGAAATATCATCCTCTGTGGCCTAGAAGTAACATGCTAACCTTTGGTTTCCAACGTCATGGTTTCAAACCCGGCGATGGATTTTTTCGGGCGTAAATATTTTAGCATGGCTACGTTGGGAAGGGATGTAAAGTCAGTGGTCCCGTGTCCTAGATTTTCTTCACGCCAAGCTTAAAATCATGTATTTCTGCTGTGAAGTATCGATATGGAATTTATGGCTATATTCCAGTAATTTCTCTGCTGTAAGTAAGCAGAGAGAAAATAATGAGACAGGAAATCAAAGACTGAAAAACTTTTTTTTTTTCTTTTTTGACTTACTGTGTTCGCCACTTCAATCTGATGAGTCTAAACAGACGGCTTCTTTATTGTGTTACATTATAAGTAGTGATATTCAGCTACAAACTACATATTTAGTGGAATATTTAGCTATCCATGTAATGGCGTTGCGGCTATGACTAAAGTTTTTGGAAGCTGCCATCGGGCAGCTGCAACTGTAAACAGATAAGCAGTGTACGATTACCTCTATCACCCGATAAATATAATGTTCCAAAAGTTTCATCTTTTTGGCGCTCTGAAGCAAGGTGGAAATCTCCTACAGGTAAATAAGCGAGAGTTCTCCCTTATTGAGTCAGGGAATACGGTAGTGAGTTAATGAGTCATCAACGAGTGCGTTTCCGGTAGGACTAAAGGAGGTGTGCTCCGAGACAGTTTGTGACGACTTTGATGAGCTGCAGTTAGTGCTGTAAATTTCCGTATTGATTGTTCAGTGACTAGGATTCCAGTAATGACTTGTGATTTAAATGAAGTTTGAGGAAAATCAGATGTAATAAAGTTAGACAAATTTTTATAATATAAAGCAGCAGCGTACTAAATCAGAAGTTTATATATAATGTGACCGATCGCAAGGCTTCGTTGCAGCCGCCGCAAAGCCACAGGTACGCGTGGGTAGGAAAGAAAGAGACAAATAGTGGCACGCAGAATTGGATGCTTGCCGAGAGAGAGAAACAAACAAGAGGGAAAGGGATAGAATGATGCCTGGATAGCTCCGTCTTTCTCTCGCTGCATCGCGATTGTTATCTAACGATCGACTACATTCTAGAACAATGACTGGAGGCAAATCGTTAGAGTGTAGTCAGTTGTCAGTTGTTAAATGAGTAGCTAGTTGTGTAGTTGTGTGAGTTATGTGGTGATTATTGCGACAGTGGACATTTGAAATGTACCGCAGTGATTTCTTTCAGTTGTTTACGTGAGGTGAAGCAACAAGACGACCTTGAAGACTGCTGATGTGTATGTCACGTCTTTTTACTGTTGCAAGGGGTATACAAAGTTACTGTTTACTGCAATAAAGGGCATTTTAAATTTCTGGAAACAAGACTTTTAATTCTACGAACCCACAAAGTCACAATAACTTAGTTTATATTATTACTAAGCCTTAAGTCTCATTTGTAACTTATCCTAATACACAAATTTTGAATACCTCTAAGTCGCACTGAGCGAAGTTGCGCTAGCGCTAGCGTGAAGATCTCCCATTGGGGAGGTCGTGGGTTCAATCGCCACGGACCGCCAACTCAGACTTGAGGTTTTCCGTTGTTTTCCCCTTGTCACTCAGGTGAATGTTGAGGTGTTCATCCTCATACCTTGTCTTCACTAACTTTCGTTTTCTCTACCCAACATCTGCTCATACCGTTCAGGATTTTAGGATCAGGCGTTTGTCTTCGGCGGATTGTGGCTGGATGGTGGCTTGTTCTTTGTAAAAGGTTTCATCTTCGACATCGTTCTGGATTATCGTTCTGGCGAAATCGTTTGGTACGGGGACGGACGATATCGTATTCTTCCCTGTGTAGTCGAAGGCTGCTCTGTTTAGGTGCCACTTTCACTGTGAGTTCGTTATACAAAACTGCCGGAGGTGGAGGCCTGTAGGAGCGGAAACTAGCTACTTCAGATGTCTTACCTAGCACCGTCCGAGCCTGATGTAGTCGGGTGCCGCTTTCACTGTGAGACCCGAGATGGAAGGCCGCTAGGGCTGGGATGCTGCAGGATCAGAGTCGGGTGACGTTACTTGCATTGATACGGAAAACGATAGGTACCCGATCCATGCTTGTGCCTGTCGTTCATCCAGATGTGGTCGCACTTCGAATCCTTCCATTCATCCCTCTCTCCCAGGATTTACGGTAGAAGCACAAAGGGCCCCAAAGACTTACATGTGGTGCTCGGCTCAGGTTGTAGTGGAACTTCCGTTGTAAAACCCTATATCCTCTTAGCGCCCCGGCTGTCGTAAGTGCATCACCTTTTTGGGTTACCTGTTCCTCCCCATCCTCTGCATTTTCTCCTCTCAGTCTTCTTATCATTTTCCTTTCAACTTTCCCAAAAGTGTTCCTTTTATTCGGATTTTTCTCTTTTGCTTCCTTTCAACATCTTTGTCTCTACCATGCCTTCCGACAAGTAGTAATTGTGTTTCTAAATTTCTTCGCTCCAAGCCCTTATCGCCTTACGTTTAATTAAACCGTGAACAATACTGTCCTGCTCGCAGCACATAATACGTCGTTCTAGTTTTCTGCAAATTACAGAAACCTTACATTCACCACATCTTTCCGGGCAAAACAATGTGTTGGTTCTCAGTTAAAGTTGTTTCGTACGGAGAGATAAAGTTCTATGAAGCCCTCAGTACCTTTACGATCCCTGCAAACGTTGTGGGCTTTGCTTCAAACTCATTGTGTATTATTCATCATGCCTCTAAAGAACTTTTCATTGGTTCATTTATGTATTTATTGCCATTTCCTCACTACTACTAAATTCACATACTTCTTCTTCTGTTTAGCTGTCCATACAAGAAATAACAATTCCAGGACGTATAAGTTAGCATCTGTCATCAGATATCGGACAAAGAGCAGACAAACTCTGGATCAAAGAGAGAGGGAAAGAGAAAGAGAGAAAGAGATAGAATAACCAGATTGAATAAATAGTTCGCAGTCTACTGTGAGATTTAGAAGAGTGGTGATATGGATGAAAGGAAAGGTAATGATGGAGCAGTTGTTGGAATGAATGGCGGGAAATACCTGAGAACCCGGAGAAAGCCTGCCCAGACCCCGTTTTGTCAACCACAATTTTTAAATTTCGTTCTCTGGGATCGAACCAGGGCTCGTTGGTGAGGGAAGGGTTCTAAACATTCGACTTCGGTGCCGTCAAATCACATACGTATACCACTATGATCGCTATCTGAAAAAATATTTGTTAAAGGTTTTGTTCGCAAGTTCATTGCTGATTGTCATCTCGCTTGCTTATCTCTTTTAATGCCTATGGAGAGAAGCTCGAGAACAGTGTGTGATCTTTTGAAGGTATTTCCAAAATCTACGTTTTTTATCACACTTTTGCCGGCTGCTACAATGATGAGTTATGGGATTTTCTCTCGGGGTACTGTTGATGGTTGTGAGAATAGACAGCAGAAGCTAAGCTCGTTTTTAAATGTAATGGAGGCTAATAAGTTAGCTATATGAAGTGAGTTGACAGCTAACTGAGGACTTAGATGTAATTATTTCTGAATATTAGCACCAAAAATTGTAATTATTGTAGTATTACATAAGCCAACCGCTAAAGCATACATAATGATATATTTTTAAGCTATGCTTCTTGATTTAAATATAGAATATTATTTATTGCAATTCATTTTCTTCACGTGTGAATCAGTCTACTTTGAGATGCAGAATGAGTAAACTCTAGTCTTTACAGAGAGCTAATGAGAGTATAACACAACAGATGAACCTTATTTTAAACGAGTCATTCACCACTAATGCGCTGCAGATAAGTACCAAAGTCACTGCTATTAAAATATCAATGCATATACGGAACCTATGATTTGTTATAAATGGTACGTTTGATATTTAGTTAGCGGCGTTTCTTAACCATGCTTATCACGCAAATATTCGTTTCTGGTCTCATGTTTGTTGAGGAAGTTTACGGCATCTGTTACTGTTTTCATTTCAGTTAGTGCTATCAGTTTTTCGTACATCCTCTATATTTGAGAATTCAGGCTGGTACTGCGTTGAGGAGCATTTAAACACAGGATTTGACAACACTTCACACTATTTGTCTAATAAAATCCACCTCGGCTACATGTGAAGCTCGCTTCCGATTCCTGTTGGGCTGATAACTTTCACAGTGGCCATTTTTCTGTGGTTTCTCCGGGTCGATGAGTGATCGGGTTGTTCTCCTTATACCACAAATTTCCTGTCACATCACTTCGTTTATCCGCACAACTTTATCCTGTTTCAGAAATTCAGGACCAGCCGGCGGCAGTTGATGTGTTGCGGAAAGAGGTTAGAATTCTCTACGCAACAGAGAAGTTTCTCTCTGATGTTTGGTGGTACTGCGGGGCTTCCTCCTTCCTTGGAATGTGATCTCCATACGAGAAGCCAGTTTGTGCGTGGCCAAGTCAAAACTAACTACTGCCAGGATTGATGTTAACTTCTTATCGGAGGGTACCTCATCCTTGCTAGCATACATCCTCGTCTAGATCTGGTTGCCCCCTTCATTAATAGGAAGCACAAAGGGTGATGGACTACCTGTGATGCTGTGCTCCAGTTACTGGAGGCCCTTCCTCTGTCTTCTCCTTAAGTCCTATAATATCTGTGGAATACCAGTGTTTGAGTATTTTCACGAAACTTGTTCCATCAGTCTTAAATATTTCAGATATATTTGCTAAGGTTCCAATTACACTGAGCAGATTTAATTTTTCCTCCTCGTCCCCCAATATTAGGCAGTCATCCGGCACAGCTAGGATGCTGAAAAAGACAATATGAGTAGCTAATTCGTAATTTTAAATGAGATATAGCTAAATATGTCTGGCATTTACTTATACGTGAAGTAGAAAATCATTTTTGTTTTGAAATGTATAAAAATGTAAAAGGAAGAAAAAAAAAAGAAATTGCACTTTAGCACTAGAATAATTATAGGATAAAATATAAATCGCACTATTTTTTATTGAATTAACTGACATAAAATTCTTTTACAAGTGCTTTGAAGTTAACCTTACAATTCCATTTTTAAGGCAGCTTATTTTTGGTTTGTATATAACTTCTGAAATTATATCTTACATTAAATGTTTATAATTCGAGTGCGCAAAGAATAAAATATGTTTGCATTTTTAAAATTTAGGGAATAAGATAGGTGGGCGAAAACAGTACATAATGACTGTTTTGAGAAAATATGAATACCTTTACCTATTACAAACTTCTTCATGGAATGGGTCATCTTTCCGTTTGTTTACGTCAATGTAGCGAACTGTAATGCAACCTTACCATTTTATTTTGAAGATGACTAGTGTTAACTCTGTCCACCACGTAATTATAATATAATAGTGGCACTTCATGACCGCCAAAGTCTGCCGTGAGAAATAAACACGCGCTCAAGGTCAGTTGACGTCAGGAAGTGAGTCATATTATTACTACGCAAAAATATCTTTCGTGACTGCAGATCCAGGGCTCTGAATTCCAGAAAGATTACCAAGCCTTGCGGATATATAAAAGCCACTGCAAGGCCGGCAGCGTCAGTCAGTGTGTGTAGTGTGAGTAGAACAGTGCAGTCAGTCAGCTGTGTGTTGTAGAGTGAGAGCAGTGTGGTGCTTCGAGCCGTGTGTAGTGCCTATAGATTCCAAGTTCCGTGATAAGGGATAGGCAGCCGTGGATCGAGCAGGAAGCAGCTCACGGATCAGTAAAGTGCGGCTTGTAGTAAGAGATCGTCGAGCTGTGGAACCGGCAGTGAAGCAGTTTAGAGATGGTCCTATGTATAGGACAGAAAAATTATAGCAGTACAAAGGTGTATGTGCTATAGTGACTTAAATGCATATTGTAGATACGTTTCAATGTTTCAAATTTGTGCAAAAGAAAGGCCGGTTATACGTTAGCAGTAAACTAAACTTTTTTGTGTGAAAATAAAGCAGATTTCATCTTTTGTCACAATAGGCAGAGAAGCTGTTGCATCCCAATCAACGTTTTAATATCGAGATTTTATCGGAAATATGTGGTCTGAGGTTTCCC
Source organism: Mantis religiosa (assembly GCA_030765055.1). Classification (NCBI taxonomy): domain Eukaryota; kingdom Metazoa; phylum Arthropoda; class Insecta; order Mantodea; family Mantidae; genus Mantis; species Mantis religiosa. The sequence goes on along the minus strand of CM060948.1, from coordinate 166,253,987 downwards.
AAATTCAAAAGGGAGTTTTCAGAATGTGTGTGAGCGTGCGTGTATGTGTGTACAGCATAAACAAACCGAAAAGTGAGATAAGTTCAGTATTCTGAAAGGATGCGATAAGAGAATTATAAAACAAAAATCCTCCATACCAAACTATGTTTTAACCTAGTTTATTTTCAAATTCTATTTTCTCAAAAAATGGGCCTTACGTTTCGGATTAAGGTACCACGTATTAAGTATATTTACATGGAAAATGTATTGCTAGAATTTCTTGAACATTGCCTATTAAATCCTCTTCGTTCGGAATGTGAAAATATAGTTTGTAATACAGCTATTTATGCAGAAATATAGAAGAACTATTTTTAAAACTATATAAAAACTAAACCACTGGATATAAAAGGTCATGGGGATGTAAGGAATCAGGCTTTTTATATTTACTTAAATTGAAAACTAGGATCTGACAATTAATTAACGTGGACATGAAAATAATTAAAGCGTTGAAAATAAATTTATGAGATCTAAACTTTTCACAATGATTGTTTTGAGGGAAAAAAGTTTAATATTATCTAAATTACTTCATGTCTTTGATATTTTATTTACTGTAACAGGCCCTTCCTTAACAGTACAATGTGTGTATCATTTTATTTTATTCAAAGATAGTAAGTGGAAAAGAGTCTCAAACTATTTCAATTAGTAGCTTAAATTTCCCTGCTCGCCGAAAACAGGGATTTTAATTCATCTTCTTAGGAGTTTGCTAATCCTCTCCGGATACCACATAGGTGTTGAGTCGGAAGGGCTAATTATACTAATAAACAAATGAAGGACTTAAATAGCTTAAGCCCAAATTAAATTAGGTCTCCCAAAAATGAGGTACAGTAAATTTGCAACCTTGTGTGGTCAGACTGGTACCCCTGCGTCCTAATATCAGAGGATACCGAGCACTACCACGTACTCGTACTTTGCGGGCAAGCATAAATGATGGTTTACTTTTTGATGAACTTTAGAGCATAGCTTTAGACTATAAAACGTGAATTTGGTTGCTCACGTTATGATGAACCTGAACACAAATTTGCTGATAAAAAGTAGTAAAGGTTTTCTAAAGCTCTGCGCATTCGTGCAAATCAATATCTAAACTATGAGTACACGTTTACTGTTCATTGCCACTGAAGAGCTAGATGTACTTAAGAAACTGCATAGGGCATTTGCAAAGAGCTGTATATTAATTTGATTCTGCGCTTAATTTTTAATTTTTCTGACTTAACGTTAAAACTTTTTTCTACTTTCCTTTATAATTTAATATAAATGTTACTAGGGGACTGTATAGCAATGTGTATTGAAAGTTAACGTCAATTTTGCAAACAGGTTGATCGCAATTAGAAATAAAGAAAATATTGGTGGTTGAAATTAATTTAAGTGTTTGAAAACCTGGTTAGAATGCTGTATTAAAAAGAGCAGGTGCCTGTTGCCATCATTTAAGGAACCTGGAACTATGGTGTGAGGCGGAGAGACAGCGGTTATTTTGTATCCGACATATAGACGGCTTCTCACGACACGGCAGTGGCCGTTCCAGCACGACGGCACGGCACAGCAAGGCGGCCTGGGTAGCTTAGATGGTAGCGTGTCTGCATCACGTTCCAGAGGTCCCGAGTGCGAATCTCGGTCAGGGTAAGTTACCTAGATATGATATTTCCGGGGCTTTCCCTTATCCTGAAAGACGAATGTCGGGTAACTCTGAGCTCGAAGAGCCCCGGGCTCATCTGAGCATCATTTCACCCATTCCATTCATCATCCGATATGACAACGTTGGAGAATGTAAAATTAAGAAAAAAAAAAAAAATACGGCACAGCAAGACATTTTCCGTCTTGTTACGACAGCTGGTGAAACCTCTCACTATTTCAATGTGCAATATTACATTTTAATTTCAAATACTTTCATTTAATATAAGCAGCTAAACTCTTGTGTGATATTGTTATCTTTGTCTACCTGTTTTGGAAGTTTAAGGTTAGCATTCAGTTTGAAATCATATACAGATTCATGATGATGTTTTATTCTACGAGTGTATTAGTAAATTTATAAAAAGGGGGATGTCAGCTGTGGAAACTGTCATTAAAGTACTTATGAAATTAGTCCAGGTTATTTATTATGCGGAAAATACATATATGCAGTAATAAATACCCAGACACATGGAAGGAAATTAACATTCTCGTAAATGTATATTTCTAGCAAGTCGGCAAATTTCTCAACTCTAGTGTCTTTCGTTTGTGCCGCAGCCACGTTCGTAGCAGACGCTCTCTGTATACAAATATTATATTATTAAAAAACAACATCCTACACTACTGTCCTGTTTCAGTTGTCTGCTTTGTGCTTTACGTCGCGTGCTTGGAGAAGATAGAATTGGCAACTTACGCTAATAATAATAATAATAATAATAATAATAATAATAATAATAATAATAATAATAATAATAATAATAATAATAATAATAATAATAATAATAATAATAATAATAATAATAATAATAATAATAATAATAATAATAATAATAATAATAATAATAATAATAATAATAATAATAATAATAATAATAATAATAATAATAATAATAATAATAATAATAATAATAATAATAATAATAATAATAATAATAATAATAATAATAATAATAATAATAATAATAATAATAATAATAATAATAATAATAATAATAATAATAATAATAATAATAATAATAATAATAATAATAATAATAATAATAATAATAATAATAATAATAATAATAATAATCATAATAATAATCATAATAATAATCATAATAATAATAATGATGATAATAATGATGATAATAATGATGATGATGATGATAATGATGATGATAATGATGATGATAATGATAATGATGATGATAATGATGATGATAATGATGATGATAACGATGATGATAATGATGATGATAATGATGATGATAATGATGATAATGATGATGATAATGATGATGATAATGATAATGATAATGATACTGATAATGATAATGATAATGATAATGATAATGATAATGATGATGATGATAATGATGATGATAATGATGATGATAATGATGATGATAATGATGATGATAATGATGATAATGATGATGATAATGATGATGATAATGATGATGATAATGATGATGATAATGATGATGATAATGATACTGATAATGATAATGATAATGATAATTATAATGATAATTATAATGATAATTATAATGATAATAATAATGATAATAATAATGATAATAATAATAATAATAATAATAATAATAATAATAATAATAATAATAATAATAATAATAATAATAATAATAATAATAATAATGATGATGATGATGATGATGATGATGATGATGATGATGATGATGATGATGATGATGATGATGATGATGATGATGATGATGATGATGATGATGATGATGATGATGATGATGATGATGATGATGATGATGATGATGATGATGATGATAATAATAATAATAATAATAATAATAATAATAATAATAATAATAATAATAATAATAATAATAATAATAGCAGTAGTAATAGTAATAGCAATAGTAATAGTAATAAAAGTTTTGATGTTATTAGACATACGTTTAGGAGAATGCTTGAGTTTTATATTTGTACTATAATTTTGAAATGCCATTTTCTAAAACAATAAGATGCACACGAGTGTAATTAATTTTCCGTTTGAGATATTTGTTTTCATTGTCTTTATTCTCAGCTTTAATACAAAACATAATTTTTCGCAAAACTATCCCACGTACTACCATTTATTTTAAGCGCAAAAACTTACCACAAGTTCATCTTAATTTGTTTTCAAATTTGGTGTCAATTAATATCAATATGAGTTGTGCAATTTATTTAGTATAAAGGATAAGAATTACTTATTTTATTCTCATTTACATGGGTATTAAACAAAATGATTACACATGGCTTGAGCTGTGGTTTTCCTCCTAGAAAAATTCAGAATTAAATTGGATATCCAACTAGTATGGCATTTATTTTGGAATTTATTTTGATATACGTTTAGTTTAGGTACTGTAACAGGAAAAATATGAGAATAAATAGAGTTCAATTATACAAATGTAATGGGAATAATAATAGATAAAAATTAAGTAGAAAAAGCAGGATACTGCAATTGCTATTAGCACTCATTTGCATTAACGCACTGAACCAATATGCGTGAAAATGATACTTGGGCACGTTACTTTCCATATCTCTGCATATTCGTTGATGTTTTTTAAACAATTTGGGCCGGATAAAGCAAATAAATGTCATTATAGTTTGAAACAAATTGAGTAGAGCTAGATTAGGAAATGTAGGAGACACCTGGCACCCCGACACGCTATTGCGTCTGTTGTGGCTACCCTTGTGAAACCGGTGTTACCCATGAGTAACACATGGGCTGCAGGTATGGACGATGTAAGCGTCAGAGTTACGCTGAGTTCCCTAACGTTTACTGGCTTGGCCAACCTCCTTTTAGGCGCTCGCGGTGACACCTCCAAATCTCATAAATGTGGCTCAGAGGTCCTTTCGAGCAGGAACTGGGGAAAAGCGAAACAGTCTGACGGAATGACAGGAAATGAGACAGAGGAGACCGTTTTTCTATCTTATTTGACCGAGTTTTCATTATTTCCGTTTATTTTCTTATTTGTTTTCCTAGTTCACAAATATTCACTATACACATAAACACCCATGCCCAGGGCGGGACTCGAACCCGCGACCCTCTACGTGGCGGAAAACTAGAGACATACGCTTTAGCAACCAGGGCTACGAAGGCCGGCTAATTTTAGAGGACACGCCACTCCAGTATTCATCTTGCCGACTGGGAAAACCATGGAAAACCCATGATCATAATGGCAGCCCATGGGTACTGATGTTTTGAATTAGAGCCTCGCTGTTTACCAGTTTTATCTCACTCGGTTAAAAAAAACTAATATAATGTATGCGCTTGACAGCTCTAACGTAAGGTATCAAAGCCAGGAGAAGGAACTTGACAGGTCTATCATCCGGCCGTCCAAGCTCCATTATAGTTCGGGAAAGGCTCCCGGTGGAACGTATTTCCGGCGTGTTCTTTTACTCTAAGAGGGTGAAAAAGAGAAGAGGCTAGGCACTCTGAGTTCATTTCCTCCATTGTTTCGCCCCGTTCATCGATTCGTAAATTCGTGTCAATTGCAGGAACGTAAACGTTTTGAGAATGATTGGCATAGTGGAAGATAATCCGTAGCAAATGAAACCACTCTTGTATCAGTGATTCAGTAATACTTCTATAGAAGTGGGAACAACTGGGTTAGAGGCGAGGTTACTGTGTCAATCTCTGCGTCTGTATCAGCTGTAAACTTAGTATTGTACTACCTCATCACTAATTTGACTTACAACTTATAATAAAACTCTTGGATTATTTGAAACCTTATTGCGCAAATATATGTGAAGGCAAACACGTGTTTATAACGCATGGGACTTATGAACTTATGTGTTACCGAGAATCTAAGGATCCAGTGCCTTTTTTACTTAAGAGTTATATTGGAAAACAAATTTATGGAATAAAGACGGTAAAAATTCGTGTTACAATCAATAGCCATTTCCAGCCAAAAAACAGTTGTTCTTGAATCCATTTTAATTTCAAATCTGGCACCATAATTTACAAAAAGCAGGTACCGCAGAAGTCAATCTTAGAGCAAGAGTTCAGAAAAGCACAACTTAATTTGATTGCTGCGGTATTTGTATCGTCAGAAACACGGGAAAATGTGTTCTGAAACAATAGGTTTAAATTATAATAGTTTGTTTATAATATGCAGTGCCTTCAAATCAGAATTAATCTCTAGACATTAAGTGTTGAAACAAAGTTTGTTATTTCTGTTGCTATCTATAGTCCTTCACCAGATTATCGTACTTTATTATCCTTCGGATATTATCTGCACACGTGGTGCTTCTTATGTTCAGCGCTATCGGTGCTCAAAGGATTGGAATGTAAGGTAACTCATTAACATACCGTGCGGATTGGTTCTGCCTAACGAGTGAGGCAGATCCTTGGTTCGATTCCTGTCTACCGCCCACTTCGACTTTGAAATTTTTATTTTTGCGCTAGGTTTATACTGAGGTAGTTTCTCATCTACCATGACTTCCATTCCTATATTGTGCTTTTATTCTTCTTTCTTCATGTTTTAGGTATGCTTCCAGGTTTCGTGGCGTATGGCGCGGATATTTGTTCCAAAGAAAGTACACCCTGTGGATAACAGAAGGCCGCTTTCTCCGTCGCGTCATCTAGCACTGTCTCTGTGGGCCTTGTAGCTAGAACTTCTTGGAGACTTTTGCGCATTCTGTGGCCTATCTGCCTGAGAACTCTGGCTTCCGTGATCCTTCACGGTTATCCCTTCCTCCTGTGTCCCTAACAGCTACAGATTGAAAGTCCCCGGTGGTGGCTCATACAATAGCCCCTACACTCCCTTGTGGGCCTGCATTTTCTGGTGGGCCCGCAACCCCAAGACTTCCTCCGATCCAGAGGACGAGGACTTACAAAGAGCAAATTAGCGGTCATGCACAACGAAACTGCCGCTTACACTTAGAACATTGGAAAAGACAACCCGGATAAAAGATGAAATGATTGTGAAGGCACAGGAAATACGGGGGATGGAATTGTTGATCCAAGTATTCACCTAGAAACCCAAGTAAAACCCCTAAAATACCCATGACTAAGAAGATCGTCCATGGGGAACCCACGGCATCCCGAGTGTGAGCCACAGAAGCTACCGCCTTAGTAATCTCCCTCGATCCCTCCGTGGTATATCCTATACCTTATTTAATATGCTCTTTTTCTCCTATGTTGGATCAGTTTTTTTACATCTGCCTCACATTTTGTTTTCTGAACATAAGAAAATTGTAGTTATATACAAGCTGGGTGCTGTTTTCCAGGGAAGGGATTTTTCGTCGACAACTTGGTTTGGATCGAAAAAGTTTGTACATTCCTTTTGTCAAGTTGGACATTATACCTTTATAAGAGGCACCCAGAAATTCCTTCCAGCTTATCTCTACATTTAGAAGAAATTTTAGTTTGCCCCTTTCGCACCGCACAGTGTGGTGTCTAACTACAGCTGACTTTTGTTAGACTACAGCTGAGAAGCAAAGTCTTAAAGACGATCATAGCTTATATGCCTCGCTTTTCTAGAACACGATGTTTACCTCAATTAGAATAGGGCTATATTCACATCGTGATGGCATTTCACAAATGGGAGGAAGATAATAATTTACCGCCCCAGAGGAAAACGTTTCGAAGCAAAGGATTTGGCTTAACTGGATTGTCTAAGTCACTAATGTGTATCCGGTTGATGTTGAATGTCACAAGACGACTTTGATGTGTTTTGGCAGCCTGAGGGCACATAGATTAGCTAGCAGTATGAATATATAATTGAAAACATGATTTGTAACACTTTAAGTCCTTGTCCAAACAAGTAAGTTTCAAATTCCTGATCGCAAAGGCAATGACGTCACGGCGATTTTCCTCTGGTTAGTCGGAATTGAATCCCCTGGAAAATGTATGGGTGAAAGTTAATTTAAACTGTGCTCTTACAAAAACGCAAGATAAGAGGGTTTAGGGATGAAATCTCAGGAAATTGTATTAATTTGATTAGGTATTTGATGTTATCCGGTCCCCATTAAATATGAACAGTAAAAGATACCGGGGGTGCACACACCGGATTTTTATGCCCTATCTGGATTGGAAATATAACATTTATCTAACGAAAATTTGATTAAGAGAACCCGGAGAGTTTCACTTTTATGCGTTAGAATGAGTGCATTTAGGCTTTATAATTTCAAATTATATTAAACGGCGTAATAAAAATTGCATTTTCCATATATACTCGGATTACTAATTTTGGTACACTCTCTACATACCTTATAACTACACGACCGTCACGCATAAAATTCAGTAACTGAGACTCCATATGGCTCAATATTTCACATATATGGGACAATAGAACGAAGCTAAAGGCTAGATAGAGCTCGAGTTCCCATTGTGAACCGGCGATGAAAACGAATTGGACATAAAAAAATGTACTTTTTGAGTCTGCTTTTGCCCCCCTCAGGACGTACATATACATTGGATTTTTGCCGGTGCAATGTCCTTATTAAATTATACCTGAAAAACGATATAGGAGGCACAGTAATGTTGATATGAATATAAAAATTATAAAAACCTCTCCTTGATATAGTGAATAGAAATAAAGGAATTAACTGACAGAAACTGAAATATAGGGTAATTGTGTATTGTAACTAGGAAATATTGCATAAATTAGTATATGGATATTAAATTAAGGCAAGAAATTACCTTTCGTAATTTAACATAAAATAGAAGATTATAATTGAAGAAAAAGAGTGTGCCTCAAAACATATTAAGTAAAAGATGTGTATTAAGGCAAGGCTACACTGAAAATTCACCGAAAATGTTGAAAATCATGGAATTTTCTTTTGGGGCATTTTTGGTACTTTAGGGTTTGTAGTAATAGATTCCATGCTATTTTTAGGAAATCACGTAACAATTTAAAGAGACCCTTAACAATCGTTAAAAGTAACAATCATGACTTTAAAGCTGATTTTCTGAGAAACTTTTTTTTCTAACACACTTCAGTATACAAAATGTCCCACGCGTCAAAGTTTTCCATTAAACTTGGTGAAACTTCCAGGATAGGTCTATGATATGTAAATAAAAGACCTCACATTCCCCTATTTTTGTTAATGCTTATGTTTTGAAAATTATATGGTGTTAGGTAATAAAATAAGTTAATATTTTCAAAATTTTGAGAGCTAACACGTTGAAAATATTTTAGAACAAATGCTACAAGAGTATTCCATAAAATAAGAATGTGGATCTTTTAAAATTGCTCTGTGCTAGCCAAAAACAAATATTCAACTTAAAATCTCAAATTTGTTGACGCGAAGGACATTTTTAATTTTTACAATATTTTCGCAGAAATAATTAATAATTAATGAACTATTTGGTGTACAAACATAAAAATTTGCATGCAAGTTTAAAATTATACTGTAATTATTTGGATAAATTTGCATAATTATACGTTTATTATTATAGAATTAGGCATTTTCAGTGTAGCCTTGCCTTAAGGAAAATGAATGATGTATTATGTGCATTGAAGGGAGACATCTATCGCACTGCAACGTAAATGTGATTTACTACGGGTACTACCACCCATCTAGCAGGAGGGATGACATGAAGAACCACAGAAGGCTGCAGGCCACAAAGAGGTGCGGGAATCTTTAAAGCTTCCTGGCTAGAAGACTATTTCCACTACTGGAGCTAACTAAACTGGGCGCTGAACGACCCATCCAACCAGAACACATCTTGCATCCGTCACCACCACAAGCACAAACTTAGGAGCACACTTGAAACTCGAGATGAAAAAGAAACGAAGGGAAGTAATTAATGGTAGATTAGAAACCACTGCAGTATTTGTATACTGACTAGAGAAATACCAATTTCAGTTTGGGCGGTAATTGAACCCGAGACCTGAATGTAAACAAATGCCACAAATGCCTCACCCAAAACCGAGGAACAAACTACTAGCCATATCATTAGTAACTTAGATTTAGAAACCCGTTTAGGACTAGTTATTGTTCATTTTGAAACTCTCTCTACACTGTAATGGAAAGTAAATTATAGCGTATATTTTTCTATATCCACATCGTGTCTACGGTCGGTTTACAATGTTATCAGGGACCTCGCCTCTTAAGCTTCATCTTACTGAATCCTCTCATAATTATAATAATGAGAGTGTTCACATATTGTGTATTGTTTCATATATTTCGTGCATATTTACATAGGGAATCCTCCCTCTTTGCTCACTGTAATGTGTGCAAAAACTGAGTCTCATAATTGAGTCTCAGTTGCTAAATACGCACGGATAGCCAAGCATGGCCAAATACGTGGGCTGTCCAATAAAGAATGATCATAATTTTTTACGGTCATAATTTTTCGCACTAAAATTCAATCTTTTTATATTCTGTTAGCTTAATGTGAAACAAACACGCTGTAGTAATTTCATTGTTGGTACTCCTGGTTACCACCTGTGAGAACCAGGCAAGTTCAGACGTGTTCAGTATCGCCTAGTGCTGTAATAGAGGTAACATGCAGTTAATGTTGATGTTAGAGGAAGATCCGGAGTTTCTTCAAACGTTATCACTGCTGATGAAATTTGGCTACATCATTTTGATCCTGAGAGCAAACAGCAAAGCTCAGTGTGGAAATCTGCTTCATCACCAGCCCCCCCAAAAGCAAAAGTGGTTGCTTCTGCTGAGAAAGTTATGGTCATCTCATTCTTTGATGCTCATGGAATGGTTGCTCAGCATGTTGTACCTGCACACACATCAGTAACTGGGCAATACTAAAGGGATGTCCTGAAAACATTGCAAGTCCATATCAGGCGCAAAAGACTACATTTATGTGAAGCAGGCTGGATGCTGCAACACGATAATGCGCGGTCGCATATTGCCAATGTTGTTACTGAATATCTTGAAAAAATCTACGTGAAGTGCATCCCTCACCCCCCCTATGGTCCGGATTTAGCCCCGTGTGACTTTTTTCTATTCCCTATCTTGAAGAAACGCCTTCGTGGGAGGCATTATCCATCATCAGAAGCAGTGGTGAAGGCTGCGGAGGCGATTTTGAAGGATCTCTTAAAAAGTGGTTTCCAGCTTGTCTTTGAAGACTGGCAGAAATACTGGGACAAGTGCATCGCATTCAGACTATTTTGCGAAGGACCATAAAAATTATGAGGATGAGTATACAAGAGTACGTTGTCAAAAAAATTGTGATCATTCTTTATTGAACAGCCCTCGTATGTAGGAGCTAGACCTACAAGGTTTCGAATCTCAAACATCATTTTGATTTTTGATCGTAATATATATCCGAGTTGCTAAGGTTTGGTTGATTTTATGACACTTATGCTCACACATAAAAACTGAAAAAATCTACTCTGTTTTTAAACTAATGTACACTTAAATAAAAATGGAAATTGACTTAGTAGCGGGTGTATAAACCCTCTGCTCCTATTGTTGCCCTCATTCTGCAGGGCATAGATGAGACAAATGATTAGTGAAATGTTGGCGAGAGAATACTTCACATTGTATGCCATCACCATTCATAAAGATGAATGAGCACGAGTGTTTACACAGCCAATATTAGGGCAACTTTTAATAACATTGCATTTATTTTGAAAACGACACTTATTTGTTGTATTCTGTATGGTTCACATGTGTTAAGTATAATTCAGTATTACATCTACATTTTAGGTACGTGTTAGAGAACGTTTACAAACTCGAAGTGCTACATTCAAAACGTTCCCCTAGCTTTACATGGATAACTGCTGTTCCGATAACAAGCTCTTAATAAGTGTGTGTTGTTTATGGTCCAATTTCAGAATTATATTATGCTAACAATGCTTCTATCAAATTTCGGCTCTGGTAAATGATTTCTGTTTCGTTAGCAAAGTAAGCGTAAATGATGAGCTTCCGGGTAATATGATCACTACAAAGCCTCTTTTCGAGGGTTTTGAGGTGACCATTTTTATCTGTCTATTGTTATCAAAGACATTGCTTCAGTTATGGTTCATTTTCAAGCAGAATGTTTATAAGTTAAGAAATTGTTCATGATCTTCATTCAAGCGTGAGGTATGAGAACTGTTATAGTTCCAAAGACCAAGTTATCCTTCACATCTCTGTAGCCTTTATGGCTGTAATTATTTGTATTGAGAAATTATGTACTTACCTTAATAATTTCAAATAATGTTTTCATTTTATTCACGCAATCTTAGATATATCCATTGGTGGATTGAAAAGCAAATGTAAATTAATATTATGTTATCTTTAATCGTGTGACTTTGGAGTAATCTTAATTTTAATATCTAAGCGACGGCTAGTAAGCTGAGAAATCATTTTCAGAGCATTGATGCTACTTAAGAACCCTTGTAGTCACAGTATGCTTTATAGAGCAGCTTTATATGCTAAATATGTTACACTGAATAATCTCTCCATCATTCACAGTTCAAGGGATTATTAGAACTGCGATATTCATTTTTACATATACCATATTAATATCATAATAAAATATTTTCCATTTACGTAGCCAGGTAGGTTTATGGACAAGCAAATTTAAATAATTATTGTTATTTATAACTTTATTGTGTTATATTTGGCTTATTATTCTACTGTAGCGGTTATTTGCTACTTGCTGAAAAATTAAGTAGTTGAAGTGACGCAATCAGAATAGATTTCACTAGTAACAGAATAGTTTAATCTAACCTTGAAAGCTAAACATAAAATAATAGCATAGTTCATTTCGTTGGCAAATTTGTGAAACTATTTGGAAGCCGGGATATTCTTTTTCTTATTTGAGTTAGGACTTCACCATAAAGCTGCCCTTAAAAATAAATGCAGTTCTCTTAAATTATGTTGTTGGCATATACTCTTATTTTCATTGTCCGTTTCTACAGGATTTGAACATAACTTGAAAACTTTTTTTCATAATATTGGGATCGTGTTTTAAGTAAAAATTATCTGTGTTAGCAACAGTACTTCAAATATTTTGTAAATTTCTCAAGGATTTCTTCTGCACATAAAACATACTGCCTTATTCCGGAAGCCAAACTTAGGTGTTACTGAAAAAAAATATTTACATTTTTTATGGGAAAAGGCATACAAGGTGTCAGAATAAATTATTTTGAAGTGTGATTGCGGGGCTATATTTCAATATATTCTTATAGGGGAACTATACTCGTAACCATCCTGTTATCAAATTAGAGGGCATTATCGTATTTCAAACGTCACGTCGAGATAGATGAAGTTCTGTCAACAGACCCATGAGGTTATTTCAAAGCGGTTCCCCAAAGACTTTGTCCGGTAGCAGTCACTCTCTTCACCTTCACGCGGGAAAGGCTTGGGATATACAGTAATTGGTAACTGATAAGTTTTGAAGAAAAATAACAAAAAAGTGTAAAACAGAAACGAACACTGTATTCTCTGATTTCTGTACTACTTATTAGCTGGAACTGAATGCCCTGTATGCGCAGGTATATAACAAATTGAATTATTTTATTGGCATTTGCGAATTAATTCGTATATAAGAAGGTAAATTAAAAGGGTGGGTGGGTTACGGGAACTTATTGATTACACTTCTTCTGAATTTTGTATTATAGGTATATTCCTTCTTGAAATTGTTTTTTATTTTCGGTTTTACTTACGGGGATATGTATCACACTTTACCCAGATCCGTCATTATTTACTTTCTTAGTATTTTGGAATACACTTATCTTTGGATAGATAGTATCAGACTGAAAAGTTCAATCCCATGGTTGGGATTTAAACCACGGATCTCCAGGTTTTCATCAGGTCACCTTTACCCATTGAGCTACCATGGCCATCGTGCCGTTATGATATTAAATTCTCCAGCTGACTTGTATGTTTCCCGGTAAACCACACCTCTTGTGGCGAATTTACTAACTCTTTAAGTACTTGTCCCAGGCTTTATAGTTACCACTATTAGATTAATTGATCGAAATTTAATCATGACGGCACGTTGGCCATGGTAGCTCAGAGGGTAAGAGCGACCGGACGGAGACCGAGAGATCCGCAGTTCAAACCCCGGCCATGGCATTGAACTTTTCAGTCTAACTCTATCCATCAAACAACTTAGCCTACACACGACTAGTGTGTATACTTGTTCTTTTTTTTTTATTTTATTTTATCCATCGATCAGCAATTATGCTTTACAGATGTTTGTTATAAGATACATAGGAACAGGACACATAACAGTGGAGGTAGCCATGAACGACTCCTCTAACTAAATATGGAGGATAACTGTAACACAAATTGAGAACTTAAAGTCTTATGGTAGTAATCACGTGTCTGAGTCTGTGCTGGAGACGTCACTCAGGAGAAGATCTTGGGGCAGTCTGCGCTTCAGGCGAGTTGGCTGGCGAGTGCGACAGCCGAGACGGTACGTAACAGCTCCAGGGACCTCCTGGAGATGGTAAAAGAATGGACGTGCCAGGCGTCGGATGTATTGGTGAACGGGTAAAAGACCAAACTCATGATGAAGCTGCTGGTTTCGGATGAACCATGGAGCGTTTGTAACTGTACGAAGCACCCTGTTTTGTAGTACCTGCAGTCGGCGGAGATTAGTCTTACAGGTGCCACCCCAGACTGGAGCTGCATAGGTAAAAATAGGACGGACTAGAGATGTGTAAAGAAGCAGGGAGGATTCATAACCAAGTGAAGTGCGCCTGTTGAGTAGAGGGTACAGTTTTGATAGCCGGGCAAACGCAAGCGTAACAGACCGACAGATGTGGGCGTTCCAAGTAAGTCGGGTGTCCAGTAACACCCCAAGGTATTTCACTGGCACATTGCTTGGTAACCATGAGAGCGGTTCCCCCAGCAGCCGTAGTGAAGGAGGATCCCTATAAGGTCGTAAAGAGAAGATCTTAACCTCTGTCTTGTTAGTATTGAGGGAAATGCGCCAGTGAGAGAACCAATGAGCTAATTGATCTAGGGCAATTTGCAGTTTCTGAATGGCATGAAGAATATTGGCGTGAGAATAATAGAGAGCAGTATCATCTGCGTATAACGCCGTACAAACTGGAGCTATATCAGGAAGATCATAAGTGAATATATTAAAGAGGAGTGGTGCAAGTACTGAACCTTGAGGTACACCTGCTAAAATAGGCCGTCGGGTGGATGTGAAACCAGCAATGCGCACCACAAAGGTTCTATTGGTGAGAAAACTTGCTATGATTTGTATCAGATAATAAGGGAGACCAATGCGATATGCTTTAAGTAGTAGTCCACTGTGCCACACCTTGTCAAATGCCTGGGCGATATCTAGGAATGCTGCTACGGTGTATTGCCTGTTTTCGAAACCTTGAATAATAGACTGCGTGATTCTGAGCAATTGGTGAGTGGTAGCATGCTTCGGGCGAAAGCCAAACTGAAAAGACGGAATTATCTGATTATGGATCAAAAAATGAGAAATACGCTGATGAATAATCTTTTCAAAAAGCTTAGAAAGTGTAGGTAATAAGCTGATTGGTCTGTAACTTGAGGGAAGATTTTTTGGCTTGTTGGGCTTGTGGAAGACTATAATTTCCGCATGTTTCCATGTAGATGGAAAATGACCAATGCGCAGAGCAGCATTGAAGATTGATGATAAATAAGCTAGGGCTTTGTTTGTCAAATTCTTCATCACAACGTTAGGGATAAGGTCATGACCGGGAGACTTTTTAACGGGAAGACGATGAATAAAGCGGGACAATTCACGTGGAGTAGTGAACGAAATTCTGTTGTGCGCTGTAGGACGAAGTTGGTACTCAAGGAGTTCCCTGTCCACGGAAGAGGGAATATTAGAGTCAAGACAGGTGTTAGGCGTGAATGTACGCTCGTAGTGAGTAGCTAGAGCGTCACACTTGGCAGCAGAGTCACTCAAAAGGGTCCCATCAACCTGAAGAGGTGGAATCACTGTCGGCTCTCGGAGAATCCTCTTAGTGATGTTCCATAAGGTATGATCTCCGGGACGGATAGTGGCTAATTGTCGCTGGTACTCCTGAAATCGGTGTTGCTCTAGTGCGGTCCGTACTTGTCGAATGAGACTATTTAATCTTTGGCGCAGCCAGGGTAGACGCTGACGTTGCCACAATCGACGGATGCGATGTTTCTCTTGGATGAGTTGAGTAATATGGATAGGCAAGGAGGGGAAATGGCGAGGTTGAGGACTGCGGACAGTAGAGGATCGTACACTGGAAGAGAGCGCAGAGGTAAAATGGTGAACGGCAGTGTCAATGGCATCCGCATTACCCAGTTGATAAGAGGTGTGGAGTGCAGCATCCAGGTGTGTGCGAAAGATGTCCCAGTTGACAAAACCATCGATGAGTCGCGGGATTTGTGGCAAAATATCAGGAGTGAGGTTAAATGTGACCAACACTGGACAGTGATCGGAATCGAGCGCTGGCAGTGCAGAAATCGATGCAGGTAATCGTATATTGCGATGTACCCCAATGTCCAAAATGTCAGGAGCTACCTGTGGGTTGCCAGAATAGTAAGTCGGTTCTGTGGGAGCCAGTATGTGAAGACCAGTATACTTGTTCTTAACATTGTTTATATTGCCATTACCTAATCTAAAACCTGCATTTTGTTATTTCAAGGTAAAGGGATTCCGTCTCTTACTATACAGCACATTGTGAGTTTGCGGTTCCTTCCAGAGGTCTAGGAAGGCAATCTCGACTATAGGGATGTACTAAAGTACTCGTTTTGTTTTACAGCCTCTTTTAAAGCTGTTTCTCTGTACGTGCACAGAACTGGCAGACGTATTGCCTTTATGGTGCTGCTTTGGGAAGGGTACAAAATCCGTATGTTGAGGTTCACAATAGGAGACTTTTGCATCATCGCATCAACTTTACCGCATTACATTGCCTGCAAGAAACACGAACTTCACGATAAGAAATGCATGCACTTTTGCTGCTTGTGTCTATTTAATTTATAATCAGGCACCAAAAGCATAGATAGTGAATACAATACTGGACAATTATTAGCAAATTTAGAAAAAGAAAAAGAAGAAGAAGAAGAAAAAGAAACAGACCACATATCCAGGTGTATTGTCATTCCTTCCAAGTAATCAGCATTTAACTTTATGGTAAAACTACACTCTCAAAGTAGCTCTTCATTGAACATTGAAAATAGAAACTTTGCTAAATAATGACCAAAAGGCAGGAGACTATTCCACGAAACATCCTGGAACTGATGCACATTCAAAGCTATCTGATGTCCTCCACCAAAACAGATGCAGCCGACCACAAATGGTATGCCGGTGTTATGATCAGTGCACCCCCTTTTTTCTCTTTTTTTCTTTTCTGTTTATTACAAGCCCAAACGTTTCCAATGTACATGTACGCTGATGTTGCCCACAGTGATCTCAAACTCTGACATAAATATTCACGTCATCATAATTTTCACGCTATTTTGCTTTGTTCGCGGACATCTATAGTTCTCTTTGCATTGCTGTCAAGTGACTGCGAAAATATTGACATACGATCTGATAATTATTTTCCGCGAGAGGTTGTTGCTATTAAAACATAATTACCAGGCAAGGCCAATTCTGAATATTAGAGCCGAAACGAAAGGAAACAAAGCTAAACTGCTACTGAATTCAGGCAGGGACGTCATAGGACTACATTGGCACATTCCTCGTAGAATTTTCGGGGCTTGCAGATAAAGACTGACCAAACGGTGTTTACGTGCCATCAGGGATTCTTGACTGCTGTTATATTCTCTTAATTGGCGTGTGATTTGAGTGTTATATCTTAAAGCCAACGGCTTAAGAATTCCTAAGACCGATAGCTAAATTAAACGGATTTATGTATTTAAGATATATTGATAGTTGTTGCACATTAAACAAAAACACAGACGCGCAAAATATATATGGAGAAGTGTGAACTAATTTTACATCTGAATGTGCATTAAGTTCAAGATCATCATTGCCATGAGAAATTTCGCTTTTCACGAGAATAAGTCAACACTAGCTAGAGTAATAAGACGTGGTACTTTCGTGGAAAACGGAATGTTCGTTGGAATTAGGCTTCATATGCTAGAGAGTATCGGAGTTTTTACGGAATGTGATGAAAATTAAATTTGTTTTGGTGATTGGTTTAAGAAGATCACTGCATAGTTGGTCTTTATAAAATATTTTCAACATTGATTTTTAAGTGCTCTGTTTCCAACGGTATGGAAGTTTTAAAATGACACTGATATCTGTTTGCTCAAGTTTCCAAATGAGTAACATTAAAAGCCATTAAAAAGCTTAAACGTCATTAGAGGAAGAATGTTTCCCATATCAGAAACTCTGAGGCAGTAAATACATTAACATTTATTTTAATGTTAAAAATCTATATGCAAAGATAATTTAATTAGTGCCCAGGTCATACTGGCTGGACGTTGTTTACATAGCTTTTTCCGAGTATAGCACTTTCTAATGGATTAATATATTATATTATATATGTAATATATACCTTTTCTACTCATTGTTTAGTCCACTGGGTAATTAGCTAAGCTTTAAGCATCTATATACGTATATACATATGTATATAAATAGGTATATAAATATGTATAAGGTATAAAGTAAAGGTATATCAATATGGCATTTGGTAATATAGCTTAAGTTAACCAAATCAAAGGTTATTTTCCAAATACGCTTGGATTGTATTTCCGGATCCCAGTTGACTTTTAAATGTATGTTTGACATTTAAAATATTATACCATCGATGTTTTTCTGAAATTTAGCAAATACATGTTTAAATGCATATTTGCACTTCGAGGTTTACAGCAATTTTATTATTAATTATTACAGTATTTCCTTAGTATAATCGGAATGCGTATGCATTATTTGTGAGGAATATAATGAAATAAAGTAAAACCAATTGACAGATTTTATAAGAGGTGTAATATACCAATAAAATTGAGATATGGTTTGAAAAACAACAGTACATTTTAGTAAAATACTTTTTTTCGATTCAGGGGACCAAGAGGATTGTATTTGCAGTGAAATCTTGGAATCGAATCTTTAGTTAGAATGAAATATTTTTCCTAAATACTGTAATCACGCAGTGGAGAATGTAAAAATAGCTATAGGTAATTAGGGGCAAGTCAAATAAAAATTGCTCAATATATTATCAGTCTAAAGAGTGAATTTATTCTCTCGGAAGAAAGACTAACATAAACGGAAAACGTTCTAAGACTTTTTAGGTTGTTTACGCTGTTCTTGTCTATTATCACGTACTACACACGCAGTTTAAACCGGGAACTGCTTTGCGTCGCTCGCTGCAGAACTGAGTTTGTTTACGTCACTGGCGTCCGTTGAACTGGATCTACGCCGTTGGATTCTGCAACTGTTCTAACGCATGGAGGGATATCTGCTTGCCTGAAAGACGGGGCAGTTGGACCACCTGATAATATGGGACGTGTCTGTTTCTTCCCTAAGACAGTTTATTCATTATAAACGTTTATCAGATATATTCTATTGTGGTCTAAATTGTATTTTCTGAAACATTAGTGTTATTTATACAATTAGTATGTTTTCTCTGGAATATCTGATGCTGCATATTTGAAATTTCATACACAAACGTAACCAAAAGGTGTATTTCGGGTGGCTGAATGACCACATCAGTGCTGTAAAGAGACATTCAAAACTAGAATACTGGATAGGGATTAGTTTGATCCCTGTGTAGAATCTAATGAGTAGGCACTTATGTGCCTACTACGTTCACCAGTAAATTTAATTTGTTTCCTGGTGTCCACCTGTAATCTATGGCGTCATTTAACTTAACTCCCTGGAGATATCATACCGACGCCTTTAAGCGGATCACTATCCGTTTTAATACTCAGCAACCGAATTGCGTTTTATATCATATCGGTTTCAGTATGAATATGAATAGCTGCTAATAATATCATAAGAAATGATCGTGTTTAAAAGTTACACTGACAATTACTCTTTATTAAAAATTCTATTTCTCATTCAACTCAGTTATAAGTATTATGTTACACTGAAAGATACAAAATCTCATAACATGATAAATTATGAAACAGTTGTTTTTATAAGATGAAGCAATTGAGGAAATAATGAATGTTATTGATAATTTATTTTGAATAAAGTTGTTATAATATTTGAATACTCCGGTTTATTGCTAAGGGCTAGCTTAATCTTCAGTTCTGTAACAAAATAAAGGTTATACATATTAATGTTAATGAGCGAGGTGGCACAGACGATAGTGCGTGTGAATCTTATTCAGGAGGGCATGGGTTCAATCCCCACGGTCAACCTTTCAAACACATGAGCCTTTATAGGCTTTCCCGAGTTACTAAGCGAAAGGCGAAAAGGTTAATTACATCTCCGGAATTTGCTGCTAATCCATACCGCTTCAACTTCCATCTGCTCAGCTGTCTCACGGTTGTGTCTGCGGTGTTGGAGACGCGGTGTTGCATGACAGGGATAAAGGATGCTTCCTATAAACTTCCTCCGGACCGAGGTAGGTCTACGAGTCTGGGAGTCACCCAGCGGGAAGTATAAGCCTGCATGGAGAGAGAAAAGTTGTACGAGCCGGTGGTATAGTAGGGACTCTGACATCTGCTGTCATGTCAACTAGGTCCGACCACCTTCCCTCTCCTCAACCCTCTCTTCCTGAGGCTACCACTCAGAGTCATGGGACAAAAGATACTTTAGGTTTTGGCACCAAATCCCGCTCCAAACCTTGTCATATGTCGTATCTCAATGTTAACAGTTGAAACACACTAATTGGCTATTAAAGGAGGTTAATAGATACAAAAGCTTTGTTGTGTGTCCAGTAAAAATATAAATTTAATATTTTGTTTAGTTCCAGAGGAACTTAAAATTTACGGGATCGAGCCTTTTTAAAAGTGTATTAGTGTATTATTACCTATGCTGTAAAATAAACCTACATTTTAAACTGCCCTCCAAAGCAATTTATAAATATTCATGTTACGATATACAGTAATTACTGAAAGCAAAGTCGCTTTAAGTTCCCGTAAGTTTCCACTGCCTGAGATTATGTACTTATGTATCTTTGTTTTATGCCCTCAGTCGCTGATTTCCACTAATGATCAATCTCATTCTACAGTGTGACATACTACAGTTTACTGCATTGTAAAGTTGGATAGTTTTATTAATGTGATTTTACTAATAGCTGTTGCGCGCTTTTCAAATACATTTTGTATATATTGATATATTCGGCACAATTACAGTTCTCTTTTAGAGTTTATTGTACCAGATTTAGAGGGATCCAAAACTAATTTTGGCTGGTTATATCCATGTCTTTTATGGCTATTTGACACAGAATGGCAAAATAATGGTATTTTGAACAAATTTAATGTAACTGGTGATATTACTGGTGACACTGTACACATGTACAAAGAGTTTTACTTTCTTACAGTTTCAAATATTAGTTTTTGAATTAGTTCCTCAAATAATTTGAAAACAGATTTTCAGAGTTTTAAGGTTTTTAAGCTAGGATTTGAGATTCTTTATAATTTCAAGTTATACAGTTAGAAAAGTTTCGTAAAGTGACGTGTTTCCTTCGCCCAGAGATGTAAAAGTTGTTGAGTCATGGAATTTAATAATTTTTGTAGTTTTAAGTACCTTATCTCTCTTGCAGTCAAGCAAACTGGTATTTTTGGTGATTGCCAAAGCGAAATGCTTGTATGTAACACAACTGGCAAGTTAATTATCCTCCACAGTGTTGAGAGATATAATTAATCTTAGTTGGAACCTAACCGAAAACCATAAGTAATTATAGAAGTGAGAGGAATAGAATATGACATTAAAACAAAAGTGAACCAATATGAAAAAATAGAAATAAAAAATTCTCGAAACTAGGCAGAATGTAAAAAAGGGAAAAGCAATTATTACAGAAACCAAAGGAAGATAGTGCCCTGAGGAGCGTTCAGAAGTTTCTAGACAGTTGAAGCAGATACTGTAATAGGGAAAAATAAGTTCTGGGTGAAATAAGTTAGGCAAAGAAGATGAACTTGTGGAAATATAAGAAGAACAAAAAGAGAAAAGAAATTCTGCACTTCAATTACGACTAGAGAAAATCTTCAGATATTGGTACTGTTTCAAATCGCACTGTGCCCGGATACAGACAAATATGTGTTTGAAATCACCGTGTGCTTGTTAACCGATTCTCTAGACTGAAGGCTGAAATTACGTCAAGTTACAAAATACCTAATCGTATATTTTTCCTTTCGATACTGTTTCTATTCGAAAAGTCGGAAATTTTAAGTAAATATTGTGGCTTTTTGCAAATGTTTGCATTTGATATTTGGTATACATAGGATACTAGAGCTATAGATGCAGTAATTTGATAATTTGTACCTTAATGTGTATCTGATTTAGTGTTTAAAGTGTGTCTTTTCTTCATTTGCTAGTTTTACTACATATACGTCACATAATTTAATACGTGATGTTTTCTGCACTGTCGTAATTGAGGTTTGAAATGAATAACGCTTTTGGTGTAGACCGTCGCTTTTCTTACATGTGTTCACACTTCAGTACCTGACTTGCTGCCAGCAGTCATTGGCCTCGCAGAAAACATTCAAACTCAGATAGATATTAGGCAATCAATGGTTTGAAAATACAAGGTTAATCATTACATCCACAATTTGACATATTGAAACTTGTTCTTTGAAAACATAAGTTGTAAATAACAAAAAATAATGATAATACTTGCGTGGGAACCGATAGCGATTCCTTCAATTATTTTTTCGTGAGAGTGACCACGACATTAGCTATCGCGAGGACTAGCCGCTCTGCCTCACCACTCGACAACAATCTCCTCGACTTCTCGCGGAAGATGAACACCTATAACAATTATGTCATACGTGCTTGGAGCTACTAACCAATTTCAAGTTACACTACTATTATTCACTACCAGTGTTTGTCAGTAAATGAAGTCAATATTGAAGTACATACAGATATAACGTTCATTACATTATCCAGATTTACGGATACAAATATCTGCAGCTATACGGTTAATATTGTGGATTAGGAAAAGTGTCTTTATGATGGGATTTCTACACATTAAGCTAAATTTCAAGTTTGTTTAACATTACCACCCAAAATAAGTATTCCTCCCATTTTAAACTTAGCTTACGATTTCGCTTTTGACATTTCGTGTACTATTTTCTAGTCATTTATTGGATACTTTTAGCTTAGAAGAAATTTCCTCAGCGGAAATTAACTTTTGTGCACAACGTAATATGGTTTATGAAACCCTAATAAGCACAGTACAGATTTTAGAAGCTTGTTTAAAGAAAATATTCAATATTGTCTCTCTCGTAAGCTAATGTGTGCATTAAAATCATCTTAGATTACTTTCCAAAACCTTCTATATGAGAAATGAAATGGAAGCTTTCTGTGGACGCTCTTTAACTCCTGTATTTCTCAGGGTGCCATTCTATATTGTTAGTGAAACACCACTTAATTTTTCTCGGAGGCCTCATTATCAGACCTAAGGTTCTTTCACGTGCCATAAATCTACAATATGGGACCACCGAGTTTACTTGCCTTACGACAAGAAGTCATGCTAAGGATTTTTACACTAGAAAAATTCCTTTCTCCTGAGCCAGGTTTGAACTCCCGACCTGAGAAGTCAGAGTATCTTGTACTTTCCCTAGCAGGATAACGCTTCTTTAAAGAATATGAAATTAAATATATACCTGGGATAAGCTTAAATTTGAAACATGGGCCCAGTTTTTAAATTAGTTTCATTAAACCTAGCATCGATCATCAAAATTTATAATTTTGCTTCAGCATTTGAGTAACAATATTCAATGACTGCTAAAACTGTAATTAAATACAGAATTACACGAAGAGTATTTTATGAGTTAGTGGAGGAAATGGCGAACATCCATTCAGAAATCTAAAGCTGCTGAAGATTGCAGATATCAGTATCAGCTGAGATACGTCTGACGTAACATCGTTTTGCAGATTTATGGTTAGTGATTGTAGGGAAGGGATATGGTAGGTCTGATCTACAATCACGAAAAGTACTGCCTACACGCATAATGCTTATCCTGGGCCAGATCTAAGGTTATAAGTCGGGCTTGGACGCCAACGGATGAAGTCATCACCGCATGGACCTCCGTGGCACTCCGATGTTTGGGGGCACTATTGACGATCCTGACTATCATCACAGTACAACACATCCAGGGAATCCGGCGGTCGAAGCCTCTAATTTAACCCACAGATATCGCTCAGGTCACTTCACCCTCTGCACAGGAGGATAGGCTAATATCGCCCGTAAGCTCCACGACAACATCGCTGCCGCCACCTTCGGAGCTCACAGAACTGCAATCCCTTTACTTGAGCAGCACCATCAGTTTACACACATTAATACCTTCTGTACAGCCGCCTGCATTAACTACATGAACCGCCGTTTCCACGCACAGACACTGCCAACTTGTGACTGCACCAAAGAGCAACCAACGCACATAAACATCATTTCAATCCGCCACAAATTGATACCATTATCACAGGCATCTGCACAGCCATATGAAGAGCCGTCTTCACGAACAGCCAGCAAATATTCCCGGAATCACCGTAGCCTACACAACGAGACGCCGAGTTCTGTCTGCGTAGACATGCAACCATCACACTTGAGTGCCTGCCTTGGTAGTGTGTCTGCCTCACGTTCAAGAAGTCCCGAGTTCGAATCTTAGTTAGGGA
Source organism: Mantis religiosa (assembly GCA_030765055.1). Taxonomy (NCBI): domain Eukaryota; kingdom Metazoa; phylum Arthropoda; class Insecta; order Mantodea; family Mantidae; genus Mantis; species Mantis religiosa. Next base: position 166,229,677 of record CM060948.1, on the reverse strand, counting down.
GAATTAACTGGATAAGGATTTTCCGGGGTTTTCGCTTATCCTGAAAGACGATTGTTGGGTAGCTCTGAGCTCCAAGGCCCCCGGACTCATTTGAGCAACATTTCATTCAGCGTCCGGCGTAAATTAAAAAATCGCACTTGAGTAGTATCACCAGTCTTCACACTCGGCTGCCATCGTATCAGGCATCTGCATAATAACCTGAATACCCGTCTCCAGATTACGTAAGCACCAAACATCACTTTCTACTGTCATCATCTCCAAGTTCCAAGTTTCGGCAGCACCATAGAGCCCTGTGCACTACAACCACCATCATATATCTCTTTTTCTCCATCGCTACCATCAGCAACGTAGGCAAGGTGCAGAACAGTGTCGCTTTGCCCTGAGCCCAGCATATCGACGGTGGCCCTGTGATGTACGCCACTCGAATCGTCACTGCGCACAGCCCTACGACATTCATGCGCCTGGCACTGGTTGATCTGGCCGACCATGAGGTTGCCTGAACGTCGGAACTGCTCTTATTAGGGTGGGCTTTAAGAACAGAGGCCAGTCGAGTAGCACTACAACAGTCATGCCTCCGATGCTGGTGCTTTGGTCACGATTTTACTTTCTGCGCTGCATCTTCTAGATGTAATTACTGCGGCTCATCGAACGTCATGAAAGAATTAGCAGCCCAGGACACCCACCGCCGACGATATTGTGCCACGTGCAACGGCAACGATAATTACTGGACAGGCGCTGCACCCAATTTATCCCTGAAGACCTCAGCTACAATCGCAAACACCCATCATGCCAAAGTGGCCACTTGAGAAGCGCCATGTCAACGCCATCGCGACCACCGCCTCTCAGCAGATCCACGAACAGAAGCTGGAATTGGTCGCCTCTACCTTTCACTCTTTCTTGGATGACTTAATACAACATAACCACAGACTATATGAATATCTCATTATATATCACCGTGCATCTGCAGTATACACAACTGGAGCAATTTAGTACCGACAATACCAGATTCACGACTCCCGCCTTAAGTGCAGACCTTAACTGTCACCCCTGGGCCAATCTCCCCATTAGTTTGAAGCTAATGCGGCACCCCATTGAGAAAGAAATAAAAAATCGAAGCAAAATACCCACAATTATATCACTAAAATTAAACTACTATCTCACCGGGGATTCAACAAGGGCTTCGATCATAACTGTGTCCTGCTACCGTCTCTGTTTTTCGCTCCTACCTTCAAAAGTAATAACACAACTCCCAGAATGACGGAGGTGCTCAAGCGGAACCACGCCCATTATCATATAACTCCTACATTATCCTACGAAAAAATTATCTTGATATGCGTTGTCTAACATCAGCTGCACTATCCTCATTACCTCTCTTACAGTTCTGACTGTTCTCTTCTGAGCAGGAGATACAAAACTCTATCTTCTGAAGTCGCAGAACATTCAGTTTACTGAAAGTGGCTTACGCTGTTATCAGAACTCCAAAATAACCTTAACCAAGATATAGCAATACCACATACTTTAATAATAATGACGATAATGATGATGATGCTGATGATAATGATACTAATACTAATAATAATAATTAATAATAATAATAATAATAATAATAATAATAATAATAATAATAATAATAATAATAATAATAATAATAATAATAATAATAATAATAATAATAATAATAATAATAATAATAATAATAATAATAATAATAATAATAATAATAATAATAATAATAATAATAATAATAATAATTGGTGCTTTTCTAGTTTATATCCTTTACATAACGAGAGAGAGAGAGAGAGAGAGAGAGAGAGAGAGAGAGAGAGAGAGAGAGAGAGAGAGAGAGAGAGAGAGAGAGAGAGAGAGAGAGAGAGAGAGAGAGAGAGAGAGAGAGAGAGAGAGAGAGAGAGAGAGAGAGAGAGAGAGAGAGAGAGAGAGAGAGAGAGAGAGAGAGAGAGAGAGAGAGAGAGAGAGAGAGAGAGAGAGAGAGAGAGAGCATATGTATGAACAAGTACTATATAACAATCATGAATGCATATTTTACACTTCATCGGTTGTTATGTTTTACTTATATAGCTTATAATGTTCTTGTAATATTTTCTGACAGAGTTCGTTCCTAAGTCATGCATCCTGGTATGGGCTAGAGCGTTGTGCTTTGGTTCCCTACGCCCGGAATGCCTAGATCAATCCCACCCCTAAAGGGTTCGGATTTTTAGTCCCAGGTATAGGATTGGGGAGGGCGAGATGCTGACCATATCCTCCCGTATGCATTGGATGATCACCCACCTCTGTCTTGCATATGTGGGCGTGAGGCCGGCAGTCCTGTTGGCAGGCCAGACCCACATTGGGCTGTTACGCAATGGATTACTTTTTTACGTTCTTCCTCAAATGAATAATAGAAGAAAGGGCTATTTGGTTCTTAAGCACACAAATGTATGAAAAATCTTCTAATAAGCTACAAGGCAACACGTTTGTGAATCAAATGTAACCAATTTGTTCGCTGTTTCTACATAAAATCTTTAAGGGTCAATCTATACAACGTAATCTGAAAATATAAGTGGCTGTGTTATACAAAAGCAAGTTCCCTATACGTTAAGAATGGATATGGGAAAACATTCTAATTCTTCAGCAAAACACAAAGAATTGGAACTAGTTTCCGAAAAAATAGTTTTGAATAATTCATGAAAAATATCGAATGTTGCTATTTGGAATATCTTTAAAGTACGTATTACTATTTACCTGCGTTAAATAGGCGGATCTGATTTACATTCTGGATTATATAGCACTGATAGTTTAACTAAATCATGAGTTATTATGCGAATATAGTAAATTATAAGGGAAAAATTGCACATGCGATCCAGTAACATAATTTCTGCACGCTTACCTGCTGTTCATTTGCTTAGTCTTCTTTATAAATCTTCCAAACACACGCTTTCAGGCAAATTTAACTTAATGCAGAAGTGTTTCATTCCAGGAAAAATATTATGTGCTTATATAAGATTGTAGGTTGTCTTTAAAAGTTGTGAAATGCCTAGAGGACCGAGAATCTTGCTGAATACATAGGCTGAAAGAAATTATGTTTACTTTGGAGATATATTATTAGGTGAGTAGTGCAGCGCGAACAATTCTACACTTTCCTCTGCAGCATAAAACTTTAAACCTATGTAGGATATCTGCTCCATAGTCGTGGGAATAAAATGCAATTAAAATGCGAAACAATAGAATTAGTGTGAGTAATTTGCAATTAAAGAAAAATAGAAAGTAGTAGGAAGCAAAACACCACAGTATTACAAACTGCGACAATTATTTGTTGGGAAGTGACATGCGTTGGTTTGGTCGCGTGAGATTTCTCTGAATATGTGCTGGGTTTGGTTGTATGTTCTCACCACCAGCGTGCTCACCGACTTTCTAGCTGCGAGTGTCTCTAGCGACTTCCGGAACAAGAGTGTCCACCTGTCGAAGAAAATTCCACTGAGCCTTTCCGAGTAGCTCTACTTCGATTACTTTGCTCGTAATGCCTTAGCGTCCCACTTGTTCACGATCTTCTATTGTCATGTCCGCGCCTATTTCTACAGGATCGATAATGTCCTCGCCTAGCGTTTTCGAATTCCATCTAATGGATATGGGAATTTTACTTGTTTAGCCGGTTTGGATGAGTTCCTTTACGATTTCCGCCCCGATGATACATATTTCCCGTTAATTCGCTGTATACTCCCGAGATATGTTCTTGGCACCGCTTGCATGTTTGAGGGAATCATGTTTACGGTGGGCCCTCGGGCTTGCCACTTTCCGGTTTGAAAATTACTTTCTTTGGTTCCTTATGTCACCGTTGTTTGATTCATATGATTGGCTTTGAAATGCAATGATTCTAGGACTTCTCCCATTGTTCGTGGCTTACTAACGATGAGATGGAAAATGGTACGCCATTAAAGATATGAATTCATCTTTCATTATCGGCGGTTCTAATAGTTGGCTTTATTGTACTAGTTTCAATAACTAATCCTCAATTTGTTCCCTCGGTCTTGGTTGGTAATGACCAATGGTGAGTCATATCTGTTGGAGTGGTGGCTATTTTTATATTATTTTTATTTTATATTTTACATTAGCACAGACCACAGACACACTATAACATTGGAACAAGAATGCCATAAACAAAACTGAATTAAAAAAGGACGCATACAGTTTATACATATGCTCAGTAGGTGGCGCTAGGTGTACCATTACGAAGATCAAGATTTTTTTTGCCTTATTTACGCA